>JALCCH010000049.1:0-94376 GCA_023212835.1 Pseudozyma thailandica
ATTAATAAAAAAAAAAAAAAAAAAAAAAAAAAAAAAAAAAAAAAAAAAAAAAAAAAAAAAAAGAAAAAGAGATTCTTTTTTAAAAAAAAAAAAAAAAAAAAAAGGAAAAGGAAAAGGAAAAGCGCCGGAGAAGAAGCACAAAGTGAAAAGAAAAAAATAGGATGAAAAACAAACTCGAAAAGGCTAAAAATCAAAGTTGTCAGATTCCGCCCTTGTTCCCTCGCACGCCTACACGACGTCGATATAGTGTCGGGACTCTGACACTATCAGCCCTGTTGCAACGGTGGGGGCCAACACTAAAATTCAAGAGTTTGATAGGTGCAAGGAAGAATCGTACGGCCCGACTGTAAGAACCTCTGGAGTAAGTGGCACAACTTCCGACGGCCCTTCTTCTCCCGCAGTAGCTTGGTGCATACCCTGCAGCGATGCAGACTGCTTCGAAATGAATCGGCCTTTTCCGTCTCTTGCTAGTGTTCTTTTTCCAGCCTTGAGGAAAACTGCTTGCAAGTCGGCACGGTGCTGACGTTGGGCCATGAGTATGTGATCATCCGGCGTCTTGTCCGCAAAGGCCTGGACAAGTTTCTCAGACATTTCTTTGCGGATTCGGCTCCAGGTGCCGGATTTGAAAAAGCGCTTGTCGCTAGGTCGAGTCATTTCAAGAAATCTGCTCATGCCAATGCCGAAGGAGAAGCAAAACGTCTTGGTCAGCCCGGTATGTTTAGCTTGACTGGCGGCTCTGGTACAATTGCAAAACTGTACCTTGGGAGGCCATGCCGATGCGCAGCTTCCCTGTTCCCGGTCGTTCAGCAGTAGGAAAGGCAAAATGGGATAATTAGTTGGGCGACAAATTTTCGTTTACGATGATGCGCAAGCACCTCCAATTCAACTCACGCCTGATTCGGATATCGTTCCCTACAATGCCGGAAGATACCATGCGAGGGCTGTTAGTGCTGCTACATTGGGATCGTAAGCCAGTCAAATGCACCGTCATACTCACTCGTAGAACGCTCGAATGATGGGTTCGGCTTCGTTGACGAGAAAGTATCTCCAGGCCTTACCGACCAGATTGTATTCGTGAGGTAGTCGGATATGAGTGGTGCCTCTTTGAACTTCGTTCCAGAGATAGTGAAGGCCTTCTCCGCCTTGAGCGACATTAGCAGGCATCAAAGACGCTGGCAAGACGTACCCAGACCCGACGGATCGGACGTTGAGGGCAATCGCCCACAGGAGCAGAGTTGTACACACGATGCGGAGCGCGAACATCGGTAGCTTGTTGTGCGTGGATGAAACAGAAGAAGAGCTAGATTGCACCTGAACTCAAACTCATCATATCGAAGTGCTATATACTTCGATGGACGACAAAAATTATTGTTAGGCAGAGACAGATACTGTATGCGAAATTATGAAAACAAACCCGTTCGGTCCGAAGCTCAGACGCTTGCACCGGTCAAAGAGACCGGGAAGTGTGCCCTCATTCGTCCGTTGGTGGGCTGGCGTCAACACTGAGCAACACACTGGGGACGACCTCCGTCTGACAAGATATGAATGGCGAGCGTCGAAGACGTGTGTTGATCAAGAAGGCTCGGCGGTCTCGAAACTTTGCTTTTGATGAAGCTTTGATCAGAGAGATCCGCCAGCATCATGACAGCAATCGGCTTCATTTGATCCTTGGCCTGGATCTCTCAGCGCTGCTCGAGAACGAAAGACTTGCTCAGGCTTTCGGCACACTCTTTTGTACTGTTCCCCAACGGCCTATTTGCAGGTCAAACACAAATCTTCTATGCGTGGGGCAAGACAAGCAAAGCCCAGCGCACACAGGCTATGTCGCGGATGTTATGCAGCCTGGAGGTTACTAACACGACTTTCGCATTGAGCATGAGATTTTAACGGACTAGATACTGGCGAGAGGATGGATTCGAAGTTTTCAAGATGAGCTTGATCCGTCTTCGCGGCCGAGACTGAGCGAGCGACCCCATTCGCTCCTCTGGGCCTGTGTCAGGGCTGGAGGTTTCCTCTCGTCTGCAAAGGCGGCGACCAACCTCTCGGCCACCTCCTTTTTGTGGAAGTGTCTGCTTGGCTGAAAGCCCATCGGATTCCTCGTTTGATAGCTCACCATATCCAAGAACCTGCGCAGGGTGACGGCGGAATGTTGACTAAGTCGATGTTCAATGGACAAAAAGAAAGACACATGAGACTCACCTTGTTTTGCCGGCGACTTTGGCAACCGAGCTGTAGATCCATGCAAAACCAATTCGATGAGCTGATTAGGACCAGTCGAAATATTGTTACGGTCAAGAGCAACTTACGGAGGCATTTTTTCTTCGAGGCTGTCCAACACGAAAATACAAGAACGTCTGGGTCAGATGATTGCAGGCTGAGGAAAGAGCACATGGATGGAGCGGCTCAACTTACTCAAAGTAATGATTGACAATCGCAGCACCACGGCGAGTCAGGAACTCTTTCCAGGCGGGCTGAAGGGAGTTAAGCTCTTCGGGGAGATAGTGCTCGAAATGGCCTTGCTGCACCAATTTCCATAGGTACTGAATCTCAGCAGAGCCTTCTGTGACACTTTCAGGTGGAGGGATAGCGCTGACAGCGCCAGCGGCGACGAGGACAATGGCAAGGTTGGCAAGTCGGAGGAGCTTCATAATGGCGTTCTATAGGAGGCGTTTTGGTGATCCGAAGGTCATACACTTAGGTTCGGGTTTTTAAGTCTTCACAGCACCAGCCGAACCATGTTGAGGAAAATTTTCGGATCAAAGCTTTGTTGGAGAAGCACGCAGCTTGCTTGAGCGCCTTCAGCGTCAACACTGCATCTGATGATGTCCACGGCAAGTGATGGGCAGACAACAACGACAAGATCGTCTGCGGCAACTTCCAACGTTTTCGAATGTTTGGAACATACAAGCAGAGTGGACTTTGGCTTTTAAAGCGTGCATGAATGGCGTAAAACCGTCCGCCCACATCTGAAGCGTGCATCGTGCCCCTTACAACAGCATGACGTCGACAATAGCTATACCTGCAATTATCTGCAATGATGTCAAGCTCGAGATCGCAATGACAACAACTCCGAGCCGACCCGAGCAAAGTAATTGATGTCTTCCAGCTATTCGGTTCGCCTGCATGGGCATTAGGTCAGCTTCGGGCATAGGTGGGTATGTGGGCTTTGTTGGCATTGGTCAGCATTGGTGGTACAGATATGCAGCTCGGTCTGTTTTCGGTTAGTAGATGGGTCCATGCCCAACATCCGCTCTGCAATGTATCCCAGATAATCGACGAAACTCCATCACGGTCGTTGATGCAGCGGTAACCACTTTGATGCAGGATGCAGAGAAGAAGCAAGCGTCTTCACTCAGCGCGGAGGCTGAGAAGATGAGCCAGCTACGTCGCTGAGCCCAAGAGCAAGCGACTTTCCCCATTCCTTCTGTTCGGCTGTCTTTCTCTCGTCGGCAAAAGCCGCTACAAGTCGCTCCGCCATTTCCTTTTTAAGCTTATGCCTGCCCGGAACGTAGCCCAAAGGATATCTCGTTTGGTAGGTGACCATGTCGATGAATCTTTCGGAGCAAAAAAATGCAGGTGAGCAGGAAGAAAAGCCTCAGTGACTGAACAATATCGGCGCCTCAGAGGTGGCGATAGGATGCTTACCTTTGCTTGCCGCTATTTCTAGCGGCTCCCCTGCGGATAGAAGGAATACTGGTCAGTGGACTGCTCAAGACAAGGCTGGTTGAGTCGACGAACTTACTCTGCGGTACCGAATACCTCACTATCAAGCTCAGAAGTGGAGTGACGTCAGACGTCTGCTCGCTCTGCCGGTTGTGTGGGTGCAGCTGTTGACGAACTTACCTGTAGTACTGGTTGACGATACTCTCACCACGACGAAGGAGAAACTCCCGCCACTGCGGCTGGATTGTCTGAAGCGGCTGAGGCAGATAGTGCTGGAAGAAACCGTCTTGGGTCATTTGCCAGAGTTGTTGGATCTCGGTTGAGCCTTCGGTGACGCTCTTGGGTGGCGGAAAGGCCCACGCTGAGGTGGTGGAGGCAGCAAAGATGGCGAGAGACGTAGAGGTGCGGAATCTCATTTTGATGTAAGCCGTAGAAATTGGTCGCGGGAAAGACTCGAAGATGCAATTGAAGTCTGCACCTTATATACGACGACCCGCAAGCCTCGATCAGTCGATTCTGCGAGCTGTTTCCATAAGATCGCTGCTGCACCATTGCTCTTGCCAAATCGCGAGTAAGAAAGGATTTTATTCAAGCAATCACCGGAATGGACGCAATCGCTTGATCTGCACTGCATCCTCCGAACGAAAGCTCACACATGGTCGTTGATGGAACGAAGAAATCTGCAGTCCACCTACTCTGCAATGCTCCCTGATACCATTGGATATGCACACCGCTGTTAATGCAACAGGCCAAATCTGCGAACGGCAGACGAGGGCATATTTCGGACAGGATCGATGTTCAGAGCGACCAAATGAGCTAGAACAAAGAGTGTGTGCACTATCAAAGACGAACCTACGAAGATGGGCCGGCCCCTTTACCACGACCCAAGCTCAGCGAGACACTCAAACCTTGCCGTTCGTTGCCAAACAAGGTCTTGCGCCATTCTTTCTTCTCTGGCGCTTTCTGAGACACGGCCACTTTCTGCTCATCGGCAAAAGCCGTCACCAGCTTTTCGGCTACCTTCTTCTTGTGTGGGTGAGCCTTCGGCTGAAATACGACCGGACGGGAATCACGATCCTTGACCAACTTCAGGAAGCTATTTTGGGGCTCAAAGAGAGGTTTTTGAAACGATCAGCTACGGTGTCAAGTGTGGGGTGGGTGGCAGATTGAAAGGAGGATTTGAAGGGAAGGGAGGAGCTTACTCTTGCTTTCCGCCTTGAACGGCCGCAGCTCTGCATACCACACAGGAGTTGAACGAGTGTTGGTCAAAGCTGGTCCACTTTGCTTTCAAAGGTCATGTACTTACTGGTCAAGACCGGATTCGCGGCTGTAAAGAAAAGGAACCTCGAGAAGGAACGTCAGCTGACTGTGCATCTCTGCGAGTATCGCAAGCGCACTTACTCGAAATACTGATTGACGATTCCTTCACCGCGCCGATTGAGGAAGTCCTTCCAGGCAGGTTGAAGCGTTCCAAACTCTTGGTTCAACTGCTTGCCAAGGGTGCCAAGCTGGGTAGTGTCCTCCCACAGCCGTTGGATCTGCTGAGATCCTTCCGTGACTCTCGAGGGCGGCGGAGCAGCACTGACGAGGCGAGCGAGGATGGGCAAAAGGGTGATGCAGAGGGCGTTGAAGGTCTTCATGATTTCTGCAGAGGGTTTCGAGCGGTTTCGATGGAGACGCGTGCACCAAGTGGTCTGTTTTCGCAGGGCTCTGTTTGAACCGAAGATCCGATATTTAAGAAGAGTCGTCCGACGTCGCTTGCTGCACTGCGTCTGCTTCAAGTTAGGGCTACTATTCGTCAGAAGTAGGGGTCGACCTTGAGAAGTGAAGTAACCAACATGCTTCTTCGATCTGCAACCTTTCCTCGTGCTGGCAACAACTGCCAGCCCAACAGCCCTATGATGGCAAACGGTTGAAGCTGGTTCATCATTGAGACGGTTGCAAGTATGTTGGATGTCGCATAATGTTGCTTCAATCGCACGCCTTTGCAGCTTGACCATGCACAAGAAGGACGCGACCAACAAAGGCTGGCGAAAGACATGTTCGAAAAGCCTTCGAAAGCGTGTATTGGGTGACACTGTCATTCCTAGCGCGCTGTGTGCAATGCAAGAATGGATGCAAAGTCGTGGGCAACGAGCCTTACGTTTCACACGGATGAATGACGAACCTGAAATTCAAACCGACGCTGCCCTACTACAGCATCGTTCTGATGAAGCCTGGGCCCACCCGAGGTCGGCGAGAACATCGGTCGCAACCTCATCGATTGCTTCCCTTCTTCGGGGGTGAAGGCTGATGTCCCGGCGAAACCTTCGCACCAACGCCCTTTGCGAGAATCAAGGTAGTGGCATCAAGAAGCTCAATCTCATGCGGGGACCATTTCATATAATTTTTTTCGGCTCGGCACCAAGTTGCCGAAGGCTAGTATGCCGGTCTTCCGCCGTACTGCATTTGACAGCAGCAGGGTTGGTTCGGACGAGGTTCCGGGGTCAAGTCACAAGATCCTGCCGACATTATTGAACGGCCAAAAGGAGGAAGCGGGGCTGGATATAAGTTGCGCCAACTGAATGTTTGGAATCTGCCGTTTGCTCGTATACAACATCCGTCATGCATCTCTCGGCCCATTTCATGCTTACATCGCTCTTGTTCATGCTCGTGTGGGGAAGAGCGGTGCTCGCCGTCGGTAGTGAAGATACTTTGAGCGATTGGATTGACGACGATGATTCGCCTCGGTCCGCGGAAAGTCGTGCTATCGAAGAGCCAAGAACCTTTGTGCCTGCCAATGTTGATGTCACTGCTCATCTTCGGGATGGGCACCTGGTTACGCCCACCCGTCCGCCCGGGTTCGAGGATGCTGTGCCTCGAATCGACTCGCCCCCACCCGCTTCTTTGCTTTCCCCGCACCCGGCACTGCCGGAGTTGAGGGCGAAACAGGAATCCTCTAGGCTGCGTCGACTGGGGTTGAGCACGACCCAGGGTCCCGACGAGGTTGCAAGCCCTGGAGCGCCCGATGTGCACCCTGGCCTTCCAGCGGCGAGATCGAGAGAGCAGAAGAGAGCCGAGTGGAAGGCGTGGCGTGCTAGAATGCGAGAAAGAGGAGAAGCGAGTGGGACTCAGCCCCATCTGCAATTCGACCCTGTTGCTCAAGCAGTCACTCGACGACCATCAACGCCAGCCACAGTCGAAACGGTTCAGCAGACGTCGCCGCCAACCGCCGAGCCGCCGACTACCCCTCGTTCTTTGCCGGAAATGTTCGCCCCCTACACTTCGACGAGTCCGCAGGAGCAACTGCCTTCGTTCACAGTGGGTGGGTTGAGGTATGGCCACATTCCAGCCAACCCTCTTCCCCCGCTACAGCAGCAGCAGCAGCAGCAGCCGATTCGAGATGCAGCGAGGACCATCTTGCCGAACCAATACCATTCTATTGTTCAGCGCGTGAGAGCGTATCGTATTGCAAGCAATCCCGAGTCGCCAAGGTTGCTAAGAACAGTGTATGGGAGAGAAGCTCATCGGCTGTACAAAGAGGAAGCCGAGACGATCAGGGACCTGATTCAGAGGAGTAGAGTGCTTCCGCTCTACACGTCGGATGATTTTAGGCATTGGGTGACAATTCATGGTCCGGCCATCATGAGAAGTCAAGTGTATGCGTAAGTCCACTCTTCCTCATCCCCTTGTCCCACCCAATTACAGCGCTCTGAAAGACGCTAATCTGATCGGTATTTGACAGGCATGGAGGGCCAGAGCATAGCCAAGAAAGGGCTTGGACCGTCGGTCAAGAAAGGTAAGTCGCCGTGTGAACCATAATCGACTATGCTGCCGGACACTGACGGTGTACCAACCTTTTGAAATGTTGGAGGATAGACTTGCCACGATGCTCGAAGAAAGCGTGAATCGAGGTCAAACCGCCATCCCGCTGAGCAACGATTTTGAACGTTCGGCTGCCAACGTCTTGGTCACCTACTGGCTTACTCGACACCACACGCTGATCTCTGCTGCTATCGAGCACGGCCACATGTAGCGTCAAGTTCGAGCAGCTTGAATTTCATCCATCCGTATCTACAAAAAGTAACAGCTCAAGGGTATATGTGTTTAGAGATGCGCCTTCCAGAATTGCACCGACTCATTGAATGCCTCCTCGAAAGCTTGCTTGACCTGCTTGTCGCCCAGATTGGGCCTCGCAGCGAAGCCATGTACCGTGTTAGGGTAGAAAACAAACTTGTGCGCCGGCTTGTCACCTTTCTCGCTCCACTGCTTCTCTACTTGTTTGGCGTAGTCTGCGGCGAACAAAGCATCCTCCTCGGCGCAGTTGAAGAGGATGGGGTTGGTAATGGCCTCAACGTCTGCCTTGGTGACCATGGAGGGATGGTTGGCTACACTAACATCAATGTGCTTGGTAGCATTGAGGGCGATGACGAGCTTCCCGCCATAGCAGAAGCCTGTACCGCCGAGCCTCTGGTAGCCGTTGGAAGACTTGAGCGCCTCGATCCAGGTCTTGAGCGTCGACATTTTGGATTGGGGCAGGTTGCGAAGGAAGAAGGGCGTAGCCAATGCAAATGCAAGACCGGTCTTGAGTTTGGAGAAGATGGAGGCTGAGCGCATGTCGGCAGCGGTGGAAGGGGCAGAGGAGAGGGCGGCTTCCGAGACTCCTCCGCCGTTGAAAACGTCAGGGACATAGACGGTGAGACCGGTAGCATCGGCGAGGTTGTCAGGGATGATCTTGTTGTTGTCGAGCTTGAGGCCGAATGCGTCGTAGAAGTAGATGATGGCTTTGGTGGCATGATCAGGACCGGGAGTCTTGGGTTGAGCGACATATGTGTCTAAACCGTGGATGTTCTCCATCTTGCCTCTGGGTTCGCCAGGGATGCGGAAGCCAGAGACGCAATGGACGCAGAAACCCTTGGCTTCGGTTGAGGTCGACATGTTGTTTTCGTGCAGATTCTGCGTGTGATCTAATTGGTGTTGATCTGTAAAGATGACGGTAGACGTGAGAAAGTGATAACTGATAGGTGGTTGTAAAGAAGGATCGATAGTGACAGAGTAAGTGTTTGAGTTACTGTATGCCTTGTTGGACAGCACAGTGAGCCAATTTTCCGGCGGATGATTGGCGGCAATCTACTTTTTATAGCTTCTGAAAGCGGTCGACATGCATGAAATCCCTGCGTGCCGTTACGCATGCCGTTTGCCGTTGAACAGTAGTACTGTACAGCACAGTAAATGTGCGCTGACAGGGGAAATGGCAGAATGGCGGATGGCACGGTCCAGCAGCCCGTGGAATGGTCCGCGGGAATTACCAAATTTGGCCTTGTTCGCAGTTTGTCGATGTAACAATGTCCCCTTTTTGGCCTCTTGGCACTGACTGACGCATGCGACCCTGTTCTTTGTGTAACAACATCTGCCTCTGCTCACCATTACACATATCTCGACAGCACCAGACGCGGGCGTCATGGTGTGCTGCAAAAAGTAGATCTTCCCTTAGAAGGTCCGCATAGAAGAATCCCTCAGCGCTCATACTGGTCTTCAGCTATAGCTTAGAAGATGGGCTCCGTCGGAAAGCCGAGCGAGGCATCGTCTTCAACAGGCCAGCCAAATCCAGAAGCTTCTCATAGAACCAACATCCAGACACAAAGCAGAGCCGCTGTGGCAGGAAGAAAGACTACCCCAGTATCGGTCGAAGAGCCCGATGAAGCCGAACAACATGCCATTGATGAAGATACACCTCTGATATCACGAGACGACTCTTCTCCGCGGAGATCCAAAGCACAATCTGCTCTACGTATCATGGCTCTCTTTCTCGCTACCATCTCCTTCTGGCTCCTCCTATACCACTTGTTCCCATCCTCGTCGCCTGCTCCGTCGCATAATGATCTCGCATCGTCGCTCGATCCATCCTCCCTTCTCAACAATGGCACTCACGCCTTCCGTCGCACTGTGATCCTCATCTCTCTCGATGGCGCCAAACCAACCTACCTCACATCCCAACTCGCTCCGCACCTTTCCTCCCTCGGCAGTCATGGTGGTGGTAGAAGGGCAGAATACATGCAACCCATCTTCCCCACCCTCACCTTTCCCAACCACTGGGCGCTCCTCACCGGTCTTCACGCTTCCTCCCACGGTATCGTCGCTAACGACTTCACCCTGACCTCCACCGGCGAGCAGTTCTACTATACCAACCCTGCCAACTCTTGGAACTCCTCCTGGTGGTTGGGCGATCCAATTTGGGCAGTGGCGGAGAAGTCAGGAGTGAAAAGCGCGGTGCTTATGTGGCCCGGCCCGCCGCATACTGCGCAAGGGGTGGAGCCGAGCTACTTTCAAAAGTACGTGTCTGGTTGGACGCTCGATGGAAGGTTGAACAAAGTGATCGAGTGGGTAGATGTGGGCGAGGTGGAGGAGAGGGCGAGTTTGATCTGCGCATATGTGCCGGACATTGATCAGGCTGCACACAAGTTTGGCCCGGACAGTGTGCAGGCGAGGAGAGCGGTGAGGGAGGTGGATAGGTTTATTGGGAATCTCCAACGCGAATTGGTGGACAAGAGATCGTTGGGCGGGATCGTGGACATTGTAGTAGTGAGCGATCATGGGATGACGACTACGAGCAACGACAAGCTCGTCTTTCTTGACGATCTGCTGGGTCGAGAGCTGTATAGCAAGATCGCGCACAGAGACGCATGGCCGCTCGCAGGCCTACGATTCCACGGTTCGTCTGCTGAGCAACGCAAATATGCCCAGTCAGTATACGACAAGCTCAAGTCGCACGCGGGACGAGGTTTCGACCTCTACTGGCAGGCCGACCTTCCAGCTCGCTATCATCTTGCGTCTCGCACAGTGGAGGACCGCTTAGCACCCTTGTTCATGATCCCCAAGCTGGGCTGGAGCATCACCACCCACCCGGAGATGGCGAGCTTCACAAACGGCGTCTATGCACCCATAGGCAACCATGGGTATGACAATGAGGAGAAAGATATGCACGCCATCTTTGTCGCTTCCGGCCCCTCCTTCTCCGCCTCCTTGACGCATGAAAAGGTGGCCAAGGGGTGCAACATGCCAGGCTTCCCCAACGTCCAAGTCCACAACCTCATCTCACGCATTCTGGGCGTGCCTAAACGCAAGCGAGCGCCAACCAACGGCACTTGGGCCTTTTGGGATCCTCATCTTAGATCAGGCTTATAAGTCATGCAATACAAACAATCTCATTAGACTAGAATATAAATGCAAACAAGCGGATCAAGCTTGAGTCTTTGGTTTTTTGCTCGCCTCGTCTCCATTCGCCTGTGCGTCTTCGCCATCGACCTTCTTCTTGCGCTTGACCATGCTGCTGAGGTTGTTGACTGGCGCATCTGCTGGCGCTGTTGCCGATTTTGCTGCGCCTGTGAAAGGGTTAACGTCTCCTGCGCCCTCTGCTTGTGCACCCATGAATGCATCTTTGATGGCTTGTTGCAGCGCATCTTTTGTCGACATGCCTGCAGCAGCGTTGGCATCGGATGGGAGACCAAGGACGCCCGTGAGATCGGGTTGGCCATTGAGCTGCGCCTGACCATCCTCGGTGTCGTATTCGTCCAGCTTGGTGTCGATCTCCTTCTTCATCTCCTGCACGTCTTTGAGTTCTTTCTCCAGTGCGGCCTTGTCAGTGAGCGAGGCGAGGTCGTCTTTCTCCTTCCCTTCTTCTGTCGTGGATTCGGCTTTGGCGGTGTCAGAATCGAGTGCTTCGATGCGAGCCTTGATGGCGGTGACTCGAGCTGCAAGGACGTCGGATGCACCCTGAACGTGCGCTTTGGCGTCCTTCCTCTGCTCTACCTCGGGGTGGAATTCAAGCGCCAGACCGAGACGGAGATGTGCATCTGCGAGACGACGAGAATGAGCATTGAGGAGGGGAAGGAGGATATCGAGACTCGACTTGTAATCTGTAGAAGCCTGTGTGAAGTTTTCGGATTCCAGACCGACATCACCGAGATGGTTCAAGACTTCTGCAAGTTCAGCTTGGATGCGAGTCTTGGCCCATTCCTGACCTTCGAGTGTTGTGAGAGTCGGCTTGTCGGAGCAAAGAATACGCTGGTAGATGACGCGGGCGAGATCGAGAACAGCGAAAGCCACCTGGAGGTCGTCCTCATCATCCTCAGCCGCACCAGCAGCCTGCTCCTCGTCTTGATCGTCGTCATCGTCCTCTGCGTCACCGGAAAAGCTGAATCTTGGGTCGCTGTTGACTGCATCCAAAGAGGAGCCGGAAGCTTTCGAAGAGGATCCTGAAGCTGCAGGAGCGGATGGGGCAGGCGCAGGAAGGGGAGCCGATCCTCCACCTCCACCGAGTGCAGCCGAATTGATGATGAAGTTCTCCAACAAGCTCTTTCCGTAGAGATGAAGGACAGGCGCAAGCTCCAAGGCATCCTCGGCGTATTCGGACTGGAGCTGTTCGAGAGCTTGAGCAACCTTGTCACTCGAGGCGAGGTATTCCTTTAAGGCGAAGTGACGCTTGGCTTCATCGATGAGTTGTCGGGCAGTGGCGGGAGCATCGACCTCGGTGGCCTCGGTGGCTTCCACGTCGGGTTTGGGGTTGGAGGGCTGCTCGTTGAACGCCATTGTGAACGTGTAGTGAGGGTGGATAGTTGGTGGAGTTGGAGGAAGGAAAGTAGTGTTGGTCTATTCGCCAACTGTGAACGTCTTGCATGCATTCAGAAATTTCGGCTTCTTTACGCGAAACTCAGCTTCTGCGCTGGTGCTGCTGCTGCTTTGTGCGGATCAACCCAAACACGCGTCGCGTTGATTTTCGCCTTTTCGCAGCTGTCAACTTTTCATTTCTTCTCAAAAACGCAGATGATTCAAAGCAGGTGCAATGTTGCGGTCTAACATTTACAGAAGCCGGCCGAATGATATTGGTAATATTAATCGTGCAGTTACGGTTGAAAGCTGTCGCGCGCTCAACAACATTTAATTCTTTTGGCTTGCAGACGGAAAAGCTGGGATTTTCGCCGAAATCTCGCCGCCAAGCCAGGCCAGACGAGCAACAGTCTCCACACAGGGCGCTGCAACGAATAAGTACCCTTGCGTGAAGGCCCAATCACACTTGACCGCTTTGAGTAATTGCCGGGCCGGTTGAGCTGCTCAGTTGAATCTCTCGGCTTCCATTCACATTCTCAAAGATCACACTTTCTCCACTCATCCCCCGCACTCACTCACTCTGTCTAATCACAACCGACGCACGCGCATTCTCTAATTCAACTCAACTCGACTCGACTCAGCTTCAACTTGCGCCACTCCTACTCTTCCTCCATCCTTCATCCTTCTTCTCCATCATATCCAACGAGCATTTCGAATCGGCGCCTGCTCGTAAATCTTCAAACATGGCGTTCCAATCGATGATGAGTGGAGCCGAGTGCTCCACTTCCAACAATGGCCTCTCGCAGATGCTCAAACACACTCAGCAAGATCGATCGATTCAACATGGAGATCGCACATTTGCCGGTCAGCCTCAGATGGGTTCTGCAGGAATCAGGCAACAACATCAAGCCGCCCCGAATTCGGACGCTGAAGCCTTCTTCCGTCAGCAGCAAGGAGCCGCTCTTCCCGGTGCGCAGTCCTCGGCATTCGATCTTCAAGCCATGCGAAATGAGCTCAACAGCACCATGCCCGCCTTCCAGCGCCCGAACGCTGGAGCTGCATGGGCGAATCAGATGCCACGAACTGGCACGCCATCCAGCGCAGACATGGAAGCTGCTTTCGCAAGAGGTGGCGCCCCAGCTCGGGCCATGCAGCCTCCTGCAGGATCTTCCGCCTGGGCACAGCAATTCGGTTCGCCCCAGCACCAACAACCTACGATGCGCACTATGCCTGGCGGTGATGGATCTGGCTCTTCTGGCGCTTACGCCTCCCGGCCTATGATGGGCTCTTATGGCGGCATGGGCATGGGTATGGGCATGGGTGGAATGGGAATGGGTATGATGTCGTCCATGGGCAACATGGGCATGTCCCAACAGCAGCAGCCTCAGACCTCTTCTTCCCGCTTCACCGAGCTCGACGACTCGCAGTGGGAGGAGCAATTCAAAAAGCTTGACGCCGAACACGCCGAAGCTGAATCCAAGGGCAAGGGCAAAGCCAAAGAAGCTGAAGGCGACCTGCTTCCTTCCGAAGCAGAGCAAGCCGAGTCCATCCGGCGCGAACTCGACGCTATCGAACAAGAACTCACTGCCGATGGTCAGGAGGCCAACACGCGATTCGAGGATCTTTGGAGATCCATGAACTCACGCAACGGTATTCCACCCTCATCTGCAGACGCCGAGTTGGCCAAGTGGGAAGAAGAGCTCTTGAGGTCAAGGGAAGATGCAGAAGACGATGAGTTCGGATACATGCATCCCTCGGGCGGGCTTGGAGGCGGTAGGGCAGGCTTGGATGAGATGGGTGCACTTGATGGTACCGAAGATGCTCTCCTCGATGGATTTGGTGTTGTCGGTCCGGACGGATATCCGAGACTGGGTCAATACAGGAGAAGTCAGCAGAACCCCTTCCAGGCCCACCCTGATCCGCTTTCTGAGGGACTGCGTCTGCTCGCTAACGGTGGTAACCTCTCTGATGCAGCTCTCCTGTTCGAAGCTGCAACCCAGCGCGAGACGCAAGGCGGCACAGGGGGAGAAGTCGAACGAGGCGAAGTAGATCGTTCGCGTCGGGAGCGTTCCGAGGCTTGGCGAAGACTCGGAGAGTGCCAGGCGATGAACGAAAAGGAGGCACAGGCTATCCGCGCTCTCGAAGAAGCCATCAAGATCGACGAGAACAACCTCGAAGCATACATGTCGCTTGCTATCTCTTACACCAATGAAGGGTACGACACGGCCGCTCATCAGACGTTGGAGAGGTACATCTCCAAGGCTTATCCGAACATCAAGGCCGGACCGTTGCCTGCAGAAATTTCAGGGTCGAAGGATCCGATCGAGGGGACCGAGGGGAACCCTTGGGCTAGTCTGAATCGCGTTACGGACCTCTTCCTGCAGGCGGCAAGGCAGGGTAACTCGGCGGGACAGATTGATCCCGAGGTGCAGGTTGGCTTGGGAGTGCTGTTCTACACCCAGTCGGCGTATGAGCAGGCGCAGGACTGCTTCAATACCGCCCTGAGCGCTCGTCCCAACGACTTTCTGCTCTGGAACCGACTGGGTGCGACTCTGGCCAACGGTGGCAAGCCGGAAGAAGCTATCGCTGCGTATCACAAAGCGCTTGAGCTTCGTCCCACGTTCACAAGGGCGATCTACAACCTTTCGGTCTCGTGCCTCAACCTCGGCGCTCATCACGAAGCAGCGGAACATTTGCTGGCTGCGCTGAGCTTGCAGCAGACGCACACGTTGCCGGATGTGCCAGAGGGAGAGCAGCCGGCACCTACGCCTTTGGCGGAAGCGGGTGAGAGTCATAACCTGTGGTCGACGTTGAGGAGGATCTTTTTGGTCATGGATCGAATGGACCTCGCTCAGAAGGCTCATGTAGGCTCGAGTCTGGAGCAGTTCCGTGGCGAAGGATTCGAGTTCTAAACTAGCTTTAGCATTCATTGGCCTCGTTGTGTGAGACTGATAAGCACTTACTACTTGGTATGTTTCAATTCAAGTCAAATTCGCAATTATGCTGTGATTGTGATTGTGATGGCTATTGACCTTGGGGGTGGATCAGTTGGTTGTTGGCGATGCAAGTCATGACTGCCTCGTGGATGCCTGGTGCGGGCTGGGACTGGATAGTCAAAATGATCATTCACACTCTGATCTTACGTCGAGGAAGGGGGCAGGGGTTAGGAATAAGTGTTTATAACGAGGTATCTATTAATTCCTGAACCAATTATTCCAACAGTCTAGGAGGAAATCCAATCAAGCGTTTCTATCGAGTTCATCTACTCAATCAGCTGCGGCGTCTTCTGAGTTAACGACTTGTGCTCCATTTCTCTCTCTCTCTCTATTTTCTCCCTCTCCAATCTTTCCATGAGCAACTTTCTCCTCCTGATATCTTCTGCCTTTGCATTCTTGTAACCCTTGAGCCTGTGCATCTTCTGCTCCTCTGTTTCTTGTCCAATCTCCTGCCTACCTGCCGGCGTAGTCTTGGCTCTCTCAATCTCCTTGCCCTCCACCTCTTCTCCATCCGCCGTCGTATCGCTCGTCGAGTTGCTGAGCGAGATAACCTCTTTCAAACTCGTCGCCATCTTCGCAGGAAGCATATCCAACGTAGAAAGCGACGGGATGATCGAGTTCGACTTCTTCTCCGTCGTCGCCAAAGTGGGTTCAGTCGCCTCGGCTTCCTCCGACTCCCCCGCCGGCGATTCAACAATCGTGTTCGAGCGTGGGAACGTCTTTGCATCATCCGACATTTCCCTGCTAGGCGGGTTGGGTGGCAACGTAGCAGAACGATGCTGCTCCTTCCTGCCCGCCAATTCAGTCTTGCTGCCTGCACTTGACTGCCTGCTGTGAGACGAGAAGCGCGCCAGAGGATTGCTGAACACGCCCGTCCCCGGCGAAGTCACAGGAGAGTGCGCTGCATCCCTCTCGAGCTTCCTCTGCGTCCTTCGCTTAGCCAAAGGAATGTTCTTGTACAAAAACTCGATCGCGGTCGCAACGCCATCTTCGGTACGAATCTTCTCGCCGACACCTTGCGCCTTCTCCACCATGACTCGGTCTTGAGCCGCAGCCTTGAGCGCGTCAGCGAGATCGCTGACGCCGAGACTGTTGACACGTGCACCAGCGCCAAGCTTCTGCACACGGTTGGCCCAGAAGAACTGATCACCGAAGAAAGGCTTGATCAAGGTCACCAGACCAGCGCGCAGAGAGGCACCGGTAGTACCGGCACCTCCGTGGTGCATGGCGATATCGATCTGCGGGAAGAGCCAGTCGTGAGGAATCGAGTCGACGACAAACACGTCCTCGGGGATCTCGGGATGCTCGTGCTCCTCTTCCTCCGTACCCGTATCCTCACTGTCGTGCAGCGAGCGAGTCGAGTCATGCTGCTGGGCAGGAGGTCTTTGCTGCTGGTGCTTCTTCTTCTTCTTGGGCTTGGATCCACCACGACCACTCCAGCCCTTTGCTACGATGGCACGCACATCAGCCTGTCGGACGGCCTGCATGATGTTGGACGAAACCTCTTCGGCGTTCTCGATGGTGATGGAACCGAAACCGATGTAGGCAATCTTCTTGCCATCGTCCTTGGCCTTCTTGAGGAAGTCGGACAACTCCTTGGGCGGCGACCAGTTGGCCTCCGGGTTGTCCAAGAACCAGTAACCGGAAATCTTAACTCTGTCACCCCAGTCATTGGGCATGGGAACGACCGCGGGCGAAAAGTTGTAGATGAAGGGGACCGAGTTGGCATCGAGCTTGGACCAGTCAGTGGGACCGATGCCGACCATGTGTTTGCGCCATCGGTTGATCTGACCGCTGGTGGCGACCCACATGATCTGGTCGAACATGACATATGAAGAGGAATTGTACGAGGGACCCATTTCGATGGCAGGGACACTGAAGGCTTGAGGATATGCTGAGGTCTTGGTCCAAGGCATGGTGAAGGCGCGGAAGTATGGAATTCCCAACCCTTCGGCGACGTGGATACCGGCCATGGTGGAAGGGCTCTCAATAAGCAAATCGGCTCCCTGGCACTCCTCCCAGCACTCTCGAAGAAGCTCATCGAGCCAGACGCGGAACTTGCCGATACTCTCTTTGAAGAAAGCGGGCGAGAAGATGCGGTGCTCCACACTGAGTTTCATCAGAGCGGCAGGGTCGCCACCAACACCACGATACTCGATGCCATGACCCTCAACCCATCCGCGGTACTCGGGGTGCGAGACGATGACAGGCGTGTGACCGTGCTCCTTGAGGGCCTTGCAGAAAGCGATGTAAGGCTGAACGTCTCCACGCGAACCGATGGTGAGACAGTAGATACGCATCGGCGGAATACGAAGCGAGTTGCGGATCTCTTCGCGGTCGACGTTCACCACCTTGGGCAAATAGGCGAGCATGTCAGGCTCAAAGACGGGAACATCGTGCTCAGCATTCTGCAGCAGCGCGTCCGATGGGCTCTTTTTGTGACTATGAGCTGCATCCCGGCCAGCAACACCTTCGACCTTGGTAGCGTGGCTGTCGTCACTGCCAATGTTGGTCGAAATGGCGAGACTGGCGCGGTCTGCGTCCTTGGCACGCTGCCCTTTGGCTTCGACGATGCGCTTCAGGGTCGACAGAACCATGTCGCGGTTCTCCTTGTTTATGAAATCGAAATGCATATCCGAGTGAGCAGTGATGTGCACGACAAGACCAAAGTGGTGCCAGAGCAAGGAGCGGTAGGTGTCAACACCCTGAATATCAGTAAGGGGAACCTTGACCTTGAGGTCCCTGCCTACAGCTCTGCGCCAAAACAGCAGATAATCGAGGCCGATCGCCATGGTCCCGTGAGTATGAAGCTTTCGCACGAGCTCAGCTTTGACGAGTTTGAGCTCTTCGGGCTTGTTGGGCAATCCGAAGGCATGGCAGAACTTGTCGGCCAACGAAGTGGCGTTGGCATCAGTCGAGTCTGTGCTGTCGCTGGCCTTATCATCAACGTCAGGTTCACCGCCTAAATCGAGAAGAGGAGTGGGCACGACGCGAAGAATCTCCTGGTAGCCGAAGGGGGTCTGAGATTCTTTTCGAACCTCGAGTGCCTGTTGAAGGAGCTCGATAAAGGCAGAGCGATTGTGGGTGATACCGAGCGCGATTTGGGTGATGTGGCACTTGAAGCCGGGGTTCTTGGGACAATTGACAAACTGAGTAGCCGAATTCCAGGTCTGATTGTTGTCGAGAAGATGGGGTCGTTCGGACCGCTCCTTCTCCTGTTGCGCAAGGGAAGCGGCAGCCGCGGCATCCACAGCGCCGACAAGAACGTCGATGTGAATGACCTTGGCGACTTGCATGAAGGCGGCCGAGTCGACGCCGGCGATACGCTCGAGAGGGATGCTGATGCGGACCTTATCGGCAGTGTTGCGTGCGTGGAAAGCGGCACCTTCGAGTTCCTTGCGCCAGTCAAGCGCGGCTTCTTGGGTCTTAAACTCGACAGAGCTGTACTTGACACCTTCGACGAAGCGGATGACGTTGGGCTGAGACCAATCCACGGGTAGGACGGCACTCAAGTTGGACAGACGAGCAGACATGAGCGGCTTGTAGAGCTTGTTACTCGCGGCATAAGCGTTGAAAGAATCCTTTCGCAGCTCTATCCAGACGTTCCTCTTGGGACGCATCTTGCCGGGTCGATGGATGACAGCTGGACCGGATTTGAGGATGGGATTCTGGACGGCGGGATCCATGGGAGCCGAGCCATCTCCAGACTCAGGCTTGTCGATCGTGGCATTAGGAATGTATGCGATGAAGCAGACACGACGGTTGGTGAGGAAGATGTTGCCCTTGAGGAGAACAGTCTTGATGAGTACACCGCTGATATCGGTGATGAGCTCTTCGGGCTCGTTGGGTCGGGCCAAAGACGGGCATTCGCCAAACTCTTGGATGATAGCCTTCATCTTGTCTTCGGTGGAGACGTGGATTGGAGCCGTAGTGCGAACGCTCTCCCCAGCTCCCACGATGTCGAGAGAGCCGGAACGACGCTCCTCAGCATTGTCTTTGGTTGCATCGAGCGCGGCTTGGGCTTCCTTCTTGTCGACCGAGATGGATTGCTGTTCGTTGTCGCCAATGGTACGAGCATCGTCAAAGTCGTGGTCATCGTCCTCCAGATCAGCGTCATGCTCGTCGCCAGAATCGTCTGAGAGATGCTGCAAGGTCTCAAGACTGGCCTCATCAAGGAACTCGGCAGCTCCAACATTGGAGGTGCTGCCAATGTGCTCATCCTTGCCGATGGAGTAAGGGCTCTTGATCTCGTTTGCGGTGGGTGGAGCATTGGCCCCGAGAGCGGTTCTGACTTTGGCATCCAACTTCTTCAGAGTCTTACCAAAGCGAGTGGATGCTCGATTGGACTCGTGCTGATCCGAGGACTCTGCTGCCTGGCCTGTCTTTGTCCAAGCAGCTGAATCGTCGGGCTGAGTAGCGGACTGGCTCGCAGACGGGGCGGGAGAGTAGCCCTCGGAATCGGTGCTGTGGTCATGTTCGTGATCTTCTGGCTTGGACTGCTCGTCCTTGGAAGCCATGATAGCGGCACCATTGAGAAGACCTCCGAGCGAGTTTGCCTTTACTTGCTGCTGCTCGCGTTCTTGAGAAGGGGATAGATCTTGAGCTTGAGCCCCACCTACTGGGTTGGCGGAGGAGGGGCTCTGCTGGTCGAGGGGGTTGGCTTGTTCGCTCTCGCTGGTCTTGACCATTTCGAGGGTGGAGCCGAAACTATCCTTGACATTGTCGACGCTGGCGCGTCCGCCAAAGAGTGGGCGGAGGCCCATCTTGAAGGGAAAGGGACTGTTTATCGGGACAGTCGGATCCCAAATCTAGAATGGTAATATGACGAGAGGAGCAGCCTTTCTAAGGAGTCTAGTCTGGGTATCGATCCGTTGAATCCGTTGAATCCGTTGTTGGCTGTCGGCAGGAGCGGTTTGTATGATGGAGGAAGGGAGGCAAAAGTGGCGGTCGAGGTGGAAAAAGGACACCGACACCGACACTGATTAGGTCTGAGAAAGAAGAGAAGAGGGGCACATTATCATTGAATGCAAAATGAGGCAGAGAGGCAGATACAGCTACCAACTTCGAGAGAGAGGGTTCACGCAAAGTGACGGTCATCTGCTGCAGCCAAAACTCAGCAGCAGTCAATCATTATTACCGCACTGAACTCGTGCGTGCATGAGTGCAAGCACCACCGCGGGGTCCAGTGAAATACTACACGAACTGCTCACATTCAAGTTTCACTACTTTAATTCTCACGGCTATCTTACAAGAATATCAGTAGTATGTTTTGCCTCGACTCAAACGCTATCGTCTTCTTCCAGCTTTTCGGTACTACCGACTGCTCATACACGAGACTTCTCTTTATGCAATCGATGAAGATCATCTCATACGCTCACCGTGGGAATACTCACACTGTGAAGCGCAACAACACCGAGCGGATCATCCGCTCGCCAAGTCAGGTTACAATTGGCATATTCCTGCAGCGTCTTCGCTTCATGCAGAACGTGCAGAAGAGTACTGTTTCCGGTCAAGCCCTTTATTTTGGTGTCTTCCAACTTGTTTCCGGCTACTGTAGTAAGCACCGCTTATTTTCTTGAAATAAGGGTCTTCCGGATCTTGACTTCCAGCTGCTGCTGAAAGGATAAAAGCTAGTTTGCCCATTCATGACGTTCGGGTTGCATTCTGGATAAGATTACACGGACTTCTACACCGTGAAGGATCTATAGTAGTACGTGTTCGGGGTCTCGTGTATGCACGCCAGCGAGACCGGCCACTAGCAGTCACTGGCAATGGTTGTTGGTGATATTTGGAGAACAGAGTATCATGCGTAGTGACTGTTTAAGTAGTGCGCGAAGTGAACATCTCCTACAGACCTCCTCGTTGTTCTCGACGATAGCATCATCTCCTGCTATACTATCTTCTTCGTTCGCACGATTTTGACTTCTCTTCTTTCAACCTTTTGCCACTCGGCCAGTTCTGTCTCCTGTTTCAAGCATGGGTTGTGCTCACCATTCGCCGCCCAGAGATCTTCCGCCGATGGACTGGACCGCTTCTTCGCAACAAAACCTCGACGTCGAAGATCGTCAGCTTCATGCGACGACACAAATTGACTACTATATGTATGCAACTACGTTTTGAGCAGACACAAATCGCGTCCGAATTAGTTTAGTGGCTATGACGGCGCCTTGTCATTAACTTGACCAGCGATCTCCGCGCAGAAAACGGCGCAGACCCGGGTTCAATTCCCGGATTCGGAGTGTTCTTCTTTTTTTTGTTTCTTTTTTGCCTTCTCATTATCGCTGCTTGCGAGAAGAATGCTTTTTTGACAGCTACAAGTTTCCTGTTAGCGAAAGTCTACGAACCAAATGAGTTCGTCTGTGGAAGCTGTGCGCCAGATGAGCGGTTGGAATGGAATCGTCTGAAGAGAACGCTCGACAACCACAGCGAGAATAATATTTCGCGTTGAATCCAAGATCTTGATGCCGCTGTCTTCAACACCGGAGCTCTGAACGTGCGCTCTGTTCTCACAAAAACAAAATCTTTACAGCTTCATATACATTAATAGGTTGAAGATCGGTATCTGCGGCCATAGAACCTTGAAAGCAGCGCATCCCGTCCGATCTGCGAAGTTAAGCAAGGTATCGCCTAGTCAGTACTGCGGTGGGGGACCACGCGGGAATCCTAGGTGCTGCAGTTCTTTTTGCTCTTTTTTCTTTTACGTTCTTTACTGATCAATACGGAACGCTTGATAGCCAACAAACCACACCCTCGACTGAAAAGACGCCTGTGCTTAACGTTGTATTGATCGTTACCGTGTTAGTGGCAGTCAGCAAAGGGGTGTGCAAAAGTCGAAGCGTCCGCATTGATACTTTTTAAGCCGAACACGAGGAGGCTTTGTAGATCACTGCCGATCATTAATGCTTGGCAGTCAAAGAGATAACCAACTCGTGAAACGCACCAGAGTTCTACGTCGAGCCGGCACTCGTACTTCAGCGGAATCAACGTTATCTGTTCACACCAGCTCAGCAAACCTGAGCGTCTTGTTCGGTGCCTCGTACGCCCAAACAAAGGTTGCAAAAAACATCACAACTTTGAGGAGCAAAACAAAAAAAAGAATCTTTTCTCCGAATCCGGGAATTGAACCCGGGTCTGCGCCGTATTATGCGCGGAAAACATTTGATTGAATGCATCCGAAGATGACAAGGCGCCGTCATAGCCACTAAACTAATTCGGATCCGATTGATATCCATCAGGTCTGGCATTGCGTACATATACCCCTTCAAAATTGGCTCTTGGGAGGATCCGCTCGCAACTGGGATAGACACACTCGTGGACCACATCGAAACGTGATTGATACTGATGATGAATGCATTGCTATACAACTGAGTAAATCCCTGCGAAGGAAGATTTGGCTTAATGGAACTGTTGCCAAGCCAAGAAGTCCGCTTCCTCGTCTTCAGGTTCTAGATGGAGTGGGATGCCGTTCTCGTCGAGAAACAAGGCAAACCCTCGCCTTCCGTCCGCCTCGCCACCTCGGCCCACTCTCCTTTGTCCTGCCTCTTCCTCCTCCTCTCCTTCTCCACCTCTGCGCTGCCCCTGATCCCCAAGCAAGCCATCAAACAGCCTCTGGTAGCAATCAAGCCCAGGAGTGTTGAAATGCAAATACGGATTCTGACTCGAAATGTTCTTTCCGCACAGGTAGCAGTAATGCGTAGCACACTGTTTGCACGTCATATGGTTGCAGCCGTAGCTCTTTTCGATCGAAATCCCGCATGATGGGCAAGGAGTTGTGTTGGCTTTGAGATACTGCTGCGTCTCTTGCTCTTCTTGATATTTGCGAACCATGGTTTCGAGCGTCTTCCGGCCGAATTTTTGCTCCATCATTCGTCGCTCGGGAGAAGATTCGGGTAGGGAAAGGTATTCTTGGATGAGAGAGGTTTGGAAAGAAACAGGGCAGAAGGTGGGTCCGTGCCAGGAGCGAGAACACCAAGCGCAGAAGGCGAAGCCGCAGGAAAGACACTCGCGGAAGCGCTCCCAGTGACCGGAGTTCTCGTCGGAGGAGAGACGTACGACGGGGGCTTGACAACCAGAGCGAGGACAATAGGAGACGGAAGGATCGGCTTCTACTTTGGCTTTGACGGTCAGCTCATCCAGCCGAGCCAGACGAGTTGAACCAAGTATTGATTCCAACTCTGGGCGAGTAACGAGTCCAACAACTACTTCGACATCATCTGGTGAAGTTGCAGCATCACCTCTCTTAGAGATCAGGTTGCCCTCCTGGTCTACCAGATTCTGCTTCTCCCTCTCGCTCCACAATGCGACGCACTCTGGATCAGGGCAACGCTTAGCTTGCCTGTGGAGGCCATCATCAACAAGACTGCTCAGGTAGCCAGCGAGGCAATCTGAGCAGAAAACATGCCCACAACCGTCGAGACGAAAGCAGGCTCGACCTTTGCGTGTCTCGAGACAGATGGCACAGTCGAAAGAGGACGCGTCGAAGGTGGTGCGGCTGCAGAGACGGGAGTGGGCCAGAAGCTGGGCTGCGAGTAGAGGCTGATCGCCGGCGGTAGTCAGGTGTTCCTCGAAGCGTAGTTGCACTTCGGAGACTTCGGCATCGGTGGAAGGACGATGTAGAGATGGAGCAGCAAGAGATGTATCTTCGGGAGGGTCTTCGAGAAGCTCAGCCCACAAGCCTTCCGTGAGGTATGTCGCCCAAATATAGATGGCTTCCATGCCTCTCAGCTCTCGATACTGCTCGTCCAACTTCTGCAACAGCCACGTCGACGACTTGTTTTTGCGATCGGAGTGGCTTGGAAGCCATGGCGCTGTAAGGCTCTCGACAAGAGGCTCCTGCTCGGCGGGATATCTTGATGGTAGACGAACGCGCAGTGTGATGGGCGCTAGGTGCGATATCGGTGGGAGGAGCTGAGTCGATTGTAGTTGCAGTGACGGTGCAGGATCCTTTTTCTCTTCGCCATCGCGAGCTGAAGCATGGGATTTGAGACTGAGCTGCTCGAGTGACGCATTTGTCTGATCTATGATGTTCGTCTTGTCGCGAGACCGATGACGAGGTGAGCTCGTGCTCGGCCTTGCAGGTGCGGTGCCCGGTTGAAAGGTATCCGCATCCGCATTGAGATTTCCTACTTTCCGCCGCCGACTTCGACCATTCTGTTGCTTGATCTTGTTATGTTCCGAGGATTTTGGTAGCTCCGAGGTTTCTTGAGGTGTTGCTCGGGGGACTACAGGAACACTGAGGGTGTTGGCTGATCTGGAACAAGACGCCTGCGCTGATTGTCCGCTGATGTCGTATGCATATGTCTCGACTACGGTCCGGGTCGGGCGCGGCAACGTGATTGGCAGAGAAAGCTCGAGCAATGGCTCCGGAACTCTTTGCAGCAGCTTGACTCTTGGTTCCGAAGGTCGACTTGCATCCGCGTTGTTGCTGGCCTCTGATCCTGAGGGGGCGAAGATTGATTCGAGTGCCACAATCTCATCCTCTTGCCTTTCGCGGCATTCCTGCAGAATGGCCTCTTCGTCCATCGTGGGCAATGGCGGGATGTATGCTATAAGTCGGGAACCATGTGTGTTGAATCTAGACCAGCTAGGATGAAGTTGTGGTGTCGGGAGGGTTGATGAGTGTGTAGTGTGTAACGAGAAGGTAGGAGGGGTGGCGTGGCTGAGCTTAGAAGGCTTGATAACCGAGAAGCCAAGGTGGAGGTGATTTTAGGTTTTTTGGTGATGATTTCTCGGAAGAAGGGTCCAAAACCTGTGAAATCCCGAAGCTAAGAAGAAACACGAAAAAGTGACACTTTTGCATCTCAACCTTCTCACTTTCTTGTCCCACTTCGACCACATCATTCACCCATCTTGCTCGCCAAAGCTGTCCGTACAGCTATCGCCATGGTACGTTTCAAGACCCGATGGCTGTTGCTCGCAATCGACGATAAGCCTCTGTCTTCCACCTCGCCTTTCGCGTCTCAGTTGGCCGATGCAGAGCATTCCTCGACTTCCGCATCGATCCTGGCTTCCGCACAAACATCTGCCCCTTCATCCTCAGGCTTTCGTATTGGAACGTCTCTGACCCCACAGCTCATCACAAGACTTCTCAGGGCATCCCTGGTCTACAACTTTGGCGACGTAGCAGCAGGCGCATTCGGAGGTGTGCTGACATGCAAGTACTACAGCAGCCATACTGGTACAGCAATTGTTCGATGCTCTCGTGATGCAGCGAGGCTGGTCTGGGCTGCAGCAACGATGATTTCTAGTCCTGTCGAGATGGGAGATGTGGTTCCGCCAGGAGCAGCAAGGTTGAGGATGAGGGTGATTCATTGTGGAGGAACGATCAAGAAAGTGCAAAACAAAGCGATCGAGTTGGACAGGAAGCTGATCATGAGGATTAGGAACAAGCAGAAGAGGCTGGCGGCCAGTGCCACAGCTCAAGCAGCGTCCCAGAAGGAGCTGACCACTGCGCCCGTCGTAGAGGGAGCACGAGCGTCGACGGCGATACCTATGGCAGCGATGGACGATGACGAAGATCTCGGGGAAGCACTTGATGCAGGTGCGCCAATCGCAGATGCCTCCTCATCAATTATAGAAGCAGATCCTGGTCAAGACAAAGCTTCTGCCAAGTCGAATTCAAGCATGGACCCAGAGACACAAGCTCTTCTCGCAAGGTCACGGAAAGAGATCAACTCGATCGGCAATTAGTCATGTATTCCAGCATGCCCTCATCCTCCCTTCCACATCTTCCTACATTGCAATATACCCAGCACCACTGTCACATGCCTCAATCATTTCACTCAGTATATACGCATATGTGAAAAGCCTCTGTGCGGCGGACGGAAAGACCATGCCTTTGAAGGACCGTGCTCAGCCAGGGAGAGCCCAAAAAAAAAAAACGCTAAAAGTAACGCAAAAAAAAGGATCATCTTGTAGAATTCTCCGAATCCGGGAATTGAACCCGGGTCTGCGCCGATGCTGCGCGGAGATTCGTTTGACAAGGCGCCGTCATAGCCACTAAACTAATTCGGATCCGATTGATGTCAGCCTCTTTCTGCATTGCAACCATATACAGTGTTGCTCAGACTCCCTATTGACCGAACGAAAGGCGTGCATCATGATCTCCAGTGCCAGTCAGTCGTTCACATTTACAGTCCGGAAGTTCAGATGATTCTATAGAAGTGACGATTCTGATGTGCGAGTAGTACAAAAGTAGTCATGGATCAGAGGTTGCTGAAGCAAGAGTGAGAATACTGCTTACTCCGCCTCGGTAAAAAAGCTAGCGAGTCTCCTACCAGCCATCTGGAGGAAGCTCTGCCTCTCCCTTGCGTTGGGCACGAGACTGGGCGGCAGGCTGAGATACCCAATCTTATCCTCCACAACGGGCAGCAACAACTCCGCCAGGCCTTGCATCAAGCTCGTCCTGTCAAAGTGAGGTGCTGGACTTGCTCTAGTTACTCCAAGTGCAGTCCGGTCAGTGTTGAGAGTGCGGAAGAACTCAATGTGCCTGATCAGCAGAACCAAGATCAGCTCGACTGCATCCAGTTTGCTTGTAGACGATGCGCGAAGTGCCGACTTGCGAGTGCGCAATTGACGAAGTGCGACAGACCGGCGTTGAGCCGGAGAGAGCTCACCAGCAGTGACCTCGCCAAGAGCATCACGTGCGATTTCGTCCAGCTCGTCTTGGCGAACAGAATCGACGTTCTCGAGCAGAGTATCGATGTTCTCAAGGCTGGAGAGCTCCTTCGAGACCGAATCAACATGATCGTCCAGAGTTGCGACGAGGCTGCCGATGCTCGGGACGGTGGAAGCGGCGGCAGAAGCACGTTGCGAGCGGAGGAAGCCAGCTCGCGAAGTGTCGGCGTCGAAACCATCATCTCCACCGCCATACGGAGTACGCGACCGCTCGCGATTCGCCACAAGCGACGGAATCAGCACTGGTCGCACTCGGGAAGCGGCTCCACGTGCGTCACTGGCTGCCTCAAGGTAAGACAAGAGAGACATCTGAAGTCTCACAACCATGGCGCCCACCTTGGAGCTGAACGCATTCTCCTCCTCAACACCAGCGTTGCCGTTAGGCGCCTCGCTCGAGGCTCGCAAAGCTCGCAGGGAAGCTGTGGGCATGGCAGCCTCTTCACGCTCTGCTTCATTGTAAGGCACAACGCGCGATCGCCACGAGTTGGCCTGCAGATAAACAGCAGCGAAGGCGACGATAGCGGTGTGGAAGGGCGCGAGCGGGCTAGGAGCCTGCTGAGCATCGTCGTCCAACGACGGCATGATGAGCACGAAGATGGCCACAACCAAGTGGGCCTGACCGAGCTGGGCGAAGGAGCAGAAGTCCTGCAGAGGCGCGCGAAGCACCGTCAGCAGGGCATCTCGATGAGCAGTCAGCAGCGCCAGGGCATGTCGAGGAGCTGCAGCAGCCGAAGTAGGTGCGAGTGCCTTGGTGATGCCGAACGCACCCTGGTTCGAGCTGCTACTCAACGACGCTGAAGTGCTAGCGAGAATGCTGGTGGTCAGCTGGAGCACCGGCGTGAGCAGAGCATTGTAACGCTCAGTAGCAGCGGGGAGGAAGCTGTCAAGATCGACGAATTCCTGATCCTGGTCGGGGCGAGCAGCGAGGTAGTCGGACTGGGCAAGCACATCAAAGATCTTGGCGTTGAGCAGCCTCTCTGCTCCGTCGCGGCTCTGAGCCATGCGATTGAAGAAGGCCAGACGCGCTTCGTAGACGTAGATGGCGTTCAGACTCACAGGGTCAGGTCGCAGAGTCTCCTGCAGAGCAAGGTCAGAGTCGCGGAGCGCTGTAACGAAGCTCTTGATGTAGCCCTTTCGGTCCAGCAGGTCGAGACACCTCGATCCACTGCGGCGAGAGGTGCTGGACGGAGGTGCATCCAACGCGCAGAGCTTATCGAGCAGCGTGAAAGCAATCGTTTTGGAGAGATCGCTAGCGTCGAGTGCGTCACGGCCAAGGACATCCATCAGGCGCTCGGCGTGCGAGAGCAAGAGCGTGCGGGTGCGTGCTTCCAAGCTAGTCGTCTGGGTGCGCCCACCAAAGATGTTGGTGGTAGCGTTCGAGGCGCCTCCCAAGGACATGGTCTCATCGATGTCGGTAGCGACGATCGAGGCACCATCATTCGCGGCTGCTTCGCTGCTGGCGTCAGCACCACTGCCAGACTTGACCAGCTGCAAGAAGTTGATGAGTGCCGAATACAGGTTGCCACGAGCCAGTGTCGTAGTTTCGAGCCTGAGCACAGAGTCGATGAGAGCACGCAGCGTGGTCAGCAACCTGTCAACTGGAAGAGCATCAACAGTTTCGAGGTCCAGAGCCCCAGTCGTGAGCTCGACACGGTGCTGTCGAAGCGAAGTGAGCAACGACAACACGGCGCCGGCGACCAGGTCAGCAGAGGGAACATCGAGACCACCCGCATCGGTCGAAGGCGCCGAGATGCGAGGCAGCAGTTCCGAAAGACAATCAAACATGAGACCCGAGCGCATCTCTGTACGGAGCAAACCGGCAGCGCGAGCAAGTACCATGTCGAGCGTGTGACGCCAGGCCTGCAGCACCCTCCTGCGCGAGAACGCAACAGCCTTCTTGGCATTCTGAGCCGAAGCCCACTGAAGTACCAACGCAGCCTGCTCGAGGAAGGGATCAGCCTGGCCAGCATCGCGGAGGCTGCCTTTCTGCTGCAGTAGGGTCTTCTCGCGGACCAGGATGGCAAACACGGCGCCAAGATCGTAGAGGCGAGGGCCAACGGCAGCATCGGGTCGCTTGGCAAGCTCGAGTTGATCTGGTGTGATGACGGTGATGTTCTGACCGAGGGCCTCGCGGTCGTCGTACCATTCAAAGTCGAGGCTCTGAAGGATTTCGAGGAAGCGCACACCGCCGAAAGTGCGCACCTCAGCACCGCCGGCACCGAGTCGGAAGTCGCGTTCAGTGCCGAGCAAGAGATCATCCTCTTCCACGCTGTCATCGGCATCGACTCCGCCCCCACCAACAGTAGCCGTGGAGCCAAAGAGCGCAGCGACGACGCGAGCAGCTTTCGTTTGCATACCAGCATTCAAAAGCGAGTGCAGCTCGAGCGCGGTCAGCTCGAGCAGCGAAGCACGCATACGGAGCGAAGCCGTGACTCGGTCGACGGTTGTCTCGATGGCCTGACCGTCGCTGAACTGCACGAGACCCGAGGCCGCAGAGCTGGAGGTCAGAGTGGGACGCTCCGCGGGAACGAGCGAGAGGCTGCGCAACTGCTGGACGACAAAATCCTCCTTGGTGCGCAAGTATCGCAGCGTCGCGGCGCTGGTGAAGGGATGAGTACAGAGGCGCAGGATGAGAGCGCAGCACTTTTCGGCGAATCCGGGCGATCGCTCGGCTAGGCTTAGGAAAGAGGCGCCCTCGCCGTCCGTTTCGGGTCGAAGCAATGCAAGGATGGCGTGGATGGCGCTAGGTGCAGCAGTTTGCGCATCAGGGTCGATGATGACCTGTTCCTCAGGTCGCACAGCTCGCAAGTCGTAGCCAAGCAGGAGATGGGCGACATTGGGCGCAGGCTGATTGAGCTCGGTGCCGGCGAGAAGAAGGTTAACGATGGCAATTTGGATTGCCTCAACTGCGTCACCAGATGCGAGCGAGGTGGTGCCGTCCAGCTTGCCGCTTGAGGCGTGCAAGTCGGCATCCTCATCATCCTCTACGTCGGCGCCTCCTGCAAGAGCGTTGAGGGTTTCGAGGGCTTTGATGCTGCCGGCATCGCTCGAAGACTCAGCCTCGAGTCGACCAACGTAGCCAGCCTTGACACGGCCGGCCTCGTCGCTCATCTCTAGCAAGCCAACGAGACGGTTCATCTTGCGTCGATAACCCATCTCGCCGAAGCGGTCAACAGCACTGAAAGCTGCAGTGCGGGCAACCAGGCCAAGAAGACGAACGGAGAGTAGCGCCACGTCGTCGCGGACACAGTTGATGAGCAACGCGATCTGGACCACAGATTCGTGAGCATGGAGCAATTGGATGTCGAAGCTGCTGTACGAACCCGAATTGCCGACGCGAGCAGATACATCAAAGGGAAGCTGGACGCCATTGAGCGTCGTGTCGATGAGGGTCGGGATGAGCACCTGGACGAACAAGTCTTGGTATCGCAATACGCGGTCGAGAATGCTGAGAACGTGTCGGACGGAGCTGCCGTAGAAGAAGGTGCTAGCACGGTTCTGGTTGATCGCCTCGAATGCAGCCAGACCGGAGCCGGGAACCAAGATGCCAAGCATCTCGCCAACCATTTTGGAGCCGGTGAGGATCCGGCGCATCAGGAAGAAACCGGGATGCGAAGCCAGCTGCGTGAGCAATGCTGGGTCTGACACGGCTTCCGCTCCCTCGCTGGTACGGAGAAGCGCTTCGAGATCGTACGAGCGCAAGGAGCGCTCCACGAAGTCGAGACACGACGCCACCACACGCCATTGTTCAGCGGGCTCGACATAGTCACGAGTGCGTGCCTTCAGGAAAACCTGGTCGATGACGAAGTCAACGTAAGGCTCGACGGATCGAAGCTGCCTGCGCTGGCCTGCATTGTGATAAGTCGGCTGTGTCTGGCCCTGAATCTGCTGTTGTGACGACTGGTCGTACGTGACGATGGTGCTGAATGGATTGGCGCTGGCGGTCGAGTTGGAGGCAGTGTCCGTTAGTGCATTGGAACTGGCTCCGATAGCACTAGGTGGTAGCTGAACAAGCGCCTTGAGGAAGTTGACAAAGCTTGTGGAACCCGGGAAGGTGCGAAGAGGAACCTCAAAGTTCTCGAGCTCGTAGAGAACACCTCTGGACGCAAGAGGCTTGAATGCCGGGCCGAAAGAAGCAGATGGCTCTTGGTTGCTGGCTAGGCGAGACTTGGCTGAAGCATCGTCCGAGGGAAGCAACCCACACTCGTCAAATCGGTCCCAGAGCTGCGTTGCGATAGTCGAGAAGTGAGCACGTGCAGCAGGGTTGCTTGTCGAGTGGTGGAGGAATGCGGAGAGGGCGTCGAGAATGCTAGCCTTGAGCTCGACAGGCACAGGACAAGTGAGCAGCGAGAAGAGTCTGTCGAGGGCATTGTAGGTAGGGTTCTGCAGCAAAGCATCGCGGGCTGGATGTGAAAAATAGACGACGTTGCGGAAGAGACGGACAAAGCCGATGAGCAGCGTCTCTTCGTTCTTTGGCATGGCAAGAGTCTGGTAGCTGGACGGGTGGAAGGAGGACGAATTGACGGCCTGATGGAAGGTGTCGATGTAGTAGGTGATCCACTCGAAGAAGCGGCTCCAGGAGACGAGTCGTCCTTCACTAGCAGCTCCATTCTGGTTGCTCTCCAGGTCGAGCAGAGCGTACGCTTGACTGGCACTCTGAGGGCCCGAAGACATGGCGGCGAGCATATTGAGAAGCGCACGCTGATGCCCCGGTTCGCGCACATCGATAGCCCAAGCCAGGAAGCGCGTTGTGCGGTTATCGGGCCCTACCCAGAATGGCAGACCAGCCTCAGGGCGGCCCCGGCAGAGCAAGGCGATGAGGTCGAAGAGCGCCTCAATGTCGTACCTTCGCTCTGGCGGCGCGGTTCCTGCACGTCCGGTGACACCTCTTGACAAGGCGAAAGCGGCATCCTCCTCCGAGCGCTGGATGCGTCTGAGCATAGGCAACATGACCGATGTTGTGCCGACAGCCAAGTTGTGAATCTGCTGAACAACATACTCGCGAAATTCCGCGTCCACCTCGTCATCCCACGCGTTGGTGTCTGCAATGTCGCCCGCAGCTGCATCTGCCTCGGCAGCGACGGCGCCTTCTTCTTCACCAAACAGGGCATCGATCGTCTTCTGACGGAAAGCAAGGATGCGAACGACCAAGAAGATGAAAGCACCGCCGGTAGGACCATCTGCGGTACTTGCTGATCTGGAGTCTTTGGAGAGCGAAGAGCCGGTGATGGACTGGAGAACAAGGTCTTGGATCTGTTCTTCCGAGATCGAGAGCTGATTGCGGTAGGTGGGGTTGCGCGAGAACGCCTCTACAAGGAAGATGGACCATTGCAATGCGACTGCACTGTTGAGCTCTCCCAGGGCCCACTTCTTGCGGGTGATCTCGGCATGGGTCGAAGTAATGAAGGACTCGTCGTCAAGGAGGGCGTCTACAGTCTTGCGGAGATTGCCCCTGCTGGCACGGTCTGCCATTGCCGCGCGCGCATCTGGTGTGGCATCGATAGCACCTAGCAATGCAGTCAAGATGTAGATAGTCATCTCATCGTAAGTCTCGGCAGAGACAGCAGCAAGCCAACGAAGGATGGCCGAGATATTGGATGGTGTGAGAAGAGAGGAGATGGAGAGGAGGTAGAGGAGATGCCCAAGTTCGCGACGCTCTTCGCGCAGCCAGCCAAGACGGTCGATCTGGATCTCATCGCTGAGCCTGCCATTGATGGCGTTGGATGTGGATGCTGGTTGCGCTGTGGATTGACTGGTGCCGAGACCGAGGAAGTTGGATGTCTGGGTCTGGATGCCCTGAGTGGCGGTGCTAGGCGATTCAAGAGAGGCCTTGACTCTTGCTGCTGACTGCTTCGTGTTGTCGATCTCTACCAACATTCGCTCAGCAAGGGTGACCTTGCGTGTAGAGGTAGATGCGCCAACGGAGGTCTCGATGGAAACGAGCGACTCGACGAGCTGCTCCATCTTCATTCCCATGCGCTGTGCTTCGACGTCCTCTTCGAACGGCATGGTGAGCGCATTGCGGAGAAGCTCTTTGAGACATGCGAGCAAGGCGAGACGTTCGCGATGGAATAGAATGCAAGCGACCTCGACTGCAGGGCGACCCCACTTTGCGCGTCCTGCAAGACCCTGCTGGAGCAGAGAGGCTGCATAGTGCTCCGAGACGGCGAGCTCACGGGCTAGCAATAGCGATTGCTGCGCAAAGTCTGGGTTGAGATTCTGTGTGTTGCCGTTGATTGTGATCTTGCCTGTAGTGTTGTAGCAGCGCAAAGGAACGGATAGGATCCAGAGATGATCAGTATGCTGCTTCAAGATGGAGGAAAACAAGAAGGTGGTAGAATAATTACGTACCTGACTCGATCTCCTTGCGTTCGACATCGGATGGGGGACGGACCCTGCCGAGGTCTGCGAGATCGGAGCGATTCCTGTCAATGGTCACAAACCAGTCGTTGGAGCGCGAAAGACGGACAGGGTTGGACGCAGCCTCGTTGATGATGCGGTGAAGGCGCTCGAAGCGGGCGGGCTCGAACACGGCAACGCCGCCCGCACCGCTCGAAGTGGAGGTAGACGGGAAGGCTGGCATGCTGGCTATGAAGGAGTCAGCGCGATTGATCTTCGTGAATATCGGATGACAATGACAGAGCTCAAGGTTCCAAAGCTGCTGCTATGACAGATTTCTCAGGCTTGCGACGAGCCGGTGGAACGTTGGAAGGTGTAAGGACGAGAAGACTCAGACAAGCATCCCAGCGGGAGCAGCTGAGGGTGTGTCGGCTCGTTGTTGCGAGCGCCAAAGGTCGAGCGGTGTCGCAACTGTCGTTGAGGGAGTGTGCAAGAGGTGATCAACGAAGCCAAGAGGTTGCGAAAGCCTAGGTGATGATGAGGAGAACAACAGGAAGAAGTTGGACGATGTTGAGTTGTTCCGCGTCGCGAAAAAGTTGAAATTGGACAAAGCACGGCCATCGGATCGATCTGGTGATCGATCGAACACACCATCGGTATCCTCAAAAGCACCCGATTCACACTCTAATTTTTGCGCCGCAATTTAGGCTTGAATTTTGCCATTATTTCTGCTATCAAAAACAACTTGTACTGCCAGATGCTGTCTATCAACAAATGTCTCATGCGGATGTCGACATGCTATTGCATAACTTCGGCCTTCCGCCGGTCGTATCTCAACTCCCTTGCGATTTCGTCCAGCGTGATGAAGCACCTCGGTGCCGCTCGATGGGCAACCGGCGCCCCATATTGATTTCTGTTTCGTAATCTTTTTGTGTGACTACTATCAGGCAGAAAAGGGCGATCGAGATGGTCATGTGGCGGTGAAGTCTGATGCCAACTACCGACGCTTGGCGTGGTGGTACTTACAGATCACCGTGCTATAGCCGTGCTTCGATCGTGAAGTAGCAATCACTGCTCATGAAGTGAAGGTCCGGTGGTAACATGGCAACAGCCCCACTTGTGGGCGCAAAAGCCCACTCACCGATTGCGGTATAGGAGCTTGTGGGAAAGCGAGCGCTCGGTCCGACATTGAGAATTGTATCGCAATCTTTGGTGGTGTACTGGTCGTTACGCAGACAAAAAGTTCGCGAGGCAACGCGCATAGACCGTTCAGCTGTAGTGTGTCCGACACGGCGGGTGACCCAGCGAGATTGGCCGGCAGGCGAGTGCGGGATATGTCGAGTGCTCCTTTCGACAAGGAGTGAGCAATGTCGCATCGGCTTCATTCCTTCCCAGGATAAAAGATGCCACACTGAAGAACGAGGCCTTCTCCCTTCCATCCTTTTCACCATTCTGTTCGCGGCTTCCTCCCTCCATTCTGAAACCATTCTATACCTTCCAACGACTTGCTGTGCGAGCTCATTCTGAGACGGTTGATCCGACTCTGTTTACCTATCCACATCCCTACCCAGTCAACAATCTCTCACCCTTCCACCGCCTTCCCCGTTTGTTCCTTCGACAGGCAACTTTCGGTCTTTCTCTCCATTTGCGTATTCTCTTCTCTTTCAACACCTCCTTGACTATTTCAACTTTTCCACGCGTTTCCCCCGCAAGAATTTCTTCAAGATGGTGTTTTCCGTCTATAAATCGACCCTCATCATCGCCGTGATCGCGGCAACTGTTGGATACTTTGCGCCGGTCGTCGAGTCATCCGCCGCAACCATGTACTGGGATTGTTGCAAACCTTCTGCTAGCTGGCCAAAGCCGAACATCCCGGTGTACAATCCTGTAGCTACATGTGAAGCCGATGGTAAGACTGTCGTTACCGGTCCCCGTCGCGACGACCCCAATTCCTCTGGTTGTGGAGGCGGTCATGAGTTCCAATGCAACTGTCAGCAGCCTTGGACGGACTCTGTCAACCCTTCTGTTGGCTACGCTTTCGCTGCCATGTCGAGTTACAAAGAGAGTTCGGCTGAATGTGGCTGCTACGTGGCCGAGTTCGAAGGCTCAAAGGCCGGCAAGGTCAACACTCTCTTCTTTCAGGTGATCAATGATGGTGGCGATGTCGTCAGTGACAGCTTCGACATCCTTGTGCCTGGTATGGGCGTAGGTATGCAGACGCAGGGCTGCCCGGCACAATGGAAGGGGACCGATATGTCCAAATGGGGCGCTCAGTACGGTGGGTTGGACAGGAACGCTGCTGGTTGTGCCAACTTGCCCAGGGACCTTCAGAGGGGCTGTATGTGGAGGATGAACCAGTGGGGAGACTCGGTGAATCTCAAGGGCCCCCCTCGCAGGGTCAGGTGTTCGAAGGCCCACATCGACCGAAGTGGTTGCCAGAGGAAGGATGAACCCAGCACTGTCTTCACTGGTCGTCACGATGGCTCTGCTGGACCTGCGCCCGATGGTTACACTCCCAACTCTGCTGTCTGTGGTATTAGTAATTCTCGTATGTCGACCGCCCAGCATCGTCGCCGTCATGCCATGAGGCACCTGCATCATTGAGATGTTACGATGCTTGGCGACGCGATGCTTCGAGGTCCCGCATGCACGCCCTGTTCCTGCCGTGCTACAGCTGTCTTCTCGTACATTATTCAATCAAGCTATCGAGTCGACATTCAGCGAACGATGCTTGTGTAGTCCATATTTGGCCGTGTGAATTCCATACTTTGAAGTGGGTCGACAAAGTGGTGAGGCGTACATCCCGAGTTCTTTGGAGAAACCTCAACTTGAGGTGAGATGAGCAGCTTGAGTAAGTACCTCGTGGATGAAGAAGTGAAAGGTGTTGGATGAACCAAGTGACAAGTGAAGTCCGAGTCTCGATTGTCGCTTATTGTTGAGGACCGTTTTCGGAGATGATGATCAGGGTCTTGACACATGCAGCAAAATGCACGCCCACACGCGTGCCACTTTTCCCGTGATTTTAAGGTTGGCCTTTCTGCTGCTGGTGTGCGGAAAGTGCCAGTTGCCTCACCCAAGCCGCAGTACGTGATTGGAGTTTTGACACCTGTCAGAATGCTCATCGTCCCGCTCGTGTCACTTGTCTCATCCTCATCATTGTCGAGCTACCACTTCATTGTGTCATTCGTAATCAAATTTATGGTACTGTATAGGTTCTGTTCGAAGCAATGTGCGGATGCAAGAAAGGATAAAAACGAGACCCTCCAAGGCCTTGACATCCCTGCCTCCTCTATCAACACTCTCTCCCGCTCCATTCAGTGCTACCTTTCACCAACCACGTTCCTCTCTCGTTAGACTTCAGCCTTGAATTCTCACAATGTGCGCCTTCGACGAGCTCCACGCCGCCCACGCCTCAAACCCGATGAGCTCAGTCGTCGTGCGATTTGACATCAACTTTTGCAGCCTGCAGAAGATGTCCGGCGATTTGGTCAGCGACGCTTCTAGTCCCAAGGTATGTTTCCATGCTGTCTCACCATCCTCACCGAAATCACATATTGAGTTCTCAGCTGACCTTCTCCTTCGCTTCTTCCGGAACCTCATAGGCCTCGACTGAGACTGAAAGCGCACCACCCGCATACGCTTCAGACAACACCGTTGACACTCCTGCTCGTCCACGAAAGCGCCTCTTCGGCCGTCTCTTCACTCGCAACAAGAAAGCTACTCACAGCTCGGCCCTCCCTAGCTATCGCGAAGCTGAGCTCGCCGCCGCGTGGGCCAAGCTCGGCATCGATATTAACGACCGCAAGCAAGGTCCTCGACCCAACTGCACTCCCGACGAATGGCTCGGTGCCATGGACGGGCTCTTTGGCGCTCCCACCAGGCCCAAGAGGCAATCGGTGGTCTACTCTGATCTCAACTCTCGCCGTGTCTAAGCATTCCAAACTTCTGTGTCGTCGCGTGTATATACCCTGCAATCACTCTCTTTCCGTCATCGTCTAAATTTCTGTATTGAGTTCGTGTGTGGTATCAAGGATTAAACTCTGTCGTCTCTGCTTCTGCTGTTGGTCCGGCGTCCTTTTGTGGAACAACGATCTCCGACTCGGGCTTGTACTTTTCTTGACCACCTTCCCATGCCCATTCGACAAACGCAGTAGCTTTGGCGAAGACGGCTTCTTTCGCCTGCTTCTCTTCCGCAGACAGCCATCCGTCTGGCATCTGCGTCCAGCCATGCTTGACATTTGCCACATCCTCCACGACGAGGTGCTCGTTTCTGTCGTGCGCTTGCACCTTCTGGACCCATTCCTTGGACTGTTCTGCTAGCGTATCTAGCTCACAGAGGACGAGGAAGACACGTGCTGCGGGGTGAAGAGAGTCGAGCGAAGCCAACCCGGGCGAGACTCGAGGATGTGTCGTCTCATCGCGCTCTGCATACGTGGGAGCCAGCGAGTCGGCTACTTGAGTCCAGAAAGGTGATGGCAATGCCATGTGTGCTGGTCTGGAGCGCTGAGATGGGAGCTGTCGTAAGTCGAAAGAGGGGTAGAAGAGGAGGAGAGGGATGGGTGCAGGATGATCACGTGCGAACTTGCTCGGCCATTCGATGTCGAGCTCGGGTGGCTTGATGTGGAGCGCGAGATTCAAGGCGAGATTGCCACCTGAGCTGAAGCCTGAAACAGCGACTTTCTCGGGGTTGAAGTTGAAAGAGATGTCGCTTTGTGCTGTGGATGATGCTGCTTTGCGAGAGGAGGCAGACGAGGAGGGAGCGCGAACTTCTTCAATGTTGCCATCCTGCAGATTTTGTCTGTGCTCTTCAGCGAGGGCATTTGCACCTGATCTGGCCAGCTTCGCGCGCTCTTCGTGGATGCGGGAGACGATGGCTTGTCGTAGAGGATGATAGCCAGGAAAGTCGGAATCGAGGATGGCGCTTAGAACGTCTTCTCCATCCTCGATGGCAGCAGGGAAGCGGTGGAAAGGACCCATACGGTAGTCTACGCTGATGACGATGGTGTTGAGTTGACGAGCCATGCTCGAGCAGAATGGCGCTTGTTCGAGACATGAGCCAAGGTAGAAGCCACCTCCGTGGAAGTCGACTAATATAGGCGCACCTGATGCTGGAATTCCGTCGTAGAAGGATGCAGGGATGAAAATGTAGAGTGGGATGGTGTATTCTTTGGATCTAGAGGGCATCTTGAAGATGAAAGGGTGTGGACCTTCCGGTGACGTCCACTTGAGTGCTGAAAGCGGCACTGCTCGAGGCAGTCGCACAAGTGCCGTGCGCCATAGTACGTCGAATGAGACGGAGCGAATCTTGTTGAATAGTGAAGACATGGCTGAGTGTATCGACCTGATGGGTATCTATGAGTGGTCGAAGGTGTTGATGGTCGTGAGAAAGAAAGATGCCGCTTCACATGGTTGTATGGGTGGGACTCGGGGTTTGGATGATGCTGACTAGTCGTGAGAGTCTCTGAACTGTGAGCGAGCGTCACTACTGGACCCTTGGTCCTCCTTTCGCTCAGAAGGCAGCCTGCCAGCCCCACGCAGATTGTGATTGCCGGTTTTGGATGAAGGTGATGCATGCATGATTGCCGCATCTCGGCCTCCACTTTTGCGACGAATCACACATGTTGTCACCCACAACGTAACATACTCGCAAAATTGAGACGCGTCGCGGTAAGCGCATTGTCTGCCGAAGACCAACACTTTTCTTGTCCCTCATCACACATCTATCTTGTCACACACCTTCGACACTCATCCATGCTGCTAGCAGGCAGCTGTTATCGCCAATATGATCGCTGAGCTACTAGCGATGCTGGCTGGCCATCCCTCCAGTCTATTCGCTTCGTCATCATCCGCGTCTTCATCCGCCGCATTCAAGCTCAGAGACGATCTTCCTGTCCTCCACCCTTCCGAGGTTCAGATTCTCAACCACCTTGCGACCTTCTATACCCGATACACTCGCATCAAGTCTTTTGCCGAAGCTCAGATCGAAGCCGCTCGTCAGCGTGCTGTCCGTTCCGCCCTCAGAGCGAACTCACTCTCCAACCGTAGTGCAAAGGATGAGCTAGAGAGCCAGCCGACATTGCATGCGGTCCCATTGTGCTCAACCCTTTTGAGCATTCTGAAGGAGTACGAAAGTCTAGTGCTCGCAACAGAGAGAGAAGTGCTAGACAAGGATGTTGATCTTGTGGGAAAGGGGGGATTCGTGAGCTTGGCCAATCTGAGAGCTAGATTTGAGGTTTGGGACGCACCGTTGACCGCTCTGGATGAGTTGGTAACGCTCTTGCTGCGAGGACCTTCAAAAGGGCGAGACATTGCTTTCGCAGAGGAAGCTAGTGACGGCGTAAAAGCATCCGAATCTCAGGAGGAACAGATAGTATCATTCCCATCAACGTGGACAGGCGGCCTTCTCATCGACTTGCTCAGCCTCAAAGCATCTACGGGTGTGGAAAGGGTCGCCAGGCAAATGGCTCGCTTACGTAGCGCCGTGGAAGATAGCTGGATGCAGCATCTTATCGCATGGGTCTGTCGAGGCGAGATTCATCGTCCTGGCGGAATTGCTGATCCGCACGCTTCCAAACGCACCCTCATCTCCCGTGATCAGCTCGTTCACTGGGTCGAAGCAGACACAGATGCACACGACGACCATCTAACATCTGCCAACACCGATGGTCTCGCCGACTGGGCCGCATCTTCTGGCAACACCTGGGCTTTCCGACCTGACGCCCTTCCAACATCCATATCCGAGTCTACTGCCGACTCGATACTGTACGTCGGCCGTGCGCTATACACGATCCGCCATGCAAACGCTTCTCCCGCACACCTCAACGACGCCCCCTCTCGTAGCTCTCGTCTGTCTGGACCACCCGAGACCGTCATCCATCTCCACGAGGACACTCTTGCGCGCACCGACGTCCGTCCAAGTCGACCTTCTGATCTCGATCGTGCGGTGCAAGCATTGCGCAACGACGTCTCTGAATGGATCTTCCGCAACATCCTTACCACCTCGGTAGTCCTGTCATCGCTTCAATGCCTCGGAGACTACTTCTTACACCGCAATGGACCCTACATCCTTTCTCTGCTGGAAGAAGTGGAGACGATGCGAAAAAACAAGCTTTACCGCGCGAGGTCGGCGGCGGCTAGCGTCATCCGGTCGAGCGACTTGGAGCTCTCGCTGCGGAGGGCGACGGTGGGAACATGGGCGGAAGAGGATCCTTCGCTGCAAAGATTGCGTTTCGTGCTTCCCAAAGGCGGCTATAGGCCGAGTCTGGCTGGTGCCAGGGCCGCAAAGCCGCGAGGAGCCGCCGCGAATGCGGATCAGACCATCGGCGCGGCAACAGGCAGTAGTGGCGGTAGCCTCGGTGCGGCAAGATTTGACGACTATCTCATCGGTGTGCCCGCTCAACTTCATTACACAGCCGTGTTCCCGCTGGACCTCTTCCTTTCCGCGTCGGACCTGGCCGCCTATTCTCGCATCTTTTCGTACCTCATTGCAATCAAGAAGGTCCAAGCGAGGGTATTGGATGTCTGGATTGCGCTGAGCAAGAACCAGCGAGGGAGGAGAAAGTTTACAGGAACAGGAGAGGGAGGTGTGGATGCGGAAGAGGAAAAGCAGAGAGCAAGGTTGTTGAGATCAAGTTGGGGTGTGGTGAGAAGTATGAAGTGGTTCCTGGATACGTTGCTGGGTCACTTCCAGACTGATATCATTGATGCTCAGTTTGGGGGCATGGTGGAGCGGTTGAAGGCGAGCGTGGTTGCATCAACGCCAGCGATGACAACGAGGTCGCTTAGTAGGGTGAGAAAGGACTCAGAGCAGAAATTTGGATCATCACCGCTGGGATCAGTCGCACCGAGCGATGCCTATGGCGAGGAAGGGCGTCCTAGAGCCATTAGTGGTTCGACCTTGGGGCTGTCTCGCCCGCCCACTCTGATTGGAACAGGCGGAGGAGGTAGCAGACCGCATCGCAGGCTCGCTTTTCCAGTATCGGGACCAGCATCTACCACCTATACCCCTCCCGTTCACGGTCGAGCGGGCCGTCGATTCGTCTCGTCCTCCACACGTCCCGAGTCCGTCATCGATGGAGCAGACACAGTCCGTCCAGACGGCACCGAAGCCATCCCTGGAGAAGACGATGCGATACTCGACTTTGCATCCCTGCGCGCATCTCACACTGCGTTCCTCGCTTTCGTCCAGGACGGGCTGCTGCTGTCCTCTCCTGTCGCATCCAGTCTTGTCCGCTCGATCCTAGACACTTGCGACCGCTTCGTAGGCACCGTCGAGCGATGGGGTGGCGACGTCCTTCCCCCCCTCCTTGGCGAGTCTCCTACCGCCAACGCCGCCCAAACCTCTGTTGAGGACCGAGAGAAACTCGTCAATACAACTTCAGAGGAGCTAGCTGGCGAGTTGTCGAGGTTCTTCAAACTTCTCTCCACGTCCTCCAGCGGGTCCTACAACGGCAACGCATCCACAACAGCAGCGGACGAAAGCGGGATCGGATCACTCTCCTTCTCCGTAGCACAGTTGAACATGGGAAGGGGGGAGAAAATGGACATGACAACAGGCTCGGCACGGAAGCATTTGGAACAGTTGCTGTTGAGGTTGGATTACAGTGGATTCTTTGCAGAACAGGTGCAGAGCGAGAGGGCGGCTAGTAGGAAGAGGTTGGATCAGAGTCTGGCTGTTTGATCGATTCAATTCAGTGACGACACCCAGAATAGACGGCCTCAGATCGAGTTGCCAGGGCAGTCCATATGATGATGCAGCTTCGTATACCCACTCGGCTCAATCTCAATCGCAATCTACACTCAAACAAACGACGGGTATGTGCTCCAAATCTGTGCTCTCATCATTCACGCCGACACTGCACTCGGCAGACAGACATGCAAAATACTACCTACAGGCTCTTGCCACGCTTCTTACCTCCCTTGCTCGAGACGGAAAGATCCAAACCGTTCGCAAACGCCACCTGAACCTGCCTGATCAAAGCCCACACATACACCACTGCAAAACACGGCGTAGTGAGCAGCACATTGAGCACTGGGTAGATATCCGGGTACCTCTTCCAGACCTTCTCCTGCAATCCTGGTAATGCCCATGGCACTAGCACTTCTGTTGCGTGCAGCCCGACCACCGCAATATAAGAGAGAGTGCTGAGGCGGCGGAAGAACGATGCGCCTGGTTTGACTGCTGCTGTCAGGCTGGCGATGAGGTTGAAGGGGACGGAAAGGTTGCCGATGAGCCAATTCCACGCAAGCGTGAGCACGACGTATTGCAGCGCCTGGCCGTCCTTCTTGAGCAAGGGGAAGAGGGAGAAGGTGGCGATGTTGTTGAACCATACGATCCACCCCCAGTCGCGGGCGGAAGTGATGTTGCCACCCCAAGTGTCTCCCTTGGCGCCAAGCATGAGGGTCATAGGCAGCAGAGGTAGGAGGATGGACTTTTCGTGTGTCTGAAAGCCGAAGAGGAAGAAAGCGCATGACACCGAGACGAGGCCGTAGAGCAGCATCTGGGCCGCAGGCGATGGAAGGGTGGATGCGACAGGCCGAGCAGCCGACGACAGGTTGAAGTCGGAGTCGTGAGAGACTGGCATGCGCTCACGAGCGTCCCCAGCATGGCTGACGCGGCCAGAGATGGATCTTGAAATCGAGCCTGCGAGGAGAGACTCGATCTCTGATCGTGCAGGACCACCAACAGCTGAGCCGATGACAGAAGGAGAGCGGCGGCTGCGAGCTGCGGCAGACTTCTGCGAAGCCGCCGTGGGAGACTTGATGCTCCCGGCGATGCTCGCTGCCGCCGTGACCTTCTCGCCACCTGCAGCAGCTTGATTGACAGTCTCCTGAGCGGCCATCATCTCCATCTTTGCCGTTTGGCTTGCCGCCCAGAACAACAAGCAACATCCAGGCAAAATAGCCACAAAAGTCACCAAGAGACTCACTCTCGCCAATGCCGTCGGCTCCATCATATTCTTGAGCTTGTACTTCGCCGGCAGCGGCAGAACCGTCAAGAAGCACCAAACGTTGGAAACCTTGTCCTCGAACAAGCCACGTGCAAGAGGGAAGATGCGATGGATGAGCTGCCCGATCTGTTCGAGACTTGTCAACCAGGGCGAGAAGAGGACGCCGAAGGTAAGAACCACGGCAAGGCCAAGCCCGATGAAGAGGCTGAGTCCTCGCTCTGGATCGATCCTAGCCAGGCCAATGCAGCGACCGAGCATGACAGCGAAGACCGCAGGCGCATAGTAGAGTGCCATCTGCTTGAAGGAAAGACTGAGGCAGAAGAAGACGGCAGCAGCGACGTATTCATAGCTGATACGACGGGAAAGATCGGTTACTGTCTGGCTGCGATTACGTGAAGGCGAGTTCGAAGAGGTCACGTCAGGGTTAGGCAATGTTGTGTACAGCAAAGCGAAGCAGGCAGCGCTGGTACCAAGCATGATGCTGTTGTACTGAAAGTGGCCATGGTCGATGAGAACAAGCGCAGGTTGAAGCAGGACCGAGAGCAGCGCAATAGCTTGCGTACGCTTGCCACGCCCCTCGAGTCTGCGGGAGAGGAGCAGTATGATGGCAGGAACGTAGAAGAGTATGTCACCAGCAATGACCGTGGCTCTCATGAAGACGATGGTGGCAGGATCTTCGTTTCCGCGGGAAGTTTCGAACGCGAACCCGGCGACTGTTGACGGGAAGAATCGGCTGACGTATCCGCATGCCAAGCTGACCCAAGCTGTCAAAGGTGGGTAGTCGAGTCCCCAATACTTGAGGTCGTAGAAGTACCATTGAGACGTTGGCAAGGCAAGTGTGAGCTCAATCCAGTGACGCTGTGCTTCAAAGTCACCGTGCATGGGTTGCATATCGCGGCCACTGAAATCGCCTCGAGCAACAATCCAACGGACCAAGAATGCTGTGAGCAGAACGAATGGAAGGATGATGCCCTTAAGCTGCTCCTTGGCAAGCCAGCGGATCAAGCGTCGGGACGGAGTGTCTGCTTGCGAGCCCAAACCTGACAGAGCGTACAGATCGCGCAAGCCGGGCGGTGGCGTCGGCTGCGCTGTTGTTGCCGTGCGATGTGATGTGGATGCTCTATCCGGCGATAACAGACGTGCCAGAGAGGCTTGCGTGTCGGTGTCCTTGCGTCTGCGCCTACCTGCTTTGGATGTGACAGATTCTGCTGCCAAAGTGGTTGGAATGGTTGGGAGCGGTGGAAGAGGGCCGTCCATAGAGACAGGGCGGGAGCTTCCTTTGACGGAGCTCTTACGTCTACGGCGTGTTGCCAGCTCTGGCTGATCCGCGCTGACTCCACGACTTTGAGCGGAGGTTTCGGCGGTGTTTCCGGGCTCGACGCCAGATTTGGCTCGCCACTCCTCGATTGTATCGATACTGCGGCTCTCGGCCTCTCTGTTGATCTCTCGAGACGCCATGAAGGCCGGATGGTCTGGGGAGAGCGAAGCGAAAGCGCTGTGCTCGCGGCGCGATCCAGATGCACTAGCCTTTCTGCGACTACGAGGCGATTCTGGACCTGCACTGAGTACGCCAGCACTGAGACCTGACGCGGAACCAGCTTGTTGGCGTCGTCGGCGAGTGCCTGCTTCGCTCAAAGCACCTGATCGTCCTGAACGATCCGGAGCATCAAAGGAGGGAAGAATGCCAAGGCTTGGTGAAGGTCTGAGAGCAGCGGGATTGTGCGCGGTTCTGAGCCATTCTTCCAGGTCGAGTCCAGACGGACGGGAAGCAATTGCATTTGAGTTGTAACGTGGACGCGGTAGTGAGTGCTCAGCAAAGGCCTCGTTGGAGGGTGCGAGTTGACGAGATGCAGGAGCAGCTCCAGAGTGATTGCTTGGTGGGTATGTTGAGCGTCCCGCTTTGGCCAGCACGAGCTGATGAGCGCCTGCATTTCCATTGTTGTTCGCTGCGCTGTAGCGGGCGTTTGTCGCGAACAATGGTGCAGGAAGAACACTGCTGCCTATGGACGAATAGGAGTCCTTGCGGGCCCTTCTGCGCTTCGATTGGCCGAGTAGTAGACCTATTGATTCGTCCTCGTCTGCGTTGTTCTGCTGCTGAGTATTCCGAGAAGTAGAAGACGAAGGGTCGGCATGAAGCACTTGCCAAGATGGAAGTGATGAGGTGTGGGAATCCGGCTTGTTGTTGGGTAATCGCTGGGAGGAGAAGGATGCCTTGATTGCCGAGGGTGACACGTTTCCAGATGGCTTGCGTCTGTGCGATCCTTGCTTGGGTGGAAAGTTGGGTTGAGATGGATGAATTGGGATGCCGAATTCGTCAAGCTCATCTGATCGTGCTGCTCCAGTGTTGAGTTTGGTTTGCTCTTTGATCCATCTCGCTGTAGGATGTGCGTCCTCCTCGCCCGTATTCTTGGTGCCGTTTGTGCGCGTGGAGAGGAGCTTCTCAGGCCTCTCTTCCCAGGAGCTGAATGCGTGCGACATGTTGACCGCCCAGACTAGCTGTAGACTATACTGGTGATGATGTTCGTGCACAGGGCACAGAGAGCATTCCAATCGCAGAAAGGAGGAGCCGCTTCCTATAGATATCGGACGACGGTCATCGAGGTCGAAATGGGTGATATCGATGATGGTAGGGCAATATCAAGAAAGCCTTGCCGGCCTGGAAGAATGTGCAAGATGTGGCAGGATGCACAAAGATGCAGAAGGAGTGAGTGTACTGTATGAAACGCGGAGTAAAGTGTTGGTTGAGAGTTGACTGTTGGCTTAAGCGCGCTCTCTCCAAGTGCCTCAATCTCAGATTCACAACAGTCGGCCTCTTCGGTAACCTATCCGTCGCGTCGAGCCGGAAAATGTGAAATTAGTTTCAGGGTGTCAGATCGCAGCTGCTCCACAGCACGCACTTGGAAAATCAATCCTGGAAAAGACTATGTTAAACCCCTGCTGCTGTGCGGAGCCAAATTAATTAAAATGTATGTCGGATCCGCTTGTATGTAAGAGTTCCCACGGTTTGAATTTTGCGTTCGAGACGGTCGCGCTCTGCAGTCCGCAAAATTTTGGAACGTCTGGGCCAAACTGCAGAAAGCAAAATCCAAATCGAATACAAACGCTGTATTCCAAGCGTAGCCAAGGCTGCCAGGGGGTTGAGAGACGAGAAAACGTAGCAGCAGAGCCAGTATCTCGAATCTTCCTACAGGGAAGCCAGTATCCAAGTACGTCCGTGTTCAGATTCAGGCTTTCGAAGAAAGATGGATTGGCCAGAGAGGAAGAGAGACAGAGAGACAGAGAGAGACAGGCTAAAGCCAGAAATCTCGAATCGCTGAGCAGTCAACAAGTGTCAGTTCCAGACTCTGTGTGAGCGAGTGAGTGTGATTGAAGCTGGTCGCCATCGTCATCTCTTCCCTCCAGACTAACCCCACACACACACATAGTCAAGATGGTAAGTGTTTATCGACAGCATTGGCAACGGCAACGGCAACATCAACCAGTCACGGCACATTCGACAGAATTCACGCACCAGCAATCAGCACAACACAGCATCACACATCGCAGGGGCACAAATGATTCGAAATGCAGCATGCACGACTTGATACCGGAACATACGCGGATTGCATATACATCACATTACAATGCTCCTCGGGAATGATGACGAGCAAGGTCGTTGGAGACGGTAGCGTGTACCGTCGTCGCAGCATCACTTGACAGATGGCCACAGGTACAGCACAAGTGACACAGAGATTGGAGGTACAAGCGACATTACTTAGCACGGCAGTCGAGGTTGGCACACACAGCATCATGATATGTCAACATTCGCATCACACAGATTGCCCCTTGATGGCGGATGCTACGACCTTACAGCAGCAATCGGACACAGCTTCCAGGCGTGGCCGCCCGGCCATTTACAACATCATCACGCTCGCACGAGCACGCAGCATCTGTTGAAGTAACGAACTCGTTTTAGGGTCAGAATGTCAATCATGCCCAGCGACTGGCTTTTACCACCCACACGCTTTCAGCCTCTACGTCAAGACTGTTTCATCAATGCCGTTGCCCTGTCACCAACAACATGTTCGGCATATCAGCATGTCAGATCAAGTGGACTAATACATCCACCGCACCACTCATTTGTTCACATCAACAGTCGAAGCGCACTGTCAAGGTTGGAATCACCGGAAAGTACGGTACCCGTTACGGTGCCTCGCTCCGTCGTCAGATCAAGAAGATCGAAATCTCGCAGCACTCCAAGTACACTTGCACTTTCTGCGGCAAGGACTCGGTCAAGCGCAAGGCTGTCGGTATCTGGGAGTGCCGTGCCTGCAAGAAGGTCATGGCTGGTGGTGCTTGGACCCTCAGCACCTCGGCTGCTGCCACCGTCCGATCGTAAGTATCTACCGACAAACGCAAGCAATGCAGACAGCGAGGAAATATCGGCGGGAGAGAAGAGCACAAGGCAGGGCACAGATATCGCATTAGGATATCACGATGTCGCATAACGTTTCAGCGGCAAATTGGCATGATACAATCGACACTGGGCTTCGTCAGACACAACATCCGAGATAGGACGGAATGCATGGAGTTGGGCCCTATTCGAGGCACAGTTGGACCGTTACAACATATCTGGTGTGGAAGATGAGATAGGAGAAGGTCTGCTGTTCTCCGCTGTCTTTTCGCTTCAGCTCGATACCTGGCGTCGAATTCTTTCCACTGACATCACCTTCGTCCTTCTGTCCTACTTGATCACAACAGCACCATCCGTCGTCTCCGTGAGCTCACTGAGGCCTAAGCGGTTCATCCACCACTTTCGCTTCTTCTCTCGTGTCCTCGCCTCATCCATATTCGTCAGATAGTTATCGTTCGCTGTTCGCATCCAACGCGACTTGTACACAAGTTTCCCACCTACTTCGCATTTGTGCGTCCGTAGCACACGCATACACCCACACCCGCACACACACACAACCCAAAAATATATAAGTTGCGCACCCACACTGGGCGCACTTTTACGCTTCTATTCTCCCGTCTGCTTGATTCGCTTGTTTCGTGATGTCGTGCCGCAGTGTCATTTGAGTGCAAATGCAAGCTGTGCAACCAGCTGAAGGAGCGGTTTGATGAAGTAGGAGGGTGCCGAAGATGTCGAGGGGATTCGATACCAGATCGGGATCGTGTTGGGCTTCTCCGGCCCGATGTTGCATTTCGTGACCTTGTTTCCTGATGTATTTTCTTTCGAAATGAAGAAAGATACGGTAATTCATACTCTGCGCCCTCTCCTGTCAGAAAGGATGCACTCTCCGGCACATTCGAACAGAGAGCAAGAGTCGGGGCAAAGTCGTCCGCAAAAACCTGTTATGAGCTTGATTATTGCAAGTTGTACCGCCGGAATTTATGCAGTTGAGTTGCGGTGTTCTCGGGGCGAGCTACTGAGTAGGATGCGGAAGAAGGATGTATAGCCGCTCAGCTATCTGTCTATGTCTTCGGGCTCGAGTCACAGGGCCTCCTTGTTTCCATCCTTAGAGCCAGAGCGACCACCATCACCTTCACTCTTGGTGCAACACAGACAAGGGATATCTCACGCCGGCAAAGGCGAAAGCATGCCCAAGCATCCAGCATCGCCTCGATCGCAGGACAGGAAGATCCCCTCACATACCACGAAGACTGGGAACAAGCTCATCACCATGCCCAAGGTACTCACGTCGAGCCTGCTGCTCCTGCTGCTAGCCACGGCGCTGGCTTACTTGCAGGGCGCACACACCTCCTCCTCCTCGCTCGCTCTCGGGTCTCCTGCCGTGGACAAGCCGTACTACACCGAGGGCGGAAGCAAGTACCCCGACCTGCTGGAAGCGTCCATCGATGATCTCCATCAAGGTCTTGTGGCAGGGCACTTTTCTTCTGTCGATCTCGTTACCGCCTACCTGGCTAGGATCGAGGAGGTCAACATCGCTGGACCGGGGTTGCGAGCTGTACTTGAAGTGAGCCCAGTCGCGCTCCAAGAAGCCGCACGACTGGACGAAGAAAGAAAAGGGGGCAAATCGAGGGGCCCTCTGCATGGTGTGCCCATTCTGGTGAAAGACAACGTCGCAACCGACGCAGAGCTGGGACTAAACACGACTACAGGTAGTTATGCGCTGCTTGGTGCTATCTCGCATCGAGACTCGCCAAGTATTGCAACCCTCAGAAAGGCGGGAGCGGTGATTTTGGGCAAAGCCAACATGTCGGTGTGGGCGCAAGCGAGAGGATTGTTGCAGCAAACGCAGGGATATAGTCCGAGAGGAGGGTTTGGGACGAGTGCCTTCTGGCCTGGTGGCAATCCTTGTTCGTCCAGCAGTGGATCAGCGGTTGCGGTGGCGGCAGGGTTGAGTGCTGCTTCGGTGGGATCCCAGACGAGCGGAAGTATCATTTGCCCTGCAAGTTATAACAATATTGTCGGAATCAAGCCGACTGTGGGATTGATCAGCAGGAGCGGAATCATTCCGATCAGTGCGACGCAGGATTCGGCGGGCCCGTTTGGAAGAAGCGTCAAGGACGTAGCCATCATGCTGACTGCGATGGCACACCATGGAAAGGATGCAGGAGATAATGCAACATGGACTCAACCCAAGGAAGTGAGAAAGGGGATCGACTACGCAGCTGCGAAGCATTTCAAACAGACCGTCAAGCAGCCACTGAAGGGTATGCGATTGGGCTACTCTGGCGAGACCTTTTTCGCCAACCAAACGACGCAGGGATGGGACGATGCCGTTTCGGCCTCCTATCGCAAATCCATCCAAGTCCTTAAGGATCTCGGAGCGGAAATGGTTGAAGTGACGCTCGACTGTATCGGAAGCGAGACCGACGCCGCCAAGACGGCCTTCTACAACACCTCGGACAACACGCAGACGGTTCTTTGGCAGACCGAGATGCGATACGGAATGGAAGCCTACATCGCTGGCCTCAAACAAGTCCCTTCCGCCGTCTACGACTTGGGCGGAATTATCTACTTTGGCATCTCTCATCCTGAGCTCGAACTCGCAGGCAATCAAACCGACCAAGGCTTCCTCATCCAAGCACTCCAAACTCGCCCCAATTCCACCGTCGACGAATACCGTCAGCATGGTTTCCGCCTCTCACGCCAACTCGGCATCGACGGCGCCTTGACCAAGTACGACGTCCAAGCCCTCGTCTCCCCCTCAGGCGGAGAATATCCGCTGTACCCCATCGCAGACCGCGCACAGTACCCCGTAATCGGCGTACCCATGGGATTCTACGCTGAAAACACTCAAGTGGGCAAAGAGTTCCCCTACTACCCCTTCCCCAACGCACCCACCGGCATCTCGTTCACTAGCAAGAAATGGACCGAGCCGCTCCTGCTCGAGATCGCACACGCCTACGAACAAGCAACTCAGGCCAGGTTCAAGCGCAAGCCGTTCGATGGCGCTCAAGCCAAGAGTCAGATCAAGTCAATCGTCCAACCTCAAGCATAGACTGTATTTGATTGATCGCTCAGATTAAGGGATGAAATGGAGGATTGATGAATAAAAATACATTTGCAAACCGCACGAAAGTGCTCTATGAGAAGACCAGATTAGGCATGAGCAAAAAAAAAAAACAAAGAACAAAAAGGGATCCGATTTGAAGAGGGTATGATCGGTGCCATGATCATGGCACGATACGGAGCAATTGAAAGGAGGGCATGCGATCAAAGCTGCCCGATCCTTACAGCACAATGTCCCTGAGGTTGTTGGTGAGGATAATGTCAGTGACACTCGCCATGACGATCTTGAGCAACGAGACATCGGTAGCGTTGGTGAAGCTGGGATAGATCTCCCTGGTCGGTGACCTGTTGAGCCTGCAGAATCTGCCCTTGAAGTAACTTCTGGCCGCATTGAAGTCCTGGTCGTCCCCATCGTAGTCTGGGAAGTAGTGCTTGATGCTAGAGTACGCAATTTTCTGCCTGAAGACATCGACCTTGTTGAGGAAAAGGATCATGGAGGTGCGTGTGAACCATTTGGAGTTGCAGATCGAGTCAAAGAGCATGAGTGCTTCTTGCATCTGGTTCGAGTCCTTGTCTTCCACTAGGCAAGAATCGTAGCCGGAAAGGGCAACACAAAACAGGACGGCGGTGACATTTTCGAAGCAGTGAATCCATTTCTTGCGTTCGGAACGTTGACCTCCTACGTCAAAGATGCGGTAGACGCGGTCTTGTAGCGGGAAAGTAGTCTCGATGATACCGGTGGTCTTGTTTCGACAGCGCAAGATATCAGATTCCATTGGCGAATAGTCGGGGCTGAAGAGACGGTCGAGGTCTGAGTAATAGTAAGACATGTTGTCTGGAACCGCCGCTTCGTTTCCTCTCCTGTAGACAGACTGGACGCCTTCGTCAGTCCATAGATCTTTGAGCGCGATGAGGTATTTTGATGGGAAGGGCTCGTCCTCGGAAATGTCAGGATACGAGACAAAGAGGGAAAGGTGATCGACATTGTTTTGATTCTGGAAATCGATTGTCCATTCTTCCATGACATCAAGAATGGTCTTCATGCCCTGGACGAGGTTGAGGAAGACGAGGCGGCGGTAATTCTCTCGTTCTTCAGCGGTGAAGGGAATGTGATGAATGATACGCATGGATTTGAGGATAGTGGATTTGCCGCTCTCGCCTGCACCCAAAAGGAGCAACTTGACTTCTCTCGAGAGATTCTTCTCATCTTCTTTGATTTGGCGATCGAGCGCTCTTGAAGTTTTGTATTCTGGTGTGTCCTGAGCCTGCTCGGCAGACATGCAATTCCCCATTCTTGCAACTTGTTTATGCAGATTATCGATACGTCGCAAAGGCCGAAACAATGCTTGATACGGTGTCAATGCGCGTCGAACGGATTGACCGAATGTTGCGTAAGAGAGACAAGGTGGTCGGAAGGATTCCGAAGATCGAGAGACGGAAGCTTGCCGATAACAAAGATCGAGGCTGTGTGTTCTTTGGAATGGGGGAGATCCCGAACCTAAATGCGATGAGGATGTAGGCTAGCTCGGCGGGCCGCGTCAAGGTAACGAGAGAGGAGAATAGGAAGATGGAAAGGAAGATAGTGGAGCAGCAAGATGGAGAAAGAAGGAAAGGAGAAGGGATGGCTGATGCGACAAGAGCCTAGAGGAGCCGAGATAGTGTTGGACCCGTGATTGCCAAAATTGGCTAGTTACGGATTGATTCGTGTACAGTATGTGTGTGTGTGTGCGTGCGTGCGTGCGTGCTTGCTTGCTTGGTTGCGTGCGGGGAATTTGATTTTTTGACAGGCTCGAGAATCCACGAAAAAAAAAAAAACGACTTTCGGATGTGCCAGATTCGAATCAGAGCAGGCTTGTATCTTGACTGTTTGGTTGATGGAGATGCGTAGACTGCGCAAACCGGAAAGCGAAAGCACAAGGATGTAGACGGGAAGGTTGATCGAGACGAACAAGCTTTTCTGCGACGGCGCTGTGTGGATGCATTCGGAACCAAGAGGAGATGGTAATGTGGATGCACGTTGCCGTTGGTGGCGGGCCGGTTTGACAGCGGAGTGTGTCTCGAGTCGAGTCGGATTTTGTGGCTTGTTCACTACCGTGGCGGGAGGTACAAGTTCACACTAATATCACAGAATCTTATCCAACACGGCACAGCAAAGCACTGCATCTTATTGCACTGTGTGGGCACTCGCAAGCAAGCAAGCAAGCAGTGGAGAGTAGTCACTCGATGGCCCACCCTTTGACAAATGAAACACGATCACTTTCAAGACAAAGCGACCCTGTCTGCGAACATTGTGAGAGGTGGTGGCTTGATTTCGTGAGCTTGCTTGGGCTGCGTGTGGTTCAAACTCGGCTGCTCCTCCTTCTTGGCTTCTGGCGAGGCGCTACGTCGGAGTTTGTAACCTTGTTGCGGCGGATTTCTGCCTCTCTCTTTGCGCCCGACGTCAAAAACAAAGGCACATTTTTTTTTTTTTTGGGCTTGACATATGACATTTTCGGACCAAAAAAGCGGCAGCCAGGCACAGCAGAACAGCAACAGGCCAGCAAATTCATTTTGTCGGAGCTGACTTTGTATGAATCCGGTTCATCTGCAAACAGCAACGTACCCACCTTGATGGTTCCTGAAACGTATCGAGTCTTGCTCACTTGGTGCTCAGCAAGACGACGACTAGGCTGGATTCTTTCATGTTGGAGTCTAGCAGCCTGTTGGCAGCTTGAAGATGCAGCTGCACCGAAAGGTGGGTAGCGACCCTGTGCTTAGTGATAACGTGGCACCACTGGAGATTTCATTCCGACACTTTGTGTTACACTACATCCAAAGGCTTGTACCTCATATCCCGATTTTGCCACGAACTTTAGCTGCTTCGCTGTCATTGTCACACCCCCAAGCACCCACATCAAGCAGCAGCACTGCATTCTTGTTCCTTGAGCAATCACTGATGATGGAACTCGAATCCCTCTTCGCGAATGCTCAACCGGCACAGCCGCTAGCTTCGAGTCGACAATGCTCGATCAGCAAAATGACATTTTCTTGTTTTGCCGGTCACAAACAGCAATGCCATCGCCAGAAATACTGCTACCACCAACAAAGCCGCATCAGCTCCGTCTTCGTCGAGTATGCTAAAAAATATTCATACGAGTAACTCCAGCGCAGCAAAGAGCATCTTGAGTCTCGGCTACTTTGTTTCTTTCGCTGCACCGGCGTCTGATGTCGCCTTTGTTCTTCTTTTCATGCTCCCACACCATCCAGCTTGCCGAACAAAGGGATCCACGAGAATAATCTTTTTCTCGTCACGCAGACTCGCTTAGTTCTGAGGGGCAGCTAGAGGTTCACAAAGGGACTTGAGATTTGATCTGCTGGGAAGATGAAACTTTGGCAATCGCACCAAGAAGAGTATCACATGCTGCGACTGACGGCCCGAATCTCAGGACGTGAGAGTCCAGAGGATGAAGGCTAAGTATTGCATGTGATGCTTTGATGCGAGTCGCCGCGGTCAACACTGTGTTTGGCGAATTACTGAAGCTGAATCGCTTGAGCGTACTAAATGCTCGCTAGATCCCACGGTACAAGCCCGTGCTAAGAGGACCAGGCGACCGTCCGACCATGCTGCTCGGTCAGCACAGACTTTGGCTAGCTAGACTGAGATAGACTTTCGGTCGTGGTCCGGATCGCCTTCTTTTACTCATTCTGAATGGCAGCCCGGGCGGGGCGTGATAGGGAGACAAGACTGACACAATGCAGCTCGAAGCCCTGTTCTCAATCGAAGACCAAATGCTAAGCGCCGCATTGCTCGCATGATATGCGTGAAGTCCATGTGATTCCAAGTTCAAGCAATTGTCACTTTCGATGCAGTGCGAACTGACAACCTTACCTCGATCGCGGCAACCCAATCCAGGTTTCCCTCGACTATCTTACCGTGTTCCATACATTTCGATACTCCGAGAGAATTGATATGCGATTCAGACGCAGTGATGCTCAGGAAGGTTGTGCAGGAAGCGATCCATGTCATTGGCACTAAGATGGTCTGGGTACGATTGTGGGCGGAACATGACCAGAATCTTCTGCAGATGCCTGCACAGACCTCTCAATCCCCTTGTTCAGAATCGGCCGTGCTTCTCGTAGTGGCACAAGCTGCATGAATGACAAGCCACCAACCATGTCATACGATGTTGCAAAGCACCGAAGCTGAATCGGGCGCAATCAAATTTTCTTCCGTTGGCGAAAGATGCAAATCGAGATCTGACATTGATGTTGGAAAAAAAGAGCTACTCGGCCCCGACTAAGGGAAAATTTGGGAGGGCTGCTCGCATCAACTTCTTCTGGAATCGCTCTTCCTACAATATCATCTCTCATAAATCACCTCTCGTCATCACATTTGCTGTCAGCCACACACATTCATATCCGACAATGACGACAAGAAGCGTCTTCACCCGACTCTCGCAGTCCTTGCGAGCAGCACCTTCCGCCCGCGCGTTCTCTTCCACCTCTTACGCCGCTCAGGCTCCCGTTCCGAAGCCAACCAAGCCCGCATCACAGTCTCAGCCTATGCTCCCACCAACGCCCAAGTCGCAGCTCGAACAGATCAAGCAGTATCCGGCACACCCTTTGCTTCAGTTCTTCCGTAAACGCACGCACGAGCTTTCCGACAAGACTCTCGGTGGCCCATCTGTTACCGAGGAGCAGAGCAAAGATGCTATCTCGAAACCAAAGTACTTTGTCAAGCTTCCACATGCTGTGCACCAGTCCGATCTGGGTAGGGATGGTGATAGTAGGTCATGGCTGGCGAGCGAGTTGAGGCTGAAGAGTTCCAAGGATCTGCATACTTTGTGGTATGTTTTGTTGATGGAGAGGAACAGGTTGGCGACGTCGTGGGAGGAGTTGAACCGTGTAGGTGCCAGGCAGGCCGCCAGAATGTGGTCTCAGAACTTGGGTCGTAAGAACCACCGAGTAAGTCCTTCACCATGATCGATGCTCCAACATCCTCCACTCTCTTTGCGAGCCCTTTTTTGCTGACCGTCTCTTAATCCCGTGCTCACATGAACAGGTTCGCAAATCCATGGCCCGTATCAAGTTTGTTCTCAACGAGCGTCGTCTTGCCTTGATCGAAGCGCAGAAACAGGTCCGAGAGGCCGTACCCGCACCCGAGCCCGGCCAGGGCGGCAGCCTCTTCGAGGACACTCTCACTGAGGATTCTGCTCAGCCTACCTCGACAACAACACCATCAGCATGAGCGTTGATTGTTCACAACGCTCTCTTCTTGTCCTACATGTCATCATTATGTAATAGTACCATTCATTTCGCATCTCCATCTTGCGAGTCTGTGCCACCTGCGTGCCTAGAATGAATGAGCCGACTCCATACTGTACTATACAGCACCGCTTTCATGCCTAAGCCGAAGCTTCTGTCACTCATCTTGATCGTCCAAACACTCAAGGCACACTCAATCTGGGCACAGCAATCGGATAGAAACAACATACATGTCTGAAGTGACACCGCCTTCTTTCGATATTTCGGGGGTGGTCTTTTTGAAGTGTATAAGCTAACATGTGGTTGTGATGCAGCCTAGGGAATGAAGGTGTGAAAGAAACGTGTTGATGATACAATTGCGGTAGTGATGTAGAAGAGAAAATGCCGATGCAGTGGAAGTTTTGAGTGGATCTGAATTGAAGATCACACGAGAAGCTGCGCTGTGATGTTGTCGACTTCGAAAGAAGGGGCGAAAGCTCGTCGGCAATGCGAGATGCCAGCATAACCACCATCCAGATCCATAATGTAGAAAGAGACTGCTGCAGGGCGAAAAAGAGCTGCGAAAATGCTGATTGGGTGAGGAGGAAGCAATTTACTTCTTCTTGGCAGCCTCGCCGGCCTTGGTCTTCTTGGTACCACGGACCTTCTTGGCACGGTTCTTGCGCTCCTTGCGGAGCTTGCGCGAAGCCTTCTCGGTCTTCTCGGCGAGGCCGATGCGCACGAGACGGTGCTTGGGCTCGAACTTCATCGACTCACGCGAGTCGTAGATGAGGGCGAAACCAGTGGAGCGTCCACCACCGAAGGCGGTGCGCATACCGAAAACGACGCACTGCTCCTTGGGGGTCTTGTACATCTCGGAGAGCTTCTCGGAGAGCTCAGCCTTGGAGACGTTGGGGCGGGCAGGGTGGATGACATCGAGAACCATCTGCTTCCTCTGGAGCAGACGGTTGGTGATGAACTTGCGAGTTCGGAGGGTGACGGGAGAAGTGGAGTCCTGTGACATTGCAAATGAAAGCATTGGATAAATGCGGGCGATAGGTTAGTTAAAAAGGATGCAGGGCGACAGAAACAATAGAGACCGCTTGCTGAATCGAGGACAAATCGAGCGCTGCTGCCGTGTTGTCGCTGATGTGAAGCCGAAACGGGTTGGAGTTCGGGAATGACTTGTTGCCGTTGCAAGGACGAGGGATGAAAGAGGTCGTCAAGCAAGTGAAGTCGTGCTGGTCCTGTCGGATTGAAACTTCCATGCGCGAGAGCGTGCAACTGCCAATTCCCATACCAAACGTGATCTTACTCCAACTTCCTTCTTTCCAGCGCTGGCAATGCTACTGAAGATGCTTTGTAAAGATCTGCTGACTCCATAAGCTCCCTTGCTCCAATGTCATACTCTGTCAAGCCACGCATGTCCAATGTTCGGTAGATGTTTCTGAACTCTTTGATATGCCTCCGGCGATCGACTACTCCGCTGATGGACGCAGCGAGAGCCGATCAGGCGTGCGCTTGGGTTTCGCTATGATAGCTCCAGAATTAATGTTGGTCTACTCCAGATATCCATTGAGACGACATTCGACCTCCAGAGACATTTCGACAGCAATGCAAGCGCACCGTGAAAACGCCTGTTCGTACGCGATCTCTGTGCGACCTGGATGAACTGCTGTTGTCGATTGCACTTCGAAAAATACGCCTGCTGGGTCAACGTTGGTGGATGATATGTTCGCTACACGGACTTGCTCCGTTCTTCTGATTGCTGATATGTCGCTGCGTCCTGCGGATTGTCGTGCCTGGCGATGTGATGGCAGCAGCGTCGAGTTGTCGATGATACGGCGAAGTCGTTTTTATCAAAGATATGGTTTACTCACCATCTTGACGAATTCTTGGTGGTAGCGAAGAAGAGTAAAGGATGGTGTCGAGCCAAACCTAGCAGCAACCCGCACACTCATTCACCACAGACGCACTCATTCACTCACTTACTCACTCACTCTCCCAGTCAATCTCTGTGGCCTAAGTTCAGGCTTCGCTCACTGGCTGGCAAGCGCTGCCTCGAGACACACTCGAACACAGCTGCCTGCTGCCGTCTTTCTCTCCCTGCGTGAACTCAACAGCTTCGCGAATTTCTGCTTCCTGGCCATTTCTGGTTCACATCGGCTTGGAACCGTGCAAGTGCGAATTGAGCTGGGTCCGCAATACAACTTCCTATTCCTCCAGGGTGAAATACAAATTTGGCGCGGCCGTTTTCATCGAATCCTCACGCCAAATTTTTGAAGAGCGTGGGAATTTGTCTTGTAATTTTGAGCAGCGCTCTTTTCTGGCTTTCCAAAATCTCGAAATCCGAAGCAATCGAATCGGCGACTATCACGATTAGGCTCTTTGTCCGGAACTCGGAGCAGAGGTTGTCATTTCGCACAATCGGACAAGACCAACACTTGCTGGGACCCTGGCGAAAGTTAGACTGAGCATGCATAACCTTGCTTCCGATATGGACACGCGATGAACGATGAGCGAGGCCCTGGCTGATTTGTCTCGCTACGCCGATTCTAATTCCGAAGACGAGGAGGAGGATGGCGTTCATGTGAATCAGGCGAAGACTACGTCCTGTTCGTCCCAGGACGCCTCCGCAGTACGGAGCGATGCAGCCTCTGTTCAGGACGACCCTCCGAATTCAACGAGATCTAGCCGATTGAAACGGTGAGCGATCTCATGTGCTGTCTGAGGTGATCGTGTGCGGACAGAAGTGAGCTAACAAGTGTATCCGACCGATTTGTCTCTGCATTTGTGACCACAGGAAGCTGCCTACACTTGAAGCTGACAGCTTGCAACGGAACGATGACCTCAGAGCAGCCGACGTCCAAGGCATTCAAGGCTCGAACAAGGCTGCACGCGGCGATTGGCTTTGCTATTGCTTTGTTGAAGGTAAGCTGCTGGCAATCTCGAGCAGAGACAGGGGCAGTTTCGCTGACTATCATAACATCTGCAAGCAGTTCCTATCCATGCCTATTTGAGCACCTTGATACAAAACAGCCATGCCTATATCCAGCAGAAGCTAGGGCGTAAGCATGCCTTGCTTGATCTCAGGCGCTCAGAAGTCGATATTGGCGGAAACATTGCAGCTGCAGAAGTAGACGAGATTGCTCAGACAAGCTTTTACGGAGATCGTCTTCACATATCCCTAACTCGACCATTCACAGTGAGGAGCTACGAAAGGGATGAATACGTCAAGATCGCCAAAGCAGAGCTGCAAAGGCTGAAGAGCGACATCGAGAGGTAAGTCTGATAGCAGAGAAAGTCACTCCTTGTCTTCGTCAAAAGGACCGTCTTAGTGACCAGACAAAAAGCACTTCATCTCGCTCGATAGCTTTGCCTTCTCCTTTTCAAGAATCGCTCATCTTGCAAACGACGACTCATCAAGACACTTCATGGCGCTCGAGGTCGGCTCGGGCCGCGAAAAGGTATGGCTGACAATTCACGCTCTCTCGGAAAGCATCAAGACGAGCTGTCACAACTGACCTGTTTTCATGTCATCACGTCAACAGTTTCACAAACTCTCAACAGCGTTGAGCGCTGAGCTTCGTCGCGCTTTTCGAGCCAAAGCGTACTACGAGGAGGCCCGCTTCCATGCGAGTACTGCCTGTCTGCCATGCTCGCCCGCAACGGATGAGGATGCGATGTCATCCATCGGCTCGCGCCTCAGCGAGCTTATCGACCAGGTCGAGCAACGGTGGGGGCCCGAGCTCCGCAAGCATCCACCCATCTGGGCTGCTCGTATTGGCATCCAAGTCGCCAACAGGGTCACCTATGTAGACCTCTAGTCTCCTGAGAACAATCGCATTACACCCGCCGGCTTCCATAGAAAGCTACCACAACGCTGACATGTGGTTTCGCTAGAGTATGAGACGATCTGAACACGTTTTGTAATGTACAAATTACAATAGCTATATGTATGCTTATGAGCGTTTCGCAGACATCAGCGATCCGAATTAGTTTAGTGGCTATGACGGCGCCTTGTCATTCAATTGACTAGCGAATTCTCCGCGCAGAAAACGGCGCAGACCCGGGTTCAATTCCCGGATTCGGAGGATCATAATTTTTTTTCTGCTTTTTCAAAGCATTTTATATGTATATATAATGGCTTATTCTTTGCCAAACTCGATACGACGTCAAGATGAGGTAGCTCCCTTTTTGACCTCGAGGACTCGGACTCGGACTTCGAAGAAAGCAGCATGCCTAGGAAGCAAGTATGACGGAAGTGTCCGAGGTCTTGATGATGACAACCTCATAGAATCAACAAGTCACAGATGTCGTGATCAGTCGAAGGCGAGCTCAGGCACAGGAAGAAAGTGCTTAAAGATGGTATTGGCAAGTGCAGGCATGCACGACGGACAGATTATGCAAGAACAAGAGTAAAAAAGCTAGAGAGAGCGGCAAAAAGAAGAGAGTGAGCAGCATGTCGGTGGGGGGCATCCATTGCGTGAAGCTGTAGCAGGCTCAGCTCTGCGGCAGAGGACCGGATGGCCTTGCTTGAGTATAGAGCATCTGCGGTGTCTTATCATCCATCGCAGGTACGTCGATGGATGCTGCGATCGACGAGAAAGGTGGCAGAGTGGTACCGTGTCCCGAATTGCCATTCGGCACATGGAAGATCGGGTTCACATGATGTTGGTGCGGAAGTGCTTGCGAATGACCTGCATGAGGATGGAAAGCGGGCGAATTGCTATCGCCCGTGTCATTGCGATGGACTCCGCCTTGGTGCAGACTCTGATGCAGCGGTGGGAGCTGATAATTGGCATGATAGCCCGTCGAAGGCGTCACTGGACCACCGTGAGAGTAAGGATGGAATCGTGGAATTCCGCTGGCGTGATGCAACGGAGATGCCGATCCCTGTCGATGAGCCGAGGTGGACGAAGCCCGGCTATTGCCGCGACTCTGGCGACTAAGCGATTGACGTGTCCCGACAAGATGCGCGGGACCCGGAGACACGTTACCAGGTGTCCGTGTCCGTGCCTCAGCAGCGGTCATGTTCTCCATATTGGTGATGAGCTGATGATCAAGAGAGCTGATCGATCGTGTCTCGGAGCTGCGATGAGACTCGAGCGAGGGAGCAAACCGGCGCTGATCCATGAGAGATGGCGCGGATGCAAGCGAAGAAGAGGAGCTCGCTCGTTGGATGTGATGGCCTTGGGGCATGTGTTGACCGGTGCCAGGCCCCGGATCGCTGTCGCCAGTCTGATAAGACTGCATCGAGGCTCGCCTTGGATCGGCAGCGTCCTCGAAACTCGACATCGAGTGATCATCGTCATGTTCACGTCTGCGTGCCTTATTATATCGACTGAACGGTGCAGCGCCAACTCCACGCCATGCCATATTGCCCGATACAGCCGGATGCGCCGTCATACCGTAATCAGGACTGAGTCCATGCATTGGCTGCTGAAGCGGCGATCGCGGGAACTCGCCGGAAGCGAAGCTGGGCATCGAGGGGGAAAGCTGCGAGCCAGGGATCGCCGGTTGCTTGCCGCGTGCTTTCTCGCTCGGACTGGAGCGGTAGGGTTCGTCCGCCTGGATCGTACCGGCGAGCCACTCGACGGGATCTTTGCTGTTGGAAGAGGCAAGCAGCTGATTACGCTTCTGCATAACCGCACGAGCTCGGTCGCGGGCAGCCTTCTGTTGAGCCTCACGTCTGGCCTTCTCTGCTTCTCGTGCCGCCTTCTCTGCTTCCTTTTTGGCCTTCTTGGGGTCAAGCGGTGCCTTGGGTGGTGTTGCGGTGGACTGTGACACAGCATTGGTATGCTCAGCAGCGATTCGTTGGGCAGGAGTGGGCTCCATGGATGTACGGGCTTCTTGCGACATGTGCGTCGTTGAGCCGTTGGCGCTCAAGAGCATACCATTGGATTGCATTCGAGCAGCATTCTGGTTGCCAGCTGCGTACTGATGAGAACCTCCACTGCCACCTGCTGTTCCACTGCTGCCACTGCCACCGAATACAGATGAGATGTTGAGGCCCCAGGCCTTGCTTCTGCGCCTGTCCTTGTCGCGAGAGCCGATGGTCTCATTGCTAGCGTTGGAATCGTTTTTCTGCGAGAGATCGCCAGACGATGCCGCACCCGGCAAAGGACCCTGCATACCCGCCCCAGGATAAGGGACAAAACCACCATTTCGAGCAGCTTGCTCGCGCTCGTAGGCTGCGGCGGCATCGTTTGCATAGCCTGAAGGCTGACCTTGACCGGAGTCCTGACGGTATTGACGTTGATACTGTTCATATTGGTGCGCCTGTAAGGCCTGGCCATGTCGATGATCGCCGTTCCTGAGGGTTGTCTCGGTCATTTGAGCATCGGAAGGCGCCATGGAAGCATTGCCGAGAACAATCGTGGCATCCGAGGAAGGTGCGCCTGAAGAAGGTCCGTCGTGATGGGCGATGCTGCTCTGTGCGTATAAAGAGGCGGAGTCGGGGAAGGCGGGGTATCCGGAAAGAGAGACCTCCCTGTTCATCGAAGCTACAGGAGGTGCCCATTGCACTTCTGCACCATCCTCTTGCATGGGCGAGACAGGCGATCCATGCGGATGAGCGACCGCAGGAGACGGTGCATTAGAGGCGGCAGCCTGAACGGGAGGACGGCCATTGACCATAACAATGTTGGAGCCATCCGGATTTCGGAGCATCGCAAGAGGCTTGAGATTGGACTCGGCAGCCCCGAAAGGCGGCTTGCTCGCATGCGTAGACAAGGGGGCCGAATGCGATGATGGAACAGGCCGAGATGCGCCCTGCTGCGGACGAAGAGGTGCTGTAGCGCTGACGACGGGCTTGGCCTGTGGAGGACGCAAACGGGGAGCATCGACCTGCATATATTCGTGCTGGATGCAATCCTTGCTAGTAAGGCGGGCTTTGGGATCGTAGCGCAGGAGGTCTTCGATGCAGTCAATAAGACTTCTCGGGACTCGATCTGAAAAGAGGCGAGAGAACTTGACGGGTTTGCAAATAGGGAACTGAAATCCGACAGATCGAGCCATACGGATGCCTCTGTCCCAAGGACCACCGCCGTTGCGTCTTTGACGCGAGTCATGCCCATAGCTGTGACTGGGATCACCGAGAACCTCGCAGATCTGGAGAACCTGGTCGACCTCACTGTGACCGGGAAAAAGTGGCTTGAGGTTGACGAGCTCGGCGAGGATAGTACCGAGTGCCCACATGTCGACGGGATTGCTATAGTCACGCGAGCGCAGAAGGACCTCTGGCGCACGGTACCAACGCGTAGAGACGTACTCGGTGTACGGTGGTTTGCTGAGCGTTTCGCGAGCTAGACCAAAGTCGGCAAGCTTGACGATGACGAGTACATCCTTCTCCGGAGATGCGCCTTGTTGAATTGCTGGGTAGTCCGCGAGACCGGTAGTGGTGATGAGCAAGTTTTCGGGCTTCATGTCACGGTGAAAGTAGCCGTGTTGGTGAATGTGGTCGAGGCCAAGGACAATCTGTTCATATATTGACGCGACCAAGCCGGCAGCGAGTGGGCGACCTTTTCTGGACTTTGTGAGCTGATAGAGATTGCCTTCCATGCATTCGAAGACGAAATGAAGCTCCTTTGTTGTTGGCATGAGGAAAGCGTCGTAAAGAGGAATGATGTTGGGATGCGGTGGTATAGTGAGGAGAGATTTGAGCTCCTTGAGTTTCATGCATTCCTGCCAATTCGGGAAAGGCTTCTTCATCTTCTTGATGGCTACAAGACGTTTGCCAATGTATTCGGGCCGCGTCGTTGGATGCTGCATGGGAGAAAGCATGGTACCACTCGGCAGCGGACTCTTCCAGTCTGCGAGGCAGACAGTACCGAACGATCCGTCGCCAACATCTTTGATGACGGTAAAGTCGCGTGGCCCTTCTCGCATCAACGAGGCGGCGGTGGTGGGCATGGCATCGTCTGGAGGTCGTAAGGTGTTGTTGTGGTGATGTGTTTGTGGAGCCGGTGCTGGTGCTGCGGACGGGATTGTTACTGAATATGGGCCCGGAGCCGGAAGACCATCGTTGGGACCCCTCGGTGCGCTGGCGGCCTGCATAGCGCCGGAGGAGCCAGCCATGTTGTTGTGAAGGCCAAGCGAACGATAGAATGGATCGTGCTGCGTCGGGGCAAGGGGAAGCTTCGAATTAGAAGCCACCTGTGCCATCGCTTATCTGCGAGTTTGAGGCAAAGGCATGGTCGAGCGCGAGCGAGTATCTGTAAGGAGCGAGCAGGCAGACACAGTAGCTGCCAATTGAGGATGTGATGTGGATGGTGTGCTGATATTAGTGTCTCACTCAAGTTGAAAACACTCTGAAAGATGGCGTAGATGTGAACGGAAAGACTGGCTGCGCTCGTGCGGGATGAGAGAGCGACGCGGGTGTCAGCTTCGGTGTCGCCGAGAGGATTGTCGGGTGGGAGCACCGATGAACGAGGACCGGAAGTGCCGAGACGTGCGAAGGAAGTCTTGCGCAGCGGAATGGTATACGCGGTCGATGCTACGCCAAGAGAAACGGGCAGCCGAGATGGACGACCACTCAAAAGGAGGGGCGGGCGGAATCAAATCGGATTAGCGGTAGCCGAACGTCGAGGAGGACAGGGTTGGTGGAGATGTCGTCAAACACTCCAGCAGTAGCGAATGAGATGCGGTGGCCAATGGTATCAAGCGTGCCGTGAAAATGATGGTGGAAGGAAGCCGCAAAGAGCACCCAGCGCGGGTCCCAGGGAGACAAGTAGCCGACAGTCAAGTAAAAGCGAATGCAGTGAGCTGCAGTCTACGGTGGGGTGCTAGCGCAAATAGAGTGGTGCTGGCGCAAGTGATGGTGATGGTGATGGTGATGACGATGATGATGATGATGATGATGCGGCTGCCAGAGTGTTAGTTGGTGAGTGAGTGCGTGAGTGGTGGAAACGGTAAAGTTGATTGTGGGTGTTGCGGAGTGCGGTTGCCAGATTCAAGGCGTTACAATTGTCAACCGCCAACAACAGCTCAATGCGAAATGCCAGCCGCTTGCTGCTGCTGCCGCCTTGAGCTCGTGAGAGAGTGCAGACGTGCAGCTGCAAGAAGTGCAGACTGAGTTGGGCCCAAAATTGAGGTTGAGACCCAGACAGAGGGCGTGTGTGACTTTGTGCTTGTGCTCTGTATGAGAGAGCGAGCTTGTCTGTGCTTCGGCTTGATTTGGTGTGCGTGAAGAGCGGCAGCAGGCAGAAATCACAAATTCCAAATTCTGAAGAATCCAACCACAGCGCGGCAGCAGCACACCTCATTTTTGGGCGGGTGGGGGGTCAACCAAAATCTCGAGAATCCAAGCAAGGAGCTCTTCTTTACACAAACTGTACCTGTACACACGCTGCTTTCCAGTCTACCTGCCGGATCCACTGAGCCTTACGCGCAAATCTGTGAATTCCTCGCAGAAGGAGGCGCCAATTTTCGACGATCCACAGAGCAGCCAGCAACTTGACGGGTCCAGCTCTCTGTCGCAACATCTCACACACGATCGACCCGCTCACACGGCTCTTCTCCGCCTTTTGTTCGGTACTTTGTTTTAGCGGCTGGCAGTTTATTTTTTATTTTTTATTTTTTCCCTTTAATCGTGTAATTTCTATTGAACTGGTGAGGAGACAAGCGGAGCAACAGAACAGCAGTGTAGCATTTTGCAACCAGCACAAAGGATCTCTTCCGACTCGTCACAACGTTGTTACAGATCTGCTTCGATTGGTGCCGCTACCTTTTTATGCTTCAAAGAAGCGATCAGAAGAAGCAGTCTTATGCCATGCCTGCAGATGGACTCCGCCGTCAGAATGTCGCACTGCCTTGCGCCACATTGCCCTTTGAACATGACTCTGCCTGTGTGACGTGAGAGCGCGCTGCTCCAAAGTCTTAGCGCTTGTTTTCGATATACGCAGTCTACCATTCCACATCTTGCCGCTTTGATCTCCCTCGTGGGAGAAGGGACCGTCGCAGATGGGCGGCATTCGCACCGTCTACCCTTTTTCAAGTACAGTACACTCTATAGAACCAGAAGGGATGAGCAACTTGCTCAACACTCACAGTCAACAGCGTGCGTGAGCTTTGCTTGTTTGTTTCGGCAGCAAATCACACATCCGCTCTCATTCGCGCTGATCTATCGCGTGCATCAAATGCTCTCAAATGCTCTTCCACACTTGCAAAGGAGATTCGGCAGTATCAGGATGTCTACTTTGCGCCATTTCCGATTCTGGACGCAGGAGGTATACTGCAGTGTAAATCACCTCAGATCTCAGCCAACATACGGAAGGATTCCAAGCGACCATCTGATAGGATCCGCTACGCTAGTCCGCCTTTCCGGTACAGCCAGCCCGACGTGCGCGTCCGACGGTCGCGAGGCGGATCTTGAATTTTTTAAACGTAACCCGTTGGACATGCTGCTGTGACCTTGGCCAAGACTTGGCGGGCGGTCATCTACACTATCGAACGTGCAACCTAGCCGTGTCTCCTAGCACGGTTGGCTCGACCAGCCATACGGCTCGACACTGGGAAGCGGGTGAGCTGCCGTGCTGTTACTATGCTTGGTTCCTCCTTTTCCTCCTCTTGGCGAGCTTTCAAGTCTTTGGACGCCCAAATCTCGCATGCGAGATGCCGAATTATCCCTCAGAAGAGCTAAGCACATACTGAGCTGTACGCAGTGGAGGGGTAAGGGGAGCGGCGCTGTCCCTGCTACCTCGCCTCTTGCAACGGTTCACCTCGCTTGTGGCTTATCCCTTTGTCAGGCCATGCCATGCCATGCCATGTGCTAGCTTTGACCTTGGCGCGCTCGTTTGCAGACCACTTTTTCCACGCCTGACACAGGCATGCGCGCTCACCCCTCTCGACACTGTCTCAGCTTCTGCGACACGCGACATCTCGCTCTGATGGAGATACAATAGCGTCATCCACCTCGCTTTCAAGCTGCAGACCGGACCAGTCTTGCGCACTGAGTGCACTGAGTGATGTAGGCGAGCTGCCGATTTGGGCATTTCACCCTCACTCCGACCAGACATGGTTCATCCGACCCCACCAACTCCCTATGTTTGTATGTCAGCATCACCAAGACGCAATTGCCAACACACCGGTCTTCATTGCTACATAGCCTTAGAAAGATCGGCATCTGAGTGGTGTGGCATGCTCAGCAATACGCGCTTCAGTTTGTGTCGGGATGGGAGGTGCAATGGGTGGCTTTACTGCCTCGTCCAGAGGTTGGACGAGAACCTTGTGTCATGGTGCATCACATAAATCGCCGATAGTGATGCTTGTTGTGGCCGATGTTCCCTGATCTCAGCGTTAAGCCTCCACCTTTGTGTTGGTCTCGTGGTTGCTTATCGGCCAACAGATCCAGTCATGAGTCAAAATTCTAAAACGTGCGACCAACTAAAGCTGAGAAGAAACGACGCAAAGCCGCATGCAACCTCGAAAAATTGATCCGAGATACCACCGAGCTGAGCCATTTCTGTTTGATCTTTTTCTTTCCTCGGTGAAATTATGCCGCGGTGTGCTGCGCCTGTTTTTGTAAAATGGGATAGATTTGCTAGAAAAAATCAATTTCGCGATCGATATGAAATCGAGCTCTTGCGCTTGGCTGCAGCAGCACCTTTGCGCTTGGTACATGATAACTCGATCCTCATCCTACATACATTATTCATCTTTCCATCACCACATTTCATCTCGAAGCACACAGCGCGCCACGACCCACCAGGGCTATCAAGCTCTCTAGCTACCATCATCTCATACAAGCGTTCGGCCTACACGACTCTGGCAGTTCCGCAAAAACTCCACACAGGCTCGTTAAGCCTCGAGGCAGCGCAAGGGTCTTCCTTGACTTGCAGACATCCTTTTCCGCCAATCTGGATAGCTCGATACACCACCTCGGACAAGGTCCAGCAACGTGGCCATGCCGCCCTTCGCCCCCGCTATCCACGCGGAAAACACCTTTGCTGCTCAGTCCAGCAAGCCTCTGCAAGCCAAATTCGCTCCTGCCAACAATGGAGGTCAACCTCGTAGACTCGCCGTTATGACATCGGGCGGTGACTCTGCCGGTATGAATGCAGCTGTCCGTTCCGTCGTCAAGATGGCCATCTACCGCGGATGCGAGGCTTTCGTCATCCGTGAGGGCTGGGAGGGTCTCGTTCGCGGCAATCATTCCCCCGGCAACACTCCCGCAACCACTCCGTCCATCAGCAGGAACGCATCCACCTTCTTCGACACACAAGACACCAAGGGCAAGGCCACTGAGCTCGATCAGGATTCCATGCAGACTGCCTTTGTCCCTACCTACGGAGAGGGAGAGTTGCTGCGTGAGGGCGTCGGAGAGGCCCAAGAGTTGGGTCTTCGAGGACGATACATCATCCGCGTTGGATGGGACGATGTGCGTGGCTGGATGGACCAGGGAGGTACACTCATCGGAACCGCGCGATCAAAGACTTTCCGCACTCCCGAGGGTCGTGAACAGGCTGCTTACAACTTGATCATCAACGGCATTGATGCACTTGCCGTCTGCGGAGGTGACGGAAGTCTTACTGGTGCTGACAAGCTCCGTGCAGAATGGCCCGACCTCGTCGCATCGCTCAAGGCAAAGAGCAGGATCACCGAGGAGCAAGCCACCAAGTTCGCTCATCTTAACATTGTCGGTCTTGTCGGCTCTATCGATAACGACATGGCCACCACCGATATCACCATCGGCGCCTCCACTGCTTTGCAGCGCATCTGTGAAGCTGTCGACTCGATTTCTTCTACGGCTGCATCACACTCCCGTGCTTTCGTCGTAGAGGTCATGGGAAGGCACTGCGGCTGGCTCGCGCTCATGGCTGGTATTGCTACCGGTGCCGACTACGTCTTCATTCCCGAGCGTCCTCCTCAAGGTCAGGAATGGCACACCGAGATGTGCGCAGTCCTTCAAAAGCACAGGGATCTCGGAAAGCGCAAGTCCATCGTCATCGTTGCCGAAGGTGCGATCGACCGTGAACTCAATGACATCACCCCTGACATGATCAAGAACGTACTCTCCGACGACCTTGGTCTCGACACCCGAGTCACTACTCTCGGCCACACTCAGCGTGGTGGCAAGCCCGACGCAAACGACCGCATCCTCGCCACGCTCCAAGGTATCGAGGCTGTCGACGCTGTTCTCGAGGCCACACCAGAGACTCCTTCGTACGTCATCGGCATCAGCGAGAACAAGATCACCCGCATTCCTCTTATGTACGCGGTCGAGCAGACACAAAAGGTTGCCAAACTCATCGAGTCCAAGGACTTCGACGGCGCTCTGGCACTCCGCGATCCAGAGTTTGCAGAGGGTCTCCGCGCTTTCAAGTACATCAGCCAGATCACCGAAGACGAGCTCCTCCCTGAAAAGAAGCGTCTCAGGATGGGTGTCATCCACGTCGGTGCTCCCGCTGGTGGTATGAATGCTGCCACCCGCACAGCTGTCCGATACTGCCTCGCCAAGGGTCACGAAGCCGTTGTCATCTACAACGGCTTCCCAGGCCTTCTCGAAGACAACGTCTCAGTCCTCAACTGGTTGCGTGTCGACAACTGGGCTACACGAGGTGGCTCCGAGCTTGGAGTCAACCGTCATCTCCCAGACATCGACATTGGCGCCGTTGCTGCCAAGTTGCAAGAGCACAAGATCGAAGGTCTCCTCATCGTCGGTGGTTTCGAAGCCTTCAGCTCGGTCAAGATCCTGAACGACAACCGTGACAGATACCCCGCTTTCCGCATTCCCATCGTCGGTCTCCCAGCGACCATCTCGAACAATGTTCCCATGAACGAATTCTCGCTCGGTTCCGACACTTCACTCAATGCATTGGTCGATGCCTGCGACGCCGTCAAACAGTCGGCATCCGCGTCGCGAAACCGTGTCTTTGTTGTCGAGACTCAGGGAGGCAAGTGTGGTTACATTGCTGTCATGGGTGCTCTTGCCGCTGGTGCCGTGCTTGTCTATACTCCTGAAGTTGGCATTGGTCTGCAACAGCTTGGCAAGGATGTCGCTTTCCTCAAGAAGCGCTTCCTTCTCGACGTCAAGGGCAAGTCCGAAGGAAGGCTCGTTATCCGCAACGAAAAGTCGTCCGATGTCTTCACGACTGAGGTCATCACCAAAATCCTCAAGGAGGAGGGCAGCAGTCTCTTCGACGCCCGATCCGCCAGTCTCGGTCACACCCTTCAAGGCGGTGTTCCTTCGCCGCTTGACCGTGTGCGTGCCACACGTCTGGCGCTCAAGTGCTGCGAGTTCCTCGAGTCCGAGGCTCTCAAGCAACGCAGCTCCCAATCTTCGGCCTCGTCCAAGATCGGTGCCGGTGCATCTGAAAAGACCTACTCGGATAACACAGCGGTCATGATCACCATCCAGGGATCCACCATCACCTTCACCGCAGCCACCGAGATGGCAAAGAATGCCGATATGAAGAACAGACGCGGCAAGACTGCTTGGTGGCACGAGCACAAGGCTCTTGTAGAGCTACTCGGCGGTCGCACTGCTTTGGCTGAATTGTAAGATACTATCGACGTGACATATGCATGCCTTTGTGAACATTTCTTCATGCTGATTACATCAATGTCGTGTATCTGGTCTGATCACTGCAGCGGTCTTGTGAGACGGCGCTCGGCGGCACTTTAGAAGATGCAAATGGCATTTGGAGATGATGCAATACCTCCCTTTACTGTTGCGAGACAAAGGAGGTGCAGATTGAGAATGAGTGGACTGTCAAAGCCAATATATGGGAGCAAGTTTGTTGTACACGTACCTCGAATGGGCGCTGATGTGAGGAAGAAAGTCCAGCGCTGGTGCTTCTGGCAGGCTTCTGACAATCGCTCGAGATCGAAAAGCTCGCCGATAGGGCAGCCGAACATAGGCAGAAGCCACTCGTGGAGCCACATTTCTGGTCACATTTAGGGCCATAAGAGGGGCGTGAAACGTCAGTGAACTTGTGCTCTTGAACACGCCGATATCTGTGACAGGCTTGACCTACCTTTGTGAGGTCCAAACTCGAACGACATGTTGTCGCTAGCAACAGCGGCAAAGTGGCAATTCCAGATCCAGCGCTTGCTCTCCTCTGTAGCCTCGATACCTGGGAAGTTGTCGTTCTCGATGAAGCCCTTGATCTTGTCCTCTGGCGATGCTTGCTCGAACCAGCGGACCACGCCCGTCCTCAACAGCAATATGTCTCCAGCACGCAGCTCGGTCTTTTGCCAAGCGAGCACCTCCTTGATCTGCGAGAGAGGAATGGGGTAGGAAGAGTTGCCAGCAGGAACTGGCTCGGTCTTGGTGGATTCCCACCAGTGCACCCAGTCCACCAGCACACCGCGGCCGGCGATGCCACCATTTAAACACCACACGTCCATGCTATTCTTGCTTGCCTTGTCAATCGCACCAGAATGCAAATCGTCGTGCTTGACACCGTTGTAGTACATACCGGTCGCCTGATGAGCAAAATGGTTGAAGCCATCCCATTGCGAGGAGGTCTGTGTGTTGAGATGGACTTCGTCATCGGTGGCGTAGACGCCGAGCTTCTTCTTGAGGTCGAGCAGCTTATGGTGGAAATGCTTGCGCTTGTTGGCTGGAACGTCGACGCTGTCAAGACCCCAGTCGATCTGCACTCGATCGCCGGTGCAAATGTTTTCCCGAGCTGCCTGAGCAACCACTTCGGGCGTGAGCAAGTTCAAGCAGCCAAGCTGATCATCTCGACCCCAGACGTTCCATGCACAGCCATGAGGCATTCCGGGAACCTCTGGGATGTCGTCCCAATCCGGAACGGCGCTGGCAGGGAATCTCCCTCCCATGAAAGTAGATTGCTTGGTCGACGAAGACGCGGCTGCAGTCATCATTCTGTGGGTGTAAATCGCTAGCTGACAAGCTCAAAAGTGTGTGGCGAACAGTCGTGGGGAAAATTCAAGTTCGAGGAGGTAATGGTGGCAAGCAGCAATGGAATCAAAGCAGAATCACTCCAGCAAAAGATAAGGTCAACTTGGCACAGTTCGGGCAGCATGGCAGAAATTGGCATCGTAGCTAAAAGAAGAAGAATGACATCGTCCGTGCTTTAAAATGCAAGCTAGGCATCCGACCGGTTCTGTTGGTGCAGAGGCGGAGATAATCAAAAGCTTGCTGTACAGTACAGTACCGTCCAATATTTTGCGGAGCTCCCCCCACGGCTTTTTGGTCGGCGTGGGGAGGCGCCGAATTGGCCGACCCGAATTTCGAATCGAAGATTCCAACCCGATGAACGCATCCTTCAATATGATTCATGTCTTGCCGTCCGGCTCCTGACACACGTGGTCAAGTCGAGTCTATACTTAACGGCACATTCTGTCGATGCTGTTCACTTGCGTACAGGCTCACTATCCTTTCTCGGTAAGAGAGCCGTAAACATGCTCGCAGATACACACGCTAGCAACAGTCTCGCAAGAATGGGTGCACGCAAAGCTTACCATTACATCGCGTACCACGTAGGGCGCCATGGACAAAGAGCGCAAATAAACAAAAGGTGAGAAACCGAAAAATACGGGGTATTGAATACGGAAGCGCGGATATACAGTTCTGGCGAAGGACGCACGAGCACGAGCAGCGCCGCACAGCCCTTCTACCAAGAACGCGTAGCAAACGAAAACTAATGAACACGTTTTACAAAGCCCTGCAGCCTTAGACGAGGGGCTCACCAGGGGGCTCGTAGGCGTCGGTCTCGACCTGGCCCTTCTCGGTAACCGAGGTGTGCTCGTAAGTGGCATCGAGGCCGGCCTTGCGAGCGGAAGCGACACCAGCACGGCCAATACCGAACTTGTCGTTGGGAAGCCAGATGGGTTTCTGCTCGCCAGTCAGCGAAGGGTGGTAGAAGGCCTGTTCCTGTTCCTCGGTGAGACCATCCACCTTCTTGCCGCCGTGGGTCTCTGTAGTGTAGCCGTTACCATTGAGGTCGCCCTTGATGGCGGGAGCAGCCTCGACGCTTGTGCTGCCCTGACCGTTGAGAGCGCGCTTCTCGTTCAAGGCCGTCTCGCCCGAAGTGCGGTCGCCATTCTCGATCTGAGCGGCATTGTTGCTGCCGATAGTCAGAGAAAGGGGAAGAGCAGTCTCGAGCTCTTTGAATGAGTCGTTGAGGAAGTAGTGGAATCCAACAACGATAACGATCAGGACGACCATGAAAGCGCCTTCGGGGATAGCCGACTGCGACTTGTTGCCAGCAGCGTCCACAGACTGAGCAAGGAAGAAGATAGCAGTAAGCATGACCATCTCGACGTAGAGACCGGCAAAAATGTGACGGATGGCCTTGCCAAAGAAGAGACCAGAGGTCTCCGCGGCCGGCTTGGTGTCGTAAACGTAGAGGAAGAGGTACTTGTAGCCAAGGAAGAAGAGGAAGAAGGTGAAAGCGACGAAGCCGTTGATGATAGGAGCAATCACGACGTAACCGAGTCCGATGACGGTGATGAGCGTCATGGAGGGGAAAAGAGTTCCCCAGGCGGGTCCTCCAGTGTCGTGGTCAATGTGCCAGACCTTGCGTGGAGTCGATGCGAGCAAGAACTTCTTGACGTAGTAGACGGCGAGACTGGGCAGCTGGGCGAACAAGGCGGCAGCACCCGAAAGACCCTGAAGGGCGATGAAACTGAGGAAGAAGAGCGAACCCTTGGGGATTGCCTCAGCAAGCAGACCAGGGAAGGTGCCGGGTGACTGAGCGACGTCAGCGACGTAAGTGGCGATCTGACTGGCATTGGACGAGATTAAGGTCAAGAAGAGGAAGTTCTGCACGATCTGGAAGGCGGCAAAGCGACCCTGCAAGTCGAGCTCGATGGCGCTGCGGGTAGGTGTACCACTGAGACGCGAAAGGAGACGGAGGAAGATGGGCAGCAGCATGTTGAGGACGGCAAGGAGCACAGTAGGCAAAACACCCTGAATGATACCGACGACGACGCCGGGAATTTGGTCGAGCCAGCCGAGGAAAGGCACGTCTTTGGCAAGACCCTTGACGTTAGAGATGATACCTACGAAAGCGACAGGAACAGCCCAGAAAATGATGAGACCGATGGTGATGGCCCAACCAATGACGGTGCGGATCTTGCGTTCGTAAGGGTTCATGTTCATGTTGGCCCAAACAACATCGTCAGGGTGAGCCTCGACGTATCGGTTGGTCATGCGGTAAGGCTCATGGTGAGCCTGTGACTTTGCGGCCATGTGAGCGGCGATCTGGGTGTTGAAGAGGATGAAAGCACTGCTCTGAGGAGGGTAGTTCTTGTAGTCGACAGCAATTTCGGAGCGCTTCTTCTCGATCTCCTTGTTGAGACGAGCGATCTCCTCACGGCACCAGTGGATGGTGTCGACCTTCTCACCCATGCAGGGGACCTTGCCGAGTTTGTGAGTTGGGCGCTTCTTCTTGGGGACGTACTGGTCGGCGACCTCGGCGTTGATCTCCATATCAGAGTCAGGAAGCTGATTACTGGCATCCTGAGCCTTGCCCTTCTTGACGAGTTTGTAAGCGGTCTTAATGAGGCTGGTCTCGGCAGCTTCGAGCTTGTTGCACCACTTGTCTCGCTCGTCGAAGAGGTCTGGAAGCTCCTTGAGGTTACGGTTGAGCCAGATCTTGGCGACACCACCGGGAAGCTGCGAGTACATGGCACGGAGCTTCTTCTCGCTAAGAAGTTCGTTGGGGATACCGGTGATCAGAACAGTCCTGGCCTGAGCCGAGTTGGCGTGCTGAGGCGAGACTAGGAATTCCTGACGAAGCTTGATGAACTTCTGCATGCGAGAACGAATGTTGTAAAGCAACCAGAGGGTGAAGATCCACTGGAGCAAGAGAGGAGCCACGTAGCGCTTCTGCTGCTGCGCGGAACTGCCGACCTTGCTGAGGATGAAGCGGTTGAAGCCAGATCCATCGCCGGTGGTGTTGGCACCATAGGTGGGCATGAGAACGATCCAAGAGAGAATAAACATGGGGACAAAGACCCATAGCATCATCTCGAGATACTCTACAAACATGTAGGCATCCAGACCATTCTTCTCGAGAATTTTGGTGGTAGGAGTCTTGAGCCAGACGGGAAGCCATCCGAAGAGCGACTGAGGCAAAGGCTCGATCTGCTCCTCGGGAACAACGAGGTAAGTACGGGGCGCATAGACGCGCTTGAAACGGGGACGGGCGAGGAGGAAAACGCAGAAAAGGATTGCAAAGATGACTGCGTTGAGGACGATAGAAGAGAGGACGGTGGAAGTGGACGCGTTATTTTGCTGGGTAGCTTTCTGGGCGGCAGCCTGTTGGACGAACAGGGCAGCCAACACCAACTTGGCCGGACCAGAGACAAGGTTGAACGGCGGCATGTTGGGATAGTCGCGGAGGACGACGTTCTAAGCGGTCGACGCGCGGGAAGGTGGGATCGAGGACCAAATTTTCGATAAGGCCAAGAGGAACGTTACGAGGAAAGGGGAATCTTTGCGAAAGAGCGCTATCAGCATGTTGTTATATATCAAATTGAGATAGTATGTACTGTATTAGGACGAGCTCGAGTGCGAGGAGCTCAGAGATGTGCGACTTCTTCAGACGAGCTTTGGCATGCGAATCGGAGTTGAATCAGTTCGGGCACTTTGGCGCGACATAGGAAGGGATCAAAAAAAGAAAAAAAAACACTAAGACAATTGTGAATGAAATTGCACGCACAAAGGCGGAGACATGATGGAAAAATGGCATTCATCCAAAGTTTGTCTCGGCAGGCTTCAGAAGAGAGGGGGGGACTATGATGTTGCTGAGTCTTGAAGCGGTGAAGCGAGCTGCTTGAGTTGTTGCTTAGCTGTGATGTATGATGTAGGAGGCTCGCCGTCGCTGATTCGATGCTCACCAATCACGGCTGCATGTGCACGGGATCCGAGCTTGTTTACGCTCAGAGAGCTGCAATCTGACCTTTCCTTTCTTCTCTCTTTCTTTGCTGTGTCCCCGTTCACACTACTGGGGAAAGCGAACTTTTTTTTTTTTTTTTTTTTTTTTTTTTCCTATTACCCTTTTCGAAATTTAATTTCAACCGCATGTTTTTGCGACGTAAGATGGCCGACGGGCATTTTGAAAGAGGTGAAGTCATGATACTTTCTCTCATCTCGATTTGCACATCATGACCCGTATCGCAAAATCGATCTAGCCTGTGCTTCAGCATCTCTCTCGATCTGCACTGTGGTGTGTCCACGTCGCTTAAGCACGATGGCGAGCAAATGACCTGTACCCACTTCGTCCACTTATCCTTACACAGAATCGCCGGTCACAGGGACTACCTTCTCTAAGAGGTATCTTGCTCTCCGCCTCGTGCCAGTGCTCGTGATGATGCCCTGGAACCGACCTTTTGCTCATTCTCACGCTAATCAATTTCAAAGTCACGTTCCAGAAGCCAGTCTTTCAATTACCGCTGCAACCCTTTTGACCTCTCCTCCAAGCCGACGAGAGCTGCGGGTCAAGCATGCACATCCGATCAATTAAAATGGTGTATGCTGGCGCCCTTCCAGGAGACTTGGGCGGCAGTCTCAGAGACAAGCGAGCTTTCACAGCAAGTCCGGCTCTACGCATGCAACGGGAAGTGCATCGGAATTTCAACGTCAACGGCATCGTCTCACGGCGTCTCATTTCGCTTGCCATTCCCGCGAGCTGCTTTTGTCTACGATAGACCCATTGATAAGACGTTCTCTTGACTGCAGTACAGTCTTTTTGTGGTGTACTATAGCAGACAGAGCAAGGACAAATGGCATGATTCCGGTGCAAATGTGCAGCTGCATGTAATTCCGAGCCATGCAGCGGCTTTCGTCTCATTCGCTCGTTTGAGAAACAGACTTTTGGTTGTCAGACTCGAGGCAAATGTGTGAGACGTATAGGATTTAGGTACTCTCTGTAGCAACTGAGCGATCTCATCGTAGCAAAAGCGCGGTTCGGAATTCGCAGATCATGCGTTTCGAGACAATTTCCGCCCACATGCTCAGATACGAAACCTTCCTGTCCAGTAAGCTGTATTCTTGTTGCTCCTTTATTCAACTTGTATGGAACCTAAGTGCCAGACTCACCTCATCGTCTGGTCATGTAACGAAACCTTCAGAGACCAAATCTCAGAGACGACATTGCTAGGAAGGAGATCGGCCACTCAGCTGCAGCTACGCGCCGAGTTGCTCTCGCTTGACAAGGGGGTTTTTTTTTTCTCTTCTTTCTTGTTTTTTTTTTTTTTGTTTTTATTTTGGTATGTCTCGGATTTGCTCTTTTGGTTGCAACGCGTCACATCGCACAGCAGCAACGTGCAAATCTAAGTCGAAGTAGCTGCAAGGATCTACAAGGCAGATATCCAGCGTCACCGGACAGCGCGTATCGATAGCTCCGTCGAGTCGCGATTTAGAAGTGCGCTCACGAGCAGCGGTTTGTTTTCTTTTTGTTCTCAGCAGCAGGCTGCCGTGCGCATTCCCCGCCCAAATGCCTCGCTGAAGTCTCACTCGCCGCCCTATGCGACCCACTCTTCCCTGCTATGTGACAGCTTCAAGAGATGCATCCCAAAATTCAGCTCCGCCCGGCTTGAAAATTACTCCTTTTTCCAAGGCCTGGATTTTGCACTGCCAACACATACGCCTCCTGTCACTTTCTGCTCCGCTCAAGGCCTGGAACGTCAAAGGGGCCGAAGCTGTCATATACAATACTGTACATGCAGTGCAGTTAGCCTTCACTTTGATACAACTCGACTCGAGACTTTGTCCGCTGCGCACGTCTGTCCCACCCTTCGGGTGCGATGTGCCTACAGATGGGCATGCTCAAACTTTGGGGCTGAACGTACTCCAAGGCGCTGTTTGCTTTCCCAAGCCTCCAGCAATGCGAATGTCATGGACGACATGCTTGTTTGATAGACAGAGGCCCCTCATGCCCGAAGCGAGGTGAGTCCGGGTTCACCGATGCCAAAAGCACGTTGACGGACCCTACAAAGGCATTCCTGAGTTTGACACTCTTTGTCCGAGTTGACCATGCTTCGGATGCTTGCTTACGGCAAAAGACGTTCTAGCCGACGTTCTCGCTTCGACTCCGCTTTGCAATCAACGCTTCGTCTTCCGTCTTCATATCGGCACGGCTACTTCGTTGTTCTTGACCCCCGACTAACTCAACCTGCTGATCACCTGAACCTCGACTTTGGCAAGGCAACTGTGAATTATTGTCACATACACCAGCGTGATCGGAAGAAAATCGCATTGCCCATATGTATCAGAAGCATAAGTGAAACTACCCTCATTCCAAACAAGGGTTTCTGCTGTCTTCGAAAAGAATGGGCCAGCTAGTGATGTGATCGAAACAACAAAAGACAAGTCTTGCTGGCAGGCTAACCGATCACGGTCGGGTCGCACTCGCCTCTGCCGATATCAGAAAGGCAGGCTCTTTCTTCGTCATGCGACTCAAGTGCAGTGCAATGGAGAAGGCACATTGGTACACTCCTTGCTCGGCTTACCACCCGTGATCCACACATTCGTCCAACTCCAATCCGAGCACGAGCCCGATCCGCATAGAAAGTAGATCGGTGTCGCATCAGGAGTAACAGCTCCCTGGATTCCAGAGAGGTTGATGTTCGTCACCTTGACTCCGTTCGTCGGCGTGCCAGTCGGTCCACCGTTCTTGTAGTCTTGCTGAATATCAATACCGTACTTGGAGATTCCCGACATACTGATGTTCGAATAAGTCACTTTGTTGACCGTTCCTGTCTCTTCAGAGACTGTCTTGATACGGATTCCATTTACGCTGTTGACCACTTGTGTATTCTCAATCACGACGCCTTCCACTGTGTTGTCGTCCCTCCCGCCAACGCTGCCGATCGAAACCCCGTGCCCGCCGCAGCAATAGCTATTCGAAAAAGTGATGTCGGTACCAGAGTTGATCGCAAGGCAGTCGTCTTGGTTGTGTACATTGACGTTGTTGATCACCACGCCGTTTGAGCTACCGACATCGAATGCATCCGTGTTATGAGCTCCCTGCGAGTCTCCCGCGGAGGTGTCGACCGTCAAGCTGTCCATCTTGAGATTGCTGCAGCCGTTGATAGAGAATGCCTGCACCGGGGTGTTTTTGATCGTCAGATTGTGGATCGCACTGTTCTTGAGCTTATGAGCGGCAAAGAACTTCGGCTTCTTTTTGCCTCCATTCCCTCCCTCACCGTCCCACCATTGTGCCCCGCCACCGTCGATGACCGCGCCTGCATCTCCGCTGATGTCGATCCCATCGCCAGATGCGGAAAGGAGAGGACCTTCCCACTCTTTGTATTCGAATGTAGTCGTGCCTGAAAACACGACCTTCGTGCCATCCATCAGTCCCGTCAAATCAAGCGTCTGGCCTGCAGGTACCTTGATGTTGGACAATGTGATGGTGCTGCACGAGCTCTTTCCAGCTTCCGCACTGGCTGCGTCCGTGAATGTACAGCTCTGACTCAGAGCACCTCCGGCTTTCAGCGCCAGTACAACGATTGTGAACAGAGGGATACGGCTCATGTCGTTCAGAAGAGAATGGAACCGGTCCTGAGCTCCGAAGGGAACGAGATGAGTTTCTACCGAATGACCTTCTCCCACTTCCCCGCGTTTATATAGCTGCAATCCCCTGCTGGTTCCTCTGCTATACTGTAGCTCAGAAACAGCACCATTGCATGGAGGCGCAATCGTCATCGCGGCGAGACTCTTGCTCTGCAGCGCTGGAGTAAGGACGTGCTATATCCGGCCTGCATGCAGTCTGCAAGAGGCACAAACAAGCTAAGACCCACCACACTCGATGCAACAGCCTCATGAGCGGCAACCGGAAACTAGTGGTCCGAGTGGGCTTCCCCCACGCTCACTCATGCATTTCATGTTCGCCTCCCACATTGCTCATGCAGGCGTGTGAAGGCTGTACGGAACAGGATATGATGCTGTCATCTTTTCAAGACAATCTCCGAGAATCATTTGGACTCCTGCAAACTGAACCCGAAGCGATCAATCATTGCACAATGCATCAAGTCTTGTCCTTGTGGTCACACCATCGCTTGGACCGTAGCTGAGATGCTCAAGCTTGTGGCCTTGTTGATGCGATCTTCGTGCATCGATCGTGGTTGTCAAGCAAGAGTTACACTAGTCGATAGGTTCGATGTCCGCATCCTCCGATTTGACTAGTCGTTGTTTTGCCGGTGGGACATGTGTATAGGCTCTTATCGCCACTCCGGTGTTCCTGACAACGTCAAGCCCAACTCCCACGTATCAGCCCAATACTGTACCAGATGAAGTTTCGGCATACTGTGTTGCGCTACGGATGCGGCACGCGCAAAGGCTGCATGTACGGGTCCAGTAGCTCCGAAGTTGGCGGTGGCATGTGTGGCACCTGCACCGGGTGTAACGGCTGGTGTGTTGACGGCGCTGCTCGTGTCTGGAGCTGGCAAACCGTTGAAGAGCTGACCAGCAGCTGAGGCGAGTGACGCCTTCTCCCTGGCGACCTGAGCAGCTTCGAGCTTCCTCTTGTGCATTCTGCGACGAATACTGCAGATGCACTTGTAACCCCACCAAAGGTGCATAGGATATGTGGCTGCGAGACTGATGGTAGGTCCCCAGCTGCCGTTGATGCCGGTCGCACTGCGACCATGTTTGGTGACGCTGCAAATGAGCAGAGCGAGGTGGTAGAAGACACGAGTGGCGAAGAAGGTGGCGGTGAAAGCCATGTTGGATCGAAGCGGAGGGTGGATCGAAGCAACACCCATGATGAGCGTTGGCAACTCAAAGATGGCTGCAGCGGCTGCAATATGTGCCCAGCCTTTGTGGACCCAAAAGGCGAACAAGAATGTGTAGGCAATGTGGTGGCACCAGCCTGAAGAGAAGTTGATGAGATGACGGTAGTAGATGGAGCCGAGTGTCAAATCCGACAAGAGATAGGCAATGAAGAAGGCCGCCAGAGGTTCTGCCACAGTCTTGGTTCGTGGGTTTAGCGAGTGGAGGTCGAAGCCGCCGAGAACTAAGTCGTAGAGATACGGCAGACTAGCGATGCACATGACGAAGCTGGCAAGCGTCGTGAGGATCCAGCATCGCTTCTTGAGCATGTCCTTGCTGTCGCCCTTGAGCCATGTGTGGGACAGGCAATGGAAGATGCCATGCTGAAAGACGAGAGATGCATAAAAGATATGATGGAGACGAATTGAGGTCAAGGCGGACGTCTCGGATAGGACGAAGCGATCTCCAAAGACAAACTGCGACATTGTGACCAAGAGTAGCGAATTGGAAATAAAGAAGTAGAGGAAGCAGGTAGCGTTGAAAAGATCGATGCTGAGATAGCGTCGTGCCAGAGATAGAAGCCTTAGGTTCGTCGATACGATTCTATACGATCATGAAAGGTCAGACGCTCTGATCTTGGCGGATTCTATCGAGGTATCTCGGTGCGAAACTGTCGGTGGATGGTGGTGTGAAAGATGACGTAAACACCTGCTGGGTCAACATTCAGAGTGATAATGGGCTTCATAGAGCATGCGATTGTCACGATATGTGTGCCAGCGGCTAGCTGATTGAAAGATTAAGCACAGGGGGTCGTGCTTTTAGCAGGTCGACAAAACAAAAAAGTTACACCTTGGTGGAGAGTGAAATGTCATATAGTGCGAACGTGGACACAGTTGCCGTGAGCACAAAAGAACAACAGCGGCCTGTCACAGTTTGTGTCGGCCACTCGGCCTCTCCTCCGGCCAGCGGACAGCGGCATGCAACAACAGCCAAAGAACGCCGATTATACTCCAATTTAGGACTCTGCTACACGTGGACTCTCCTGAGACTTCAACGGACTCTTTTGCGGTGGGCACGTTCCCAGACTCCAGCGCGTCATGCCCTCCGCGGGGCCGCTGTATCGGACAACTTCAAGATCACCCTCCCGATCCACGCGATCTGTCACAACTCTGCAGGACTCTTTCATTCCACCCTCGTCAAGCTCAACACCATCGTCTCTTGCTGCTCCTTGCTGATACCAACGATCACAACGAACCCATATGCTCAAGTCTCGTCTACCAACTTCGCGTCACCTCATCATCGCGCTAGCAAGACCAAATCGACTGCATTGTGACAGATCATCGCGATTGCTTGCTCGGGCGCCCTCGGACCACAGACATCACGCTGACCGACACTCGGTGAACAGAGAGAAGCATAGCATGAGATGATGATTTCATCGGGAATAAAAGATACGAACAATCGGTTTCTCTTTCCAAACTTTTCTTTCCAATTCTTGGTTAAAGCGGAGCAGGGAGACTGAGGTTGACGTGGACGGCCTTGACGTTGGTGTAGTTGGCAAGAGCGTACTCGCCGAGCTCTCGGCCAATACCAGACGCCTTGTAACCACCGAAAGGTACCTGCGGTACCAATGAATTGTAGCAGTTGACCCAGACAGTACCGGCCTTGAGCTTGTGCGCAGTCTCGACGGCACGGCTGATGTCACGGCTGAAGACGGCGGCGGCAAGACCGTAGATCGAGTCATTGGCGATGCGGATGAGGTCCTTCTCGTCCTTGAACTTGGTGACAACAACGACGGGGCCGAAGATCTCCTCCTTGGCAATCTTGGCATCGTGAGGAACATCAGTGAAGATGGTGGGCTCGATAAAGTAGCCCTGGTCACCTTTGCGGACACCGCCGAGGTGCAGGTTGGCGTCCTTCTTGCCAGACTCGATGTACTCCATGATACGGTCGTACTGGAGCTGCGAGACCTGAGGACCCTGGAAGGTGTTGGCGGCGAAGGGGTCACCGACCTGCAGAGCCTTGCAGTGGGCGGTCATCTTCTCCATGAAGGCATCGTAGATCTCCTCCTCGACGTAGACACGCGAACCGGCACAGCAGCACTGACCGTGGTTGAACATGATGCCGAAAGCGGACCACTTGACGGCCTGGTCCAGGTCGGCATCCTTGAAGATGATGTTGGGCGACTTGCCGCCAAGCTCGAGAGTGACCTTCTTGAGGTTGGTGGAGGCAGCAGCCTTCATGATGTTACGGCCGACAAGGGTGGAACCAGTGAAGGCGATCTTGTCAATGTCCATGTGCTGAGAGATGGCAGCACCGGCAACGGGACCGAAACCAGAGATGACGTTGACGACACCAGGGGGGAAGCCAGCCTCGACGATAAGCTCGCACAACTTGATGGCAGAAAGAGGCGTCTGCTCGGCGGTCTTGAGGACGATGGTGTTACCCGTGGCAAGGGCGGGGCCAAGCTTCCAGGCAAACATGAGAAGGGGGAAGTTCCATGGGATGATCTGACCGCAGACACCGATGGGCTCGTGACGGGTGTAGTTGAGACGCTTGTTGTCGACCTCGATGACCTTTCCGTGGTTCTTGTCAGCCCAGCCACCATAGTAGCGGAAGTTGGCGGCAACAGCAGCAACATCGAAGCCCTTGGCGATGGAGAAGGCCTTGCCGTTGTCGAGCGACTCGATCGCGGCGAGCTCATCAATGTTTTTCTCAACAAGGTCAGCGAGCTTCATGAGAAGACGGCCACGAGCGTCACCAGGAGTGTTATCGCCCCAGACGGTTTCGAAAGCCTCACGAGCCGCCTTGACGGCGACATCGACATCCTTGGCGGAAGCCTCGGCGACCTGGCCGATCTCCTTGCCAGTGGAAGGGTTGACGGTGGCGAAAGTCTTGCCATCGAGAGCAGGGACGAACTTGTTGTTGATGAAAAGCTCGGCCTGAACGGTGGACTTGATCCCGTTAGGGAGGTCGAGGTTGAGAGTAGGCATTTTGGTCAAGTGTGACGATTGGCGGGGCGATGAAATGAAGAGCGATCTGTGATATGAGATGAGGATCTTCAAGTGGGCAATGAGAAGGACGATCCACGAGCTGGTTCTTGGAGGTTATATATGGCGCATCAAGCTCAGGTCTCTTTTGGACTGAGTGCGGGGCAAAAAAGTGAATTGACAAGCAAAGTAGTCACGGCAGCTGCGTCTGGGTGGGTGGCAGCTGACCAGCGAATGGAAGTTGCGGGAGCAGCGACATCGGCGGAGGAGGACGAGGAGCCAGAGGTAACAATGCAGTGCGTGGAATATCGGTCAAGAGCCGCAGGTGTGGGGTCGAGAAAGTGACCAAATGCCTCTTTCGTCTCTGCAGTGACCGGTCACTCAGCATGCAAATTGAGTGACACCGACGCGGAAGACTGCGAAGCGAACGGGCCAACAACGTCGGCCTTTTTCCTGCCACCTTTCGGCCTTCCTCTCCGTCTCTTCTGCATGGTTCTTGTCGAAGCTTGCTCGCTCAACAACTGCCGCTGCCGCCACTAAAAATCACTCGACTGTTGTGCAACCCTCTCTCCTTGGACGCTTCGACGCCATAAACGGCTTTTTCCACCTTGACGGTCATGCGCTCCGTATCCACATTTTGCCACTTTTTGGTGTGTGTCACCGCTGTCATCCTTTCAGTCGTCAGCTTTCGCAACTTGCCCCTCGCAATCAGTCTTTCCTGATCTACCACGCAGGATCGCAGCAAAGATGCACAACCAAGTTAACGTCTAGCTACCGCCTCTCTTTGGTTCGCTCTTCTTTTTCTTCTCCTAGTGATGCTTAGCCAGCTCGCTTATCCAGGATCTCGCCCTTTTCGTCTTTTTGAAGCTCAGATCTCGCCTTCTCTGTCGAATTGTCCGACGTGTGTGCTGTGTATTCCTCGCGCCTGTCTGCCGCAACTTCAGTAACTTGGACCCCTTTGGAATCTCTCTCAGCCGCACTGCGCGATGCTTTCGACTCGACCGTCCTTTCTTCACACGGTCCGCTCATGCAGACTGAGGCAAAGCTTGAACCGCAGCAGCAAATGTTTGTCTCGAAGTGCAATTCGAACAAGCTTGATAGGAATAGAATTGCTCTCGGATGCTGCCGACACAGGACTGGATGACGGTGTCGAAGCTAAGCTTGGCATGGCATGGCGGCGGCAGCGGCAGCGAAGAGTTGCATCTTGCGCGCAGTCGGCAAGGAGGCTGGCTATACACCTAACAATCACCAGCACACCACACCACAGCACAGCACAGCACAGTACCGTACCGAGCCAACAAGGTTTCTGTGGCCCGCGCGTCTAGTCACCGTGGGGTCACGCGGTCTTAACGGCAAGCGATCCCCAGACTGTGCTCTACTCTACTCCACACTTTTTCGGTCTCTTGTCTCTGCGCGCTGCTTGCTAACTTAGCTCGTTTCCCCCTCGTTCGGCTTTAAGACACATTCCACGCAGATTATTTACCCGTTGTTCTGCAAGATGGCCCCCGCTTATACTCTTTAGCTCTTCTCACAGAAGCGGCTAAGCAGCAGCTGACATGCTATCGAAAGACGATCACGCGTATCGCCATATCTGTCGACCTCGACTGCTTCGACTTTCCGCCCGAAGTGCTGTCTGATACACCGTAGCGATCATAGAAGGGATTGTGCAGAACGTTCGCGACGACGAGGATTGGTACGCAGCATCTCTGCTGTCAGAACTCGGTGATATCCTGGCCTTCTTTTGAGTCGAAATTGACGAACAAGCCAAGGCGGCGCCCCTGCTCACAAGGCATTGGGCGCCACTGCGTAAAAAAGATGTCATTCATCCAGAGCGGCAGCTACCCGCATCTCATCCTCACCCTCGCAAACGTCGCTTGCCGCTTTCTTGCCATCTCCCGATCTGCAGATGAATCTCTCGGCATCCTGCCAACTATCTCGCCATCTTTTGTCTTGACCTAGGGAAAAGCCTACCATCCGCATCGACATCTTCTGCCTTTCCGCTCTGCACGTTGCTCATCCTGACCATTCGCAACGTCACGCCTGAGATGCTACACGCAAAGATAAGAATCGAGCAGTGAAGGTGTGCGGTGTGCTTGCCTGTCGATGCCAAAGAGACTCCCAAACGCCGTGATCTTTCCTCTGGCTCAAACGCAGTCCGCTCCGCTTATGCTGCTGGCTCCACTCAAAATCATGGTCGAGCTACGGCCACGGGTACCGAAGGCGCCTCGCTCATCTGTGACTGCACGCAACGCCTTGAAGAGATGCAGTCACCGAAAGCAACTCCTGGGTCTGTCATCCCTGGCTTCTGGGCGATGACCTTCGACATGTGAGCCAGGCACGCTGCCGACTTTGACGCCGAGCTAGACGATCTTGTGTCCCTCCGCATTATGCTTGCCTCTTGCCACTGTGAGCCCTTGTCAGCTGAATGCTTTGGCCGCTCTCAGCTTGCATCACCTAAGGCTTTCTGGATGCGAGATTGGCATTCTCAGAACCGCAGCAACGATATGCCTAGCTTTTTCTGCTAATGTCTCTATTTGGCTTCGCCCTGCCATGTTCCTTCCCCAGACTTTCACTATAGGGCATGTCACTATCAATTCCTAAGTTTGTTTGGTCAAAGCCTCTCCTATTTGAAAATACAATTGTGCATCACCAATAGCTCAACATCAATACTACAGCATATACCAAAGCCATTGTCTGCACAAATGTTAGTATTGCTGGAATGTGTCAAAGACCAAGGATCCAAGAAGTTTGGCATGCCATGTACTGGCAAGGACAAGCTTGGAGCTTGTGGTGTTGTGGTGCTTACAGTTGTGCTGCAAATGTTGCCAGGTAAGCTGTGATGTAAACCTGGTCAGCAGGGTGTCTCAAGTGACAATCTGTTGCTTAAAGATGAATAGAATGCAATGAACAGAAGGTGACAGGACAAGTGTGTTTCAGGACCCCACTCTACAGTTATCCCAATTGAGCTCTTGAAGACATCCTTCACCATGGCCTGACAATGAAGGAGCCAAGCAAGTCAGGTAATTGCTCTGTTGATCAAATGATCATGCAACTTGGATTTGCCAAAGGTGACAAGGGTCACATTCAGAAGACCTTCAAACTTGCCTGTCATACTTTGGTGGCCCTATTGCTGAAGGGGCATGGTCTCAAATGCATCACAAAAGACTTCAAACACACATTGCCTGACCATTTGCCACTGGTTCAGAGTGTCTTACTGCCCAATCTGCCCATCCAAGAGTGGTGAAATCCCCACCAAGACTATTAGCATAGCTTGCAGGGGATTATTGGCATCAACATGAATTGCATTCTGGATCAACAGCCTGAGCCTGTGGAGGCTTCCAAGGCTGCAGCTCTGCATGCCTCAACAACAGTTCCAGCAACACTTGAAACCACAGCTCAACAAACTGGGGCTTCCAAGGCATCTCCCCCTGGCAATGCTGCTGCTGCCATGGACCAAGAGGTCAGGAGGATGACCACCATCCAGGATTGTGAAAAAAGCAGCCTATGCATTTTGCACAGCTTGGTATCAAGGCTGTCATAACCAATGTGCAATCAAAAGGTAATGCTTCATGGCTTTCAAGAATAAAAAAGGGGTTTGGCATGGTGGAGACACAATGGCAGGAGTTGAAACAACAGTCAAAGGACAACAATTATGCCAAGCCTGAAGACAATGAGCCATATTGAGGCACCTGGCTGCCCCCTTGGGAGGTGGCAAGGAGCTTGCCCATGGAGTGGATCATTGAGCTTACCATTGAGCAGGTGAGCCAAATCCACAATGATTGATCACACTTACAAGAGCACATTGACAATTGTGAAGCTCTCAACAAGTCCATCAAAGCCTCAATGGCCCAGGCATCACAGGCAAAGTATGAGATTGATGGTTTCAAGAACAAAAGAATGCATCACTACAGATGGCAGAGATCACTACAGATGGCAGAGGAAACTGTCAGTGGTTGCTGTACCCGATGCTGAAATCCTATGGACAAGTGAGTCTCAGAGGTTTTGAGGTGAAATCTGCTGAGGCAAGGCTTCTCAGGGAAGGTGTTGGTTACTCCTGTTGTTGCTTGCATTCATTATGAATTGATCTCCAAAGATACTGTTCTTGATGAAACTCTTGACGTTGGACCAGGTGGCAATGGGCTTTGGCGTCTCAGTGTTGTGAGCAGTGACTTCAATGAAACCATAACATTCTTGAACAATGTCCAGATCTACCGCTTTCCCTGTAAGGCGCTTGTACACATGGGTGATCATAAAGAGTTCCCTGCAGGAGGTACCAATCAATTGTAGCCTCTCACCGGTGATGTTGTGTGGCTTGAGGCGTACAACAATGAATTTGGCAAGCATCTTCCAAAAACCCCTGTCTTCAGAGACATCTTGAAGGGGAGGCTTGCTACCAAGAAAGTTGTCAACACCAAAGGGGGGATTGTTTCCATAGAGATGCTTGAGATGAATCTTTTCGATGAAGAGATGCAGAAATGCTTTGTACTTTGCCTGTTGCTTATAGTAGGCAGGACTGACTTTGGGCTGTGGAAAGTCTTGGTCACATCTTGAAGCACTGTGTCAAGGTCAGCTTGCATCTCAAGAAACATTTTGTAGATGTCAAAATGATCTTGCATGCGTCTTTCCTGGGCATCCAGATCTGCCGCTGAGATGAGATGGTTGGCTGTGACCACCTTGCTTGTACCCAGCAGCTGTTGGATGTATCTGAACTCCTGCATGATTGCAAATGCCCTGGTAGCAATCGAGTGTGCAAAAGCAGCAAGTGCTGATGCAGTAGCTATTGAGAGGAGAGGTTGGTCAAAGTTGAGCCTGATATCGTGAGAAGAGGGGGAAGATTGTTGAAGAGTTGATGATGGGAAGAGGATGTCTAGATGTAAGGAGGAAAGCGCATATACATATAGATAGGCCTCCAGGCCCCCAGGCTGCTTTGACATTCTTGACTTGGCATCTGACCAAGACTTCTGGTCACAACAGAGCTGAGCATGGCTGAGTGTGACTTGTTGGCAAGGCCATGGTCAGAGGGCTGATGCCTGGAACCCAAGCAATCAAGTTGGAAGCAGCTTTGGCAACTGAGCATTGGCAGTGCTGACATTGAGGAGGGAGGGCAAATGCTCAGCAGGAAGCGCAAAGGGCTGTGAGTTGCCAAAAGAGATGAGAGAAGAATTGTGTCAGGGGTTGCTGTGCCTGACGCCAAAATTCTGTGGGCAAGTGAGTCTCAGAAGATTTCGAGATGAAATCCGCTGAGGCAAAGCTTCTCACAGAAGGCGTCAGCTACTCCTGTTGTCGCTCGCGTTCAGCGGCAATGCAGCACGTCCAAGTGTGTAACTGTTGTATAACAATTACACTACAAGTGAGGAGTAAGACGAGAGCAATCTATCGTCTTTGAGGCTGTGTAGTGTTGCGTGTGGTTGACGTCATTGTACAAGGTACTTGACAGTTGCGTGAGGAGTACCTACTGACTCTGCTCTCTGAGGCGTTGCTGGCGATGGCGACTAAGTCTCAACGGTTCTCCGACTTGCACGGAGGCACACAATGATGAATAGCAGTTGTACTGCGATTGCTACAACAACTGTGGCGGTAGTATCAATACTAACGGTGTACAAAGAGTAAAGTGTTGGAAAACACTAAGTATTCCGACATCTTGCACTTGAAACGTCTCACGGTTTCAACTCTAGCCCTAGGCCATGGTATGTCGCTTGCGGGAGAGGTACCATTTTCTCCGCCAAATGGCCAAGTGCGTCAGCGTAAATTAAGCAGGCAGGTACTTGGAAAAGACACAGCTCTAGTGCAAGCAGGTACTCAAAATTTCTGGGTGGGCTCAAAGTTGACGCGTCAAATTTGGCAAAATTCACAAGACTGGGCTAGTGCCTGCAAAGTGAAATGCAACTTTTGAAACGGGACCGGCGGCTGAGAGACGCACTTGCAGAAGTACTTGCCTATGCAGAAGTACTTGCCCACGCAGTACTCATGTACGCAGAAGTACTTGCGGAAGTACTTGCCCAAGCAGACGCAATTTCAGAAGTACTTGTGGGAGTACTCTGTTACGAGAGGGGGGACCACGCAGAGTTGGGGGTCCGGAATAGATCTCATACCGGGTCCCGCAGAAATGCGGAGTCCCGCTGAGAAGTTGCGTGGTGCCCAGTGGCGACCGATCGAGTTACCACTCGAGGCTTGATCGGTGATCGCTACAATAATGACAGATTGGCATATTGAAACGTGATACCCGATCGACCACTAGTTGTGGGACTGCGGCAACAACAAACCGGAGTCCCCCAGGCAGTGGGGGCCCCGGTAGGCCCTACAGAGTTTGTGAGGGGAGCTACAATGCCGGTTGCTTCCCCTCGTCAATTGTATTCTATTCTACGCACACCCGTAGGGGGAATCTCAGACCGTTCACACAAACAACCTTCCGCCGTTGGCTACCGAGTGCCCGTCGCGTTCTACCGGACCCCGGTAGACTACCTGCTTCCAGCCTCGTACCAAGTTTCGTCCCGAGGTCCTCAGACCCTGGAGGCTTAACATTACAATCGACCTACCTTGCGACGTGACACTCACACGCCCTCAAGATGGTCAACACCCGCAGCCAAGGGACTACAGAGTCCCCCAGCGACGATGAGTCCCGCTCGAGCCAAATGCAGGAAACATCCAGCACGCAGGGAACCCCCAGCGTGCAGGGCGCCCCCGTAGTGACTTGGGAGGAACTCATCCTACAGGCCCTGACCGACCTCACCCGCGAGGTGCGCCTCCTCAGGGAGACGCGACAGGCCAACCCGCCGCCCATGCAGGCGGAGCCTAAAGGCCAACCAGAACCCACTACGGTACCGACTGCAACGCCCGTGCCCGAAACCTCGGAGCAGCGCTTTGCACGCTCTACCCAACGATGGGAGACCCCAGACGTGCAGGCTGCCCCCAGCCTGTCCACGGCTACCGGTATCGCTACGGGGCCCTGGGAACTGCGAGAGGCCGCCGGTACCGCGCGCCCCTCAGAGGTACGTATCACCGCCCCTGCCTGGGACGGGAAGAAGGACGAACTGGAGGCGTTCATCGAGCAATGCTCTCTCCACTTCGACCTCAACGGGGGCCGGTACCCTACCGACCACCAACGCGTGCTGTGGGCACTGGCGCACGTAGCGGGCGTCCCGCGCAAACGGCTTCGCAACCTCCGCCAAGCCAGGCCGCAGTCCCCGCTGTTCCACAGCTGGGAACTGTTCTGCGCCGACCTCCGCCGTACCTACGGGGACCCCAACCCAGGACACACGGCCCGTATCAAGCTACAGAGGCTGCGCCAGACAGGGGGAGTTAGCGCCCACGCCGCAGAGTTCCTAGCTTTAATGACCAAAGCTAACGCTACGGACGAGCAACAGCTCCTCACCACGTTCCAGCTCAGCCTCCGGGAAAGCCTTCGCATGAAGCTCCTCCACGTGGAAACCACCAAGCTGCAGGAGTACATTGACGCAGCTATCCGCGTGGAACAGCGCATGTACGAGAACGGTCTGTTCCCCCAGGGGGGCGGCTACCAGGAGGAACGCCCCCAGGGCAAACGAGATCCCCCTAGACCTGCCAGTCGTGTTACCGCGATCCCTAGTAAACCGAAGGAGCCCTACAGGGGAGGGGGCAACCCCCAGGCGCCCAACGCCTCGAGAGGCCTCCCAGACGAAGTCCGGAAGTACCATCGCGAGAACAACCTCTGTTTCGGCTGCGGAGGGGCCCACCAGGTTAGGGACTGTCCCAAGGACGCCCAAACGAAGCCCCTTCGTGCTAATGTAGCGACATTGGACCCTGCAACGGGAGACCTGCTCGTCCACCCTGACCCTGTCGACCAACCGGAACCGGTCGATGACGACTGGGGCTCCGAGCTGTCCTACGACCCCAGTATGGATGCAATGGCTATCACCAACGAGGGCGACCACCACCGGGTCGCCCGGGCTCGCCTAGGGGACCCCAGCAACCTACTGGACCTCCGTGCCCACGTAGGGGCCCTGGTACCGCCTGCGGAGCCGGAGATCGCCAACGGTACCATCCGCATCCACAGACATCCTAGCATCCCAGTGTACGAATGCTGGGCGACCATAGGACACAGGAGGGCCAGAGCATTGATCGACGGAGGAGCAACCGCCTCCTTTGTGGGACGGGACCTCGCCCACAACACGGGAACCCCCCTGGAGCCTCTCCCCTCTCCCGTAAAAATCGCCACCTTCGACAGCACCTCAGGGGAGATCACGCACGCGTTGCGGGCTCCCATAGGCCTTGCTGGAGTGGCCGTAGTCGAGGGGCACCGTTTCTACGTGGCCCCCAAGATTGCCGCGTACGACGCCATCTTGGGCATGGACTGGATTGAGGCCACGGAGCCGGTATTGAACTACCGAACCCATACCCTACATTTCGCCATACCAGGGGGACCACGGTTTGCCTCAACCACGTTGATGGAAACTACCCAAACCCTGCTGTCGACGGGGGATCCCCAGGACAGAGAGCAGTGCTTAACGCTCCACGTGGACGTACCGGAGTCCCCAACCAAGCCACAGACCGCCGGTATCCCTACCGAGTACCAGGAGTTTGCGGAAGTCTTTAACGAGGCCAACGCTGACGTACTGCCGCCACACCGCCCCCACGACCACGAGATCAACCTCCTACCGGGCGCGAAGATCCCTCACGGACCTCTGTACTCCCTCTCAGCTAGGGAGATGGACAAACTGAAAGCTTACATCGACAAGATGTTAAAGAACGGCTTCATCCAACCCTCGCAGAGCCCAGCTGCCGCTCCAATTATCTTTGTCCCAAAGAAGGACGGCCGACTCCGCCCCTGTGTGGATTACCGAGCCCTGAACAGCGTCACCGTAAAGGACAAATACCCAATCCCGCTGATTGCGGAGCACCTGGACTGCCTTGCAGGAGCCCAAGTTTACACCAAACTTGACCTAAAGGGAGCGTACGATCTCCTCCGTATTGCGGCCGGCCACGAGTGGAAAACGGCATTCCGCACTCGCTACGGGAGCTTCGAATATAAGGTAATGCCCTTCGGCCTGTGCAATGCTCCCTCAACGTTCCAACGGCTCATGAATCATGTCCTTCACGACCTACTGGACGTCAGCGTGGTGGTCTACCTGGATGATATCCTGGTATACTCTGCCAGTAAAGCAGACCACCCCCGCCACGTACGGGAGGTTCTGCGCCGCCTACGGGCAAACCGCCTATTCTGCGCCCCAGACAAGTGTGAATTCAGCGTCGACAGCGTCGAATTCCTCGGCTACCGCGTCAGCCCACAAGGGATTAGCATGGACCCAGGCAAAGTGGAAGCCGTCACAAGCTGGCCGGAACCCGGTACCATACGGGATATCCAAGTCTTTTTGGGTTTCGCAAACTTCTACCGGAGGTTCATCAAGCACTACTCCCGAGTTGCCGCCCCACTAACGGACCGCCTCAAGGGAAAGGCAACCGGTAAGATCCAGCTGGAACCCCAAGAGCAAGCGGCGTTCCAGAAACTCAAGCACGCGTTTACCTCCGCCCCCATCCTCAAACATTTCGACCCCCAGCTTGTCACGGTAGTCGAAACAGACGCCAGCGACTACGTCGTGGCGGCCGTCCTATCGCAATGGCACCCCTTAGACCCCACCAAGCCTACGGGCGAGCCACCGCGCTACCGTACCCACCGCCTGCACCCCGTAGCCTACTGGTCCCGGAAGATGCAACCGGCGGAACGCAACTATGAGATCCATGACAAGGAACTCCTAGCAATTGTCGACTGTCTAATGGAGTGGAGACACTACCTCCATGGACTACGGGAATCCTTCGAGGTCCTTACGGACCACCAAGCACTACAGTACTTCCAAACCAAGCGACAGCTAAACCGTCGCCAGGCCAGATGGAGCGTCACACTAGGGGAATTCCATTTCACCATCACGTATTGTCCAGGCATCCTTGCCACACGCCCAGACGCCCTCAGCCAACGTACCGACGGCTACCCAGCCGGCGTGGACCCCAAAAGCTCTGGGGACCCCGCAAACGTCGCCACGTTACTACCGCCCCACCTTTTCGCTCAGAATCCCATACCAAAATCCGCAGTTGCACAAGTCCCCACAAACAGCGTCCGCCCGTCCCCCACCGAAATCCAGCAAATCCTGTCGCAATTCCACGATCACCCGACTGCGGGGCATCCAGGCGTTGCTGCCACAACCGAATTAATCCAGCGGGTTCACCGCTGGCCGAACATGTCTACCGACATTGCCGAGTACGTACAGACTTGTGCCGCATGCCGCCGCGCAAAGGCGCCCCGCCATAAGCCTTACGGGCTCCTGCAACCCCTCCAGACCCCAGATCGCCCTTTCGCGTCCATTTCAATTGACTACATTGAGGGACTTCCCCCCTCCTTACTGGAGTCCCGTAGTTTTGACTCCATCCTTGTGGTAGTTGACCGCTTCACCAAATACGCGCTATTCGTCCCCGCAAACAAAACCGACTCCGTCGCCGCCTTAACCCAAAGTCTTCTCCAGCACGTCTTCAGCTACTTTGGGTTACCGGAATATATCGTTTCCGACCGTGGCCGCACCTTCACCGCAGCGCTGTGGCGCAAAATCCTTAACGAGTTTCGAATTACCGCTTCCCTGTCAACTGCGTACCATCCGCAGACCGACGGGCAGACCGAAAGAACAAACCAAAATCTTGAGGTATTTCTCCGTTTCTACGTGAACTATCAACAAGACGACTGGGCACGGTGGTTACCGTTCGCGCTTAGGGTTACAAGGTGCGGCCCAGTAGGGTTGGCAACAAACATGGTCTAGTCTCTTAAGTAAAGTTGTTCCGTTT
>JALCCH010000004.1:600000-878212 GCA_023212835.1 Pseudozyma thailandica
GGACTCGCCAGAGAAGGTCAACCTCGAAGCGGGAGTCCACGAAGACCCATCACGCCCCAAGCTTCAGATGTTACCCGACTTTACTTGCGAGGTTTGCTTCATGAGCTCGGACGACATGCCAGGCGCAAAGATGCAGACACTGGCTCTCGCATGTGGCCACCGCTACTGCCGCGATTGCTATCAGCAATACCTCGAGCAAAAGATCAAGGCCGAGGGCGAATCAAGAAGGGTGCAATGCATGCGAGAGAAGTGCAACCTGGTGATTGACGAAAAGACGGTGGGCCTTGTAGTCGAAAAAGAGGTGTTTGAGCGTTACAAGATCTTGCTCAATCGCACCTACGTCGACGACAGCAACATCTTGCGCTGGTGCCCTGCACCCAACTGCGAGCTCGCTGTGGAATGCCACGTCTCGAACAAGGTGCTCAACAAGGTGGTCCCCTCTGTCATGTGCGACTGCGGACACGCCTTCTGTTTTGGCTGCGGCAATGCAGCACACGCCCCCGCGATCTGCCCAATCGCCAAGCTCTGGCTCAAGAAGTGCGAGGATGACAGCGAGACAGCCAACTGGATCTCGGCCAACACCAAGGAGTGCCCGAAATGCACATCGACGATCGAAAAGAATGGTGGATGCAACCACATGACATGTCGCAAGTGCAAGTACGAATGGTGCTGGATCTGCGCTGGGCCGTGGTCGGAACATGGCAATTCGTGGTACAACTGCAATCGATACGACGAAAAGAGCGGAGCGGAAGCGCGCGACTCGCAAGCCAAGTCGAGGGCGTCGCTGGAGCGATACTTGCACTACTTTAATCGATTCGCCAATCACGAGCAGTCGGCCAAGCTCGACCGTGATCTGTACGGACGCACAGAAAAGAAGATGGAAGAGATGCAGGTGTCGTCGGGTCTTACGTGGATCGAGGTGCAATTCCTCAAGAAGGCAGTTGACACGTTGACGGAATGCCGTATGACGCTCAAATGGACCTACTGCATGGCTTACTACCTGGCTAGGGACAACATGACGGAGCTGTTCGAAGATAACCAACGTGACCTCGAAAAGGCGGTTGAAGATCTTTCGGAGCAGCTCGAGAAGCCGATTGAGCCCAAGACGATTCCCGAGCTGCGTCAGAAGGTGACCGACTTGACGGTCTACGTGCAGAAGCGACGCGGCATTCTGCTGTCCGACACTGCCGAAGGATTCCAAGAAGACCGATGGCAGTGGAACGTCGCCATTTGAGTTAGATCTTTCGCCTTGTGCATCTCGGCCTCGCTTCTCGTGCCTCATAGTATACCTCTTAGCCCACAGCATCTCATACCTCCCTGTCCTTCTTGTCGGTATCACTGTCTCATCATGCATCGCATATCTCATCGCAAATCTGTTACGGCCATGTTCTCATTCTTTCTGTGTGAAATCTTGGCCGATGAAATGGACGAGCGTCATTCCGTGAGTCTGAGGTTTTGCGTGATTGTGGAGGCGAATCGCGAAATGCATGCATCGGGCATCCGATGGATCGGTTCTAAACGAGGAGTTGAACCGCGGCGCAGAATTGGACAGTTGGAGAATTTTGGACAAAAAAGAAAAGTTTGCAGAAAATCTTTGACGGGCCTTGAATACTTGTTTGGCTCGCGACCGAGTTGTGGATCGTCCTCTTGCTCCTGTCAGGCGACGGTTGTCCGTGTGTCAATGCCTTGACGGCTCCTACAGCTCAAGTATGAGCGTCAGCTTGTGTCGCATAATATGAAGAGGCATTGAGGTGTCAAAACTGCATAATTAGGACGGAGGGGAAGGAAAGAGGATGGAACGAAAAAAAGAAAAAGAAAAAGAAAAAAAGAAAAAAAAAATCTCCGAGAAGAAAAAAAAGTTTGCGAGAATGGGATTTGCTCAAGTCATGTGTCCAGGCTCGGCCAGTTTTGGATCCTGTCAAGCAACGGAAGCGAATTCTTGGCCCACCGGCCGGCCCTGTTCGCCGCCATAACCTTACCGCCGCTTGTCACTCAGTACAGTGACTACAAGTCTCTACAATAGACCGGCTTCTACTCATTGAGGCTCAAGGCATTCTGTTCACTCACCCCGTACCGCACTTATCTATCGAACAGACGCAGTGGCGAAAAGAGAAATAGCTCCTCGAACTGTAGCCGTAGAGTACTGTACAGTAAGTACACTTGTTCGTTGCACCGAAAAACTGCCGTACCTGTCGAACAAATTTTGCTTTTGCGGAAACACGCAAAATTCAGAGTCTGTCGATCCGAAACGCCAAACGATTGGACCGAAATGTCGTGATCTGCACTTTGAGGCCACACATCCAATCATGAACCCCCCACCCTTCCTAACTAACCTTAGCCGTTCCAGTCGAAATGCCGAATTGCAAACTCATAGCCAATCACACTCACACTGCTCATGCGGGTATGGCGCAATGATGAATACAGTACTGGACCTCGAAAGAAAAGCGAATCATGTTCCTGCCCACGCAACAAAAAGGAGAAGATGCCATGTGGGATTACTGTATGCACAGACGGATGCTTGCGCTAGGTCTGGCCTGATCTGGTTCGACTGACTCAACTCTTCGAGCGACCAATGAAGAGATTGGTTAAAACTATCCTCCCCTCTTTGCTCGAATCTTGTCTCCACACCTCCAACATCCCCATACTTTTTGCCCTCTCCAAGGATCTGATCACGCTTAGTGTCAGGAGGAGAGCTTCTTCATCATGTCTTACGAAAACACAGACGGTATCGCCACCATCTCCAAGTCCTACCCGGTCGCCAACGAGGCCACCGCTGCCGCTACTCCTGATGCTGAGGCTTCCAAGACTGCCTCGCTGGTCGGTGGCGAGGACAACAAGTCTTCCCGCGCCTCTCCCTTTGAGGTCCCCGTTGGTCAGTCTGGTGTTGGCGCTGTCTCTCGAAACCTGTCTTCCCGCCACATTCAGATGATCGGTATCGGTGGTGGTATCGGTACTGGTCTTTTCGTTGGATCCGGTATCGCTCTCGCCAACGCTGGTCCCGTCGGTGTCTTGCTCGCCTACGTCATTACCGGTATGATGATCTTTGGTGTCATGGAAGGTCTCGCCGAAATGGCCTCTTACCTCCCCGTCTCCGGCTCTTTCATGCACTTCGCCTCTCGCTTCGTCGACCCTTCCCTCGGTATGGCCCTTGGTTGGAACTACTGGTGGTGCTACGCCATCGGCTGGGCATCTGAACTCTCCGCCGCTTCCGCCATTATTGGTTTCTGGAATGCCGACATCAACATCGCAGCTTGGATCAGCATCATGATGGTTGTCGGTGCCGTGCTCAACTTTGCAGGTGTCAGGTGGTATGGAGAGTCGGAAGTGGTCACCTCGACCATCAAGTTGATGGCTTTCGTGGCGCTGATCATCTTTGGTATTGTCATCGACCTTGGAGGAGGTCCTAAGGGTGATAGGCTTGGTTTTAGGTACTGGAAGGATCCTGGTGCGTTCAACCAGTACAATGGCATCACGGGAAGTGAGGGACAGTTCCTTGGATTCTTTTCTGCTTTTTTGCAGGCTTCCTTCACATATGTGGGCACGGAAACAGTCGTGCTCGCCGCAGGAGAGGCAAAGAACCCTTCCACTCAGATTCCAAAGGCGGCTAGGCGTGTTCTCTACCGAATCCTCTTCTTCTACGTCCTCGGTATCGCCATTATCGGTCTTATCGTCCCTTATAACAGCCCCGGTCTCAAGAGCGATGGATCGTACACCGGAGCCTCGCCTTTCATCATCGCCATGCAGTCCTCGGGTGTTCGAGTGCTTCCAAGCATCTTTAACGCGGTCGTGTTGATCTCGGCTTTCTCGGCGGGGTCTTCGTACGTCTACGTTGCTTCGCGTACTATGTATGCGCTTGCGCTCGACCACCAGGCTCCTGCTGTGCTTAGGAGGGTTGATAAACGCGGTATTCCCTACGTGGCGGTGCTCGTTAGTTGGTTGGTCGGTGCGCTGGCTTACCTCGGTATCTCGAGCGGTGGAGGCACCGTCTTCTCCTGGCTCTCGGCACTTTCGGCCGTGGCGGGCTTGTTTGCCTGGGGTACGTGCTGCTACGCGTACTTGAGGTTTAGGAAGGCCTATGCGATCCAGGGATATGATGTTCAGGCGCTCCCCTACAGAGCCAGATTGCAGCCTTACTCGAGCTGGTTCTCGATCATCATGTGCGGCATTGTCATTCTCTTTTCCGGCTGGTCAGTCTTCCTTAAAGGCAACTTTACCGCAAGTGGGTTCCTCACGTACTACCTCGGCATTCCCGTCTTCTTCGTCCCTTGGATCGGATGGAAGCTGTGGCACAAGACGAAAGTGGTCAAGCTCTCCGAGGTTGATCTCGACTCGGGTAGACTCAATGCTAAGGATGAAGTGCCAGAGAAGGTGCCGACTACCAAATGGGGCAAGTTTGTCGCTTGGTTGTTCTGATCGCCGCTTGCCCGCATTGCTCAATCTGGAGTAATCGTGTATGCTTCATGTCCTCGTAGGAGGGAAACAAAAGGAACACTCGAACGTTCCACTCAACAAGTCACCGGTCATCCATAGTATAGCATTTTCTTTTTTTTTTTCTTTTTATCTTTTCATGGTTCAACATCCCCGCGCTCATGGTCACCTTATAGTTTCTGTTCATTCGTGCTCGTCGCTTTGCTCGCTCGCATCTCGCAAAAAGATACCAAGACTGGTCCAACCCAGTGATTCCCCCCTCTCCCCCCCCTAACCTCCCCCTTTCCCCAACATGATTCTTGGTTGGCATGTATTACTAAATCCAATTTGATTCAACTGAGAGATTCGCAGTTGTGTGCGTGAGCGTATGCGATTGTGGGTGGATGAGGTTGGTGAATCTGCAGGCATGCAATGGAGAAGTGGTAAAGGGTATGCGGGTCACGGTATGCGTGCGAATGGGTTGGTTGAACCAGAAGTGTGGTCAAGATTGGTAGTGTGGGCAGTGTGACAAGCTGACTAAGTTTGTCGAGGATGAAGGCGAGCTTGGCGAAAGACAACGACGACGGGTGATGGGTGATGGGTGATGGGTGTCGACGTACGTGATGCATTCTGGACGTGGATGCGCGTGCAAACAAGGGTAATAATGGCGCCCTGGCTCACGGCCTACTGTACTGAAGTACAGTGGATGGGATGCTCCATCGATCGTGTCTACTCACTGCTTATCCAGAACCGCCTGCATAGGTCCCATCTTGCCTGCACACCAAGCCGAGCTTTCGGTGCGACCGTCCAAGCCGCCATCCCAATTCGCCTCTAGCTCCACGTCTGCACAAGTGGCTTCTTCCGGCGTAAAATCGCCCGTGTAACCTCGCACCGTCACCTTGTTCTCTCCGTTGATGCTGACGCTGGCGGGGGAGAAGAGCACAAAGTTGCGTCCGGTTTCGTCAATGTACCCGTGCAAGCGCGCCCGGCTGGGATGCGACAAAGCAGTCATCAGCGGGAAATCGGTCGTAAAACACGCTCGTGGGCGGTGGTCAGACGCTGCCGTCGACTCATCGCATAGCGAGTGGAATTGAGCATTGTCAAACTCCAGTCCAAACACCGTCGTCGCGTTGGTCGGCACCGCTGCTCCCCAAATCGGCGAGCCAAAGGCGGCGAAAATCAAAGCCAGGGTGAGGAGACGCATGGTGAAGCAATGGATACAGTGGTTGAACAGTGAAGAGGTGAGGATAAGGGTTTGCAAGCTCAAAGAATTCCAACGCCTTTTTATCGTGCTACATGCCTCAAAAGCACACACGACAAAGGTAATGCTTCGTGACCTGGAATGGTCGCACCCACAGTCGGCACCTTGTCGGCTGTGCTAGGACCCACAGTGGGCATCTGCCCTTCCAGCCCACTACACACTTGACGATGCGGTACCCTCATTCAATCACTCAAATGGTGGGTCTCTCGCACCTTCGTCTGTCATCACGCTATCCGCTCGATCATCACACTCGCTGCAACACACACCACACGAGAGAGAAAGTTGAAACGTAAGCTCCATTAACATGATCGCCCCCAAAGTTACAGCAAGTACGCTAATCATGATAAGGCCCACCCGTTGACCCGTTCGGCACACCTCTCCTCCCACCCGACCTCTTTCCCCCCTTCGCCTTTGCCGTCCTATGAATGTACACCCCCTCTTCATCTCCCTCCTCTTCCCCACCTTCTTGCCCTTCATCTTGCTCTTCAAGCACTCTTCCTTTGCCCAGATGCATTCTCGCAGGTGCCACAGCATACCCACCCGACAGCGCCTCTCCCACCGCCGCCGAAGACGAACTTCCCTGAGGACCTGAAACGCCATCCGACCACACGCCGAAACTTTCGTCTCCCGTATAATCGGTGGTGGGCGCATCGTTGTTCGTCCCATCGTACGGAGGCAGCTGGGAGGCTTTGGATGTGCGCGGAGAGTGGGACGCCGAGGGCGAGCGTGAAGAGGACATGAGGCTGCTCTTCCTCTTCCTGAGCGAGAGGATCAGAGGCTCAGCCTTGGACAGTGCTCTAGCGCGGATGCGTGCAGCAGTCTGCGCCCCGCCCGCACCCACGTCTTCAATGCCACCCCTTGGAGCACCCAATGCCGAAGTGGTAGCGCTTGCCATCCCCGTCTGCCCCTCCAAATCATCCGGCGGTGTAACCTCTTCCCCTCCCTCTTCCACCCTCTGCGCCGGGATAGGCAACCACAGCTCGGGCAAAATGCCCGTAATCGCAGGATGACCGTACCTCCTCCTCCCCGTATTCAGCACTCCCTGGTAGTATCCAGCTCCCGGAGGCTCGCGATAGTCCGTCTTCGTATCCCTCTGGGCCACAAACAGCGTCTCGTCCTCCTCGTCATGCGAGTATCGCTTCATGGCAAGCTTCGTAAACTCGGGATCGATCTTGCTCCCCGGATCCAAGCTCAACAACTGCTTACTCCTGCTCGGCGTCACGCTCCCACTCCCACTTCCCTTCATAATCTTTGCCGCGGAAACTGCGCTGGGATCGTTCGAATTCGCCCCTGCATTCGCCTCGGTGACTGCGGGCGGGCCGTTCTGTGCGAGTTCAGCTAGGCTCGGATCCGGTGTAGTCTCCTTGAGCACTTCGACAACGGAGGAGAGATTGACGTGCTTCGTCAGAGGCCCAAAGGTACTTTCCAAATGCTGGCTGAACCAGAAAGTAAACATGACCAATGGCAGCATAAGCGTGCTCATCAGCAATTGTTTCCTCACCGAGAAGAGCGAGAATTGGAAAATATGGAAGAGCACCAACGCCCAGATACACCTGCTTGCACTGATGGGCCAAGCCTGACCTTGCGACTCGTAGGGCTTGTAGAAGACGTAGAGGAGTTTGTACTTGTTGACCACATACGCAATGGCAAAGTAGACAGTTCCAAAAAGAACGATGAGGGGTGAGACGATCGAGTAGAGGATGCAGAGCGTGAAAATGAGCAGCGCTTGCGGGTAGACGTTGCCCATCGCCAAGGTGGGAGGTGCGTTGAGCTCTGCAAACTCCCTCGGTGTTCGAGTCAAGAACAGCCTGTAGAAGCCTCTGAGGATAAGCGTCGGGAGCTGCAGCAATTGCAGAGGCTGCAGCGCAATGCCCTGCAAGATGACATACGAAAGCGAGAAGAACCTCGCCTTAGGCAATGACGCCGCAAACTTGTCGATCACCCTCATCGGGTTCTCGGCCAACTCCTGCAACACTCCCCACGCCGTCGTTGCGATCAAGAAGATGAATACTACCGATACCATCAAAAACAGATAGTACTTCTTGAGCAGACTGTACTCCACCAAACTCCTCGACCTCAGCCCCTGCAGATAGCTCGAATACTCGAGCACCAACGGCAGCAGAGCGTTGAATCCAATGACCACCAGCGAAGGCAAGTTGTTCTGCACCAACGCTCTTAACCTCTCATCCGTATCCAGCAACCTATCCAGCCACGGAGCGTACTTCTTGATCGCTCCCGGACTGACAAAACTGGCCAGAAACACCAGAGGTGGGATGTAGAAGACGAGTACGGCGATTATGAAGATGGAAACCAAGACTTGGCGAACTCGGCGGTCATTGTTAGAGAGGTCGATGTTGCTCCAGATGATGTCGCGGGGTTCCTGGGCCATGGAAGTGGAGCAGTAGGCTGGGATGGGGTAGTGAACTGTTTGAGCTGCGATTTGTGCTGAAGCGGCCGATTCGAAGGTAACGAAGCCCACGTTGCCGCCAGGGAATTTGCCTGATTTGCGACGGCGGCGGACAGCACGATCCACTGCATTGAATTGCCTCGTCAGCTCGTCTATCGCATCAATCTTGGGACTGAACGGGTTCCACCATGTTTTGCGCATTGTCGGACGCGGGCGGTGGGTCCTGATCGTATCCGCACCCGTGAAGACCGGCTTGGAGTTGGAATCTAGCAGTCGATTTGTCTCGAGATCCTCTCCAGACCTGCTTTCGTCGATGCTGATGCGAACAAGATCGTCCGTAGTCGGCACATCGTCTCCATGCGCTCCAGCGGCCAGCAGCATGATCTTTTCCGGATCATAGCCTTCCGCATCCGTCGGGTTCCCCAACCACTTCACCCAGGTACTCTCCAACCTATGCAACGCATTGTTCCTCTGGTTCAACAGCCTGCTCAAACCCTCGGTGTTCCTCACCACCGCTGTCGACTCCACCGGCATATCCATGTCCTCGAAGTACTCCGCCAACGCCTTTTCATCTCGTAGATGTTTAGGAAGGTCGCGAATCTCGACGGTTCGCGCTGGGATGGATTCGAGAATTTCGAGGATGTAGAGTTGGCGGGAGCGAACGAAGCGCTGGTAGTTGATCCAGATGGCACGCATGGCGAGGAGCGTGAATAGGTAAGTGGAGAGGAGATGTGTGGCATGGTAGAGTTGTGCTTGAGGGTGAGGGGTAGGAACGGGGAGTTGTGGGAGAGGATCATGAGGCTTCTTTTTGAGTGTATCAAAGATGAGGGTGGTCCATACGCCTGTAACAGTATTGCGGCTGTTGGGGTCGGTAGCGTTATCCCTGTCCTCCGCCGGACTGACTCCATCCAGCACCCCGTTCTGCCAGTAGTTGACCGGCATCAAAACCACAATGCTCCAGCAGCTGAGCGAGAAGAACAGCCAGAATCCCATTTTGAGGAAGCTGAGCAGGATCGCGGCATCTAGCCCTACGGTCTGGAGGATACGCATTTCCTCGGTCTTGAGGGTGGGCATGATCCACCCAAAGTAACCCGAGTCATGTGCATCATCAAGCGGGGAGAAGCCTTTGAGTTTTGTCCTGGGTGCGAAGAGCGCTGCATTGCGACGACGAACAAAGACGAAGATGAAGAAAGAGGCGATACCGATGAAGGCAGAGAGCGAGACCTGCTGTGAGAACCAAGGTCCTTCGAATGCGCGCTGATTGGGGAGTGGGATAGCTGGGTTGTCATCTGAGCCGTTGCCTCCGCCGTTGCCAGGATCCGTCAAGTTGAAAGCGATTGTGGCAGCTGTTGAAGTCGCAGCTGCTGCTGCTGCCGCCGCCGTCGTTGTCGCTGTGCGACTGTATGCGTACAAGTCGAGTGGAAGCTGAGACGTCATTTTCGTGATTGCTTTGGTATATCGTTGATGGCGCTACAGCACCAGTAGATTAAATAGAGATCATATACGTGTTCCGAGTGAGCAAAGAGCGCTCTGCCGTGACTTGAGATGTTGGTCGAGAAGTCGAGAGAGGTTGTCGATGTGGTGAGAAGGTGGAAGGCGGAAGGTGTGAAATTTGAGAAAGGGGTTGGCCAAGCAAGCCAAGCCAAAGAAAGCTGTGAGTGTGAAATCACGCATGCATGTGTGCCTTTTCTCAGTAATCACCTCCACACACGGATACAAAAATACACACGCATGAGCCCGTCACTTGCTCGCATCTGTATGCCGAGCAGGTCCAAACACAGCAAATCGTCTCATAACCTATCTTTCACCCTTCGCGGGAGATCCGTATTCATCTCGAGAGCGTACTTGCATAGCTGAAAGGCGGCGATTTGCATGAAGAGAGGGCGTGAGTTCGAATAAAAACTCTACGTCTGAGAATGTTGACTGCTGTGCAGGGGATGACACCGGCTGTTTAGCCTTCTTCTACGTCAATTCAACTCCGATCCTTCCACTAAAACAACATTTCAGTGACTTGTGAGGATCGGTCGTTCAAAATGTTTTTATATTATGACCAAAGGAACCCCGCACTAACACGTGATTGGACGCTTTGGTGGAGTGGTTAACACGTATCCCTGCTACTTTCTCTAGTAAATAGCAATGCGCCCCAACGCATGTTAGGATATCCTCTCTGAGGGCGTGAGTTCGAATCTCACAGGCGTCGTTCTTTTTTGCCGCTTATGTTTTTACGTTTTCGAGTAGCTTAGGAGAGGACGTCGAATCCATCCTTTGTTTTGAAGCTGTTATGTAGGATGGCGAGATGATCGTGATTGAAGCTGAAGACTAGGCAAGGGCGAACGAGGTTGAGATGGTGAGGTTGGGCACGCGCAAAGATGCAGGTAGCTTGGATCCCTTCTGAGACGGTTCATTTCGAGAACATTTGCTAGTCTCAAATCCAATACTACTGTATAAGTCACTTATCGTATTCCGCTCACCCTTGCTTCCTGAGCTGGTCATTTGGAAACACAACAAGAGACCTAGCGGAAGAAGTATGAATTCCGACTGTGCGGTCAGACGGTGGTAAATCTTCAGGCTGAAGGGAGCTGAGGAATTCTTGTGCGCCTTTTCAGAGCCTTTTTTTTTTCTTTGCACTTTTTTTCCTGGCACCCTCGATACTTCTGGTTATGCCTCCCTAGCTACATATACACTCGACAGATCACTGACAATAGGCGAGTTCTCTTCTTTGGATGTCAAAAAGCTCAAGGCCACACTTCTGCGAGGCGATGAGGAACAGTGAAGCCCTTCAAGATAAGCATTGTCGAGAGACGACTGGAGGAGTTGGAGGTCCAGATGCCAAGCGGAGGCGATGTTAGATCGCATCCGAACGCCGTAGTGGAGAGTGGAGGTTTGCGCTTCCACCCACAGAGTGTTGAACTGAGCAATTACCTACACTCGTCTTTCGCGCCTCTCCATCACCTCTATCGATCTCGACCCTTCTCCTCGCCCTTTTCGGCTCCAGGAGTCTAATGCTCATTGCTGGACTGAAGATTCGCACCTTGGACTAGGCTACACATCGTTCTGGGCGTCTAGAGATCAGGTCGGCAAAGATGAAGGCGTACAAAGGCCTCCTTCTCACCTGGTAAGCTCTTTTTCCCCCTTTCGCCCACTTCCCTCCTGCTTACCCTGGCTCATCTTTACATCTTTACATCTGGTGTCATGCTTCACGGCTATAGCGATGCAGCAGTGAAGCAACTCATCCTGTCGCTGGACGAACGCAATCGGTTCATCATCATGGATCTCGACGAAACTCATCTACTCATCTCCCCGGACCGAATAGACTGGTTGCGCGCAGAGCTCGAGGTCGAGGTATGTACATCAAATCAATTGCAACAAAGATTGCAAACGAAAACGGTCGCTGACGCTTCCGCAATGTGTCGACATCCGAATAGCTGGAGAAGAACACTTATACTCTCGAAGGTTAGCAGCTCGCACACAAGCGCACGAGCCAGATCCACTCGAGCGCTCACATACGTCGCACGAGGCGCAGCATCAACCGCATTCAAGCCTTGAGCATAACGATCCGACACATATACCCGCTTTCAGCTGTGCCACCTCATTCACGCATAGAAAGCAATCACAAACATACAACACAGACAATGCGCACAGCATCAGCGAAAGGTCGGGGTTGGGGAGGTGATGATGAGATTGATGAAGGGATGGGAGAGGATGGTGAGGCTAGGAAGCGTACATAGAAGTGTGAGCGAGTGCGGGGGCGGGGGCGGTTGCGGAGGAGTGGCATAGATAGATGGGTTAAGACATGACAAGGTAGTTGAAATGACGTTGGGAGGCAGGATGAGGAAGCGAAGGATGTGATGACCACTTGCACGGGGCAAGCTGATGATGTGTCGGGAAAGTACAACAGACGCATGACGAGCGAATGTCAGTGCATGTTGGAAAAGATCGGGAAGCACTGCAGATCACAGTGTTGAGCGTCCCTTGCAAGACGCGGTGGTACTATGGCTCGGGATGGCACCGAGCCGAAATGTGGTGAAGAAAAGGCATCTTCAACGCTCAGCAGAAGAGCGAAGCGACGAGTGATTCAGCCTCATCCACCTTACTGCGCAGGAACCTGGCCATGACCCTGCTGCTGTGGCCTTCCACCTCCACCACCACGTCCTCCACCCCTATGCCTATGAGGCACCGTGTTGCTAAAGTTCTGATTCTGCGGAATCGCTGCAGCATGCATCGCCTGCTGGCCAGGTGGGATCACCGGTCTACCCTCCTGCCTGTTTCCATTCTGGCCCTTACCCTCGGCCTCCTGAATGAGCGAGGGAGCCACATACAGCCTCTTGTCAATGTTGCTGGGAATGGGCTGGATCTCGGTACCGAGCTCCTGCTCGATGCGGTAAAGGTTGAAACGGTCCTCGTAGGTAATCAGATTGATGGCGAGACCGAGGTGGCCGAATCGTCCGGAACGACCGATACGGTGGAGGTAGGTCTCGGCATTCTTGGGGAAGTCAAAGTTGATGACAACGTTGACGGCCTGGATATCGATACCTCGCGTCAGCAAATCGGAACAGACGAGGTTACGGCAGGCGCCGTTGCGGAAATCATGGAAGACGCGGTTACGATGCGATTGGAGCATCTTGGCGTGCGAGTAGAAACAGCTGTATCCAAGCTCGGTGATCTTCTTGGCGAGCAATTCAACACGGTTGGTCGAGTTACAGAAAATGATCGACTGGTTGATCTGAAGTTTGGAGAAGAGCGTGTTGAGACAGTGCACCTTTTGTCGCTCTTCGACGAAAGCATAGTACTGAGTGACACCACGGAGCGTGAGCTCGTCCATGAGGTTGATCTCGTAAGGCTTGACCATGTTGCGATCCTTGAAATCCTTGACGATGAGAGGGAAGGTGGCCGAGAAAAGCATGACTTGTCTCTCCTTGGGCAGGAAGCTGAGGAGCTGCTCCATGACAGGAGTGAACTCGGGAGACAGAAGCTTATCGGCCTCGTCCATGACAAAAGTGGTACATTGGCTGAGGTCGGCAACACCCTTGCCGGCAAGATCGAGGATACGACCGGGAGTACCGACGAGCATGTGGACGGTCTGGCCGAGACGGAGAATATCATCACGAAGCGTGGTACCACCAGTGGTGACCATGACTTCTACGCCGAGATGCTTTCCGAGCGTCTTGGCGACCTGACTTGTCTGGAGGGCAAGCTCACGGGTGGGGACCAGCAAGACAGCCTGGATCTTGTTCTTCTTGGTGTTGAGCTTTTCGAGCGAAGGGATGACATAGGCGGCAGTCTTACCCGTACCGTTCTTGGCACGTGCGAGGATGTCACGACCAGTGAGGGCGATAGGGATAGCCTCTTCTTGGATGGGAGAAGGACGTTCGAAGCCGGCCTCGAAGATGCCCATGAGGAGTTCACGTTTGAGGAAATAGTCCTCGAATTCGTTACCCTTGGTATTGAGAACATCTTCGGTCTGAGGACGCTCATCTTTGGCGATCTTGGCGGTGACTTGCTGCTTCCAAGCGGCTTCGGACTGTCCTGGCGCTGGTCCTGATGCTGGCATTGTGAATGGTATGGGTTGTGCGGTGGTGGTTGTGGGCGAATAAGAGCCGATGATGTTAGCTCGAGAAGTTGTCTAGCCGTAAAAGTGACTGGCCGGTATGAGAAAACGTCACAAGTGTGCGCTAGTGGGTTGGCGCGCTAAAAATGAGAGTTTGAGTACTGTGTCTATGCTCTCGAGAGTTGAGTGGAGCGAGGCGCAGTAGAGGTTTCCGGTGAGACTTTGGTTCGCGAAAGTGACCAGAGAGAGAGAGAGCGAGGCAAGGAGCAGCAGGAAAATGAGAGCTGTCTTCAGATGAGAGACTGGGTTGACCGATTACTGGTAGCGGTATTGCAGAGCGGGCCGAGATGCGATGCCAGAGTCGAACGAGAAAGAAAGCCTGACGTGCACAGATATTTGTAGGCAGTGCAGGCGAGAATGAGGAGTGTCAAAGAGAAAACGAGATTGAATCGTTGCTCTGCAGTGGTTCAGCAGAAGACGGTTGTGGTGAGGATAGTAGGGATATGCGCACTAGCGATGATAGAGGCGCAATTGGTTATTTTACAGAAACGCTCCGTCGTCGACGAGGAGGGCCGTGAAGATTGATCGAGATGGCTTCGTGGTGCTGGTGCAGAGAGTTACGAGATCCAGAGGTTGTTCAGGATTCTCGTAGTGATGGTTGTAGTTTTGCTGTCAAAAGGTTTGGGCGACAGTCGACGATGTCAAGTTGAGATAGGTAGTGGGATGAGATGACGCAGCTGGTTGGTCAAGATGGGTGATGGCTTTTTGTGCGTGCTTGAAATGAAGTGGATAGCTTTCAAAAAAGAGCTGCGCTTAGATGAGGAGAATGATGATGATGGTGAAATATGGAAATGGTTGGAGATGAGCGTTGAATGGGTTGCGATGAGGGAATCTACAGAAACTGGCAGCTCAGTCTCCCGATCCAAGAAGCTCAGACCAGCAAATCCGCCTCGACGCAGCAGCGTCAAGTGACCCCCTTTTTCAAGGCAAAATAGCATTCAGGCAGACTGTATGTATGTACAGTACTGTCCTGTCCTGTACAGTGAGTTCTGCTGCAATTTCTGAATTTGATTTCACTCTGCGATCAGTTCAAAGCAGCTTTCTCTCTATATCTCTCTGGAACACACACGGCCGGGTGCAAATTGACTGCGCAAAAGCGCGATTCTCGAAGGTCTGCCAGGCCATGCCAATTCTCCACCTCTCCGTCTTCCGAAGCTGCATCAACCTGACAATAATGGCAATGTTCTCGAGAATCTTTTGACAGCTTATCTATTTTCGTCCTCTACTTTCAGTTTCGGCAGCACCATCTCGCTTTCTCTCCAACATCGATACTGCTCCATCATGTCGGCTGCAGCAAGATACGTCGGACTCTCCGCCGGCGCTTCGTCGTCTCGTTTGGCCATCAATGCCATGCGTCAGCCAATTCTCGCTCGTAGCGTCCGAGCCCTCTCCACCTCTTCCAACGTAGCTAGCAGCAGCAACGCCGCTTTCAAGCCATCAGCACCCGCCGCAATCTCTGCCTCCTCTCCAGCATCTGCTGCAGCATCTCCGTCTACCCGCGATATCGACCACTTGAGTTGGGAAAAATACCTCCAACTTCGCAAGTCTCGTCGTCTCGCGGGCATGGTTACTACCATCCCCACCACCCTCCTCGCCGGTGCCGCTGCTGGCTCCTACTTCCTCACCCTCGAGATCGACCCTGCAAACACCATCGCTGGTCTTGATCCTCTCTACATCAACGCTGGTCTCACACTCGCCTGTACCGGTCTTGGCTGGCTTACCGGCCCCACCGTCGGTAGCGCAATTTGGGGCATGATTCATCGCAAAAACGCAAAGCAGATCGCAGAGAAGGATCACGACTTTTACGAGCACATCAAGCGCAACCGTGTCGACCCAACACGTCAGTCCGTCCAGAACCCAGTGCCGGACTACTATGGAGAGAAGATCGGGAGCATTAAGCAGTACAGGCAGTGGTTGAGGGATCAGGCGGCTTTCCGACGCAAAGCGGCACACGGCCTTCAACAAGATGAAGACGCCTAAACTCAATGTACAAATGTAATGAATACTTCAACCACCTTGCACTCCAGTCGGACAGGGCAATGCTGATGAGGGATGTGATTGACTTTGTGAATGGTGAGATAATGCAGAATGCATGGGTAAAATTGGTGTTGTCTAGTTGCGACCCTTTTCATCCGGCCTGGCTCTTCCCTCCTCAAACAAGTGCCTTGGTCGGAAGGGCCACTTTTCAAACATCCTTGCCAGACAAGCCCACTGCACATTGGTCAGGTTGCTAACGATCTCGTCCGGTCGGATCACCTCTTGTTGCTTGATCAGACCCTTGGCGACCTGTTCCTCGCTCGTCATCTTGAGCACATTCTGTCCACCTGGTGCAACGTGAGTAAGCGCTTCACCCACCGACTTGGTCCTGAGAATGAACAAGTTGCGCGTGATGAACTCGAAGGCATCGATGGCATCCCCCTTGACCAGCGGATCCTTCTTGGGCGTGATCGTCATCATCACCATTCCAGTTCTCGAGAGTCCGGTGGATGGGTTGCTGTTGGGGATGAGCGACGTTCCCGAGACGGTGACACGAGGACCAATGCTCATTGTCGGCGGGTAGAAGTGATGTGGATGCGGTGATAGCTCGTGAGCGTAGCGGTGAACTTGGACATCGGCGAGACATTGTACTGTGGTGCCGAGCTTGCCGCGAGCGAGCTTGTCTCCAGCCTCAGCAAGGCATCGTTTCGCAAGCGATTCACCGCAGATGAAGCCCAGCTGGACACGTCCGTGACGGAAGAGCCAGATACGGCTCGCAATCGCAGTCACAATCTGCGCAAACAGCTGCTCACCGTAGACAGTGTTTGGCAACTGAGCGAAAAAAATCATGGGTGAGAGCTTCTGCCAGCTTGGATCCGAGTGGCCGGGTGCGCTGAAGTCGTTTCGTGTAAAGTCGACCATACTGCCATCTGCCATACTGACGCGGCCATTCAGATGGCCAAGCTTGCCAGACGACACGAGCTGGTTGTACGTGTCCCAAAGATAAGCTGATGATTTCAATGTATCCAGCCTTTCTCCGTCTCCGGGATTTTTCTCTTCAAGTTGAGCTTTGAGCAGCTCCAGTTTCTTGAGGTAGCATGGCGTCGCCTCGAGGGCGATCAGCTTCTCCACCTCGGGCATCTTGAGGAACTCACTGGCGAATGTTCCTGGACCCGGATAACCTTCAATGATGGTCACCTTTTCGCCGTTACGCTCGGAATCAGTGATGCCGATGTGTGAGATGATGTCTTTAAGCGTGTCACGGTTGCTGACAAAGTATCGATAGCTAGTCTGAGCCTGCTTCAAATTGGGAAAAACGTCTTTCCACTGATCTCGTGGCGGAAGGTGGTCGTACTCCATCTTCGAGAGGAGTTCCTCCATTGATTCGAGGTCCATAACTTCCTCTACTGGAGCTTTTGCTCGGGCAGCAGCTTCGGCCTCCTTCTTGGCCATCCTTGCCAGCTCCTCCTCTGTATAAGGCTTGATCTTTGGACGTCCTCGCTTGGTGGTTGGTTTGGCCTTCTTTTGCGCTTCTTCTGCTGCCTTTGCTTCTTGCATCGCGGCTATAGCTGAGCCTCCTAGCGCTGTCGATGTTCGCTTCCGACTCTTGAGTGGGATGCCAAAGGCTGCTTTGGCAATACGTGCCGTGTCTAGTTCTGCTTTCGAGCGGCGGCGACGTTTTTTCTTGTCATCCTTGACTTCGGTGGAGCCTTCTGCGGGAGCCGCTCCAGACTGTCCTGTTGACGAAGATGACGATGCCTCGTTTGCATGTAATGCGCTTGTTCGAAAAGATCTTGCTGTCGAGCCATGTAGTTGTCGCAGACAGGGTCTGGGGAGTGTTGTTCGAGCGACGCTGTCTATTGTGATGGCCTGGCGGAAGCTGCGCAAAAGCTGCGCAGCCGAGGTGCTTGCCCTTATTGGAGAGGTCATACCACAAGCCTCAGCGTGATCGTATCAATCAAGAGCTGCGCAAGAATCTGATCGGATTGTGATGAAGAGAATTGTGGGTGTTCAGGCAAGAGTCAGGAGGAAGCATTCCAGATTTTCTCACTTCTTCTCCACACAAAACTCGGAGCCAACCCAAAAAATGGATAGAATCTCGGAAGACGGAACAATCAAGCGCTTGAACCCTCGCCAACCTCTGAAGCAGCTCAGCATTCTCGTTCACTTTAATCATCCCCTCATCTCATCTCATCTCCTCTCATCTCAGGATCAACGACGCAAGACCTCGTCTTGACGCAAAGGGACACAGCATGTCGGCCTCGAGTAGCGAGATCGATGACTCATTCCGCGTCCTCTCTCTAAAATCTACAGCAACCGAGGCTGAGATCAAGAAGGCCTACCGCAAGCTCTCGCTCCGATACCATCCAGACAAAGCAGGCAAAGATGTGGACCCAGTCAAGGCAGCCGCTCGTTTCCACGAGATCAACTTGGCATACGAGACGCTTATGGATCCCGTCGCTCGGGCTCGTGCTGTTCAACGGAACGCAGAAGATGCAGCTAAGAAGGAACGACAAGATCAGTATGAAGGCAAGCGTCGTGAGATGGCAGACGAGCTCGACCGCAATGAAAAGGAAGCACTGCAGAAGCGGCAAGATGCAGACAGACTAGCGAGACAAAGAGTAGGAAAGATTGCGGAGCTACAGGAGGAATCGCGGCGTCTCGTCAAGCGCAAGCAGGAAGAGATTGATGCCAAGGCAAAGCAGAAGCAGGAAGCAAAAGCGGATAAGAGAAGGAAGGATGAAGAACAGGCGAAAGCCGAGCGTGAACCTGAACTGCAACCTCTCGATAGGACAGTACGAGTGCAGTTCCCCTCATCGCAACTTGCACAGCTCGCAGGGACAGCAGAGGGAGAGGTGGCTGTACCTGAAGCAGCGCTCGCGACGCCGCTTGCGAATACACTGACGAATCAGTTCGGTGAACTCGAGCACTTGCAGTTTCAGTTACCGGCAGTGGGAAAGAAGATGAAGAGGGAGCTGATGGCACTGGCAACGTTCAAAGAGTTCCGAGACGCATGGCAGGCTGTGGAGACGGGCGGCGAGATGCGATGCACAGGTATGCTCGAGGAATGCTTCATCGGCTGGGCGAACTACACTAAGACGCAGCGTGACGGCAGCGAAAGCAAGAAGGTCTATGTGGAGCCAAAGAGGGTCGGATGGTACAAGGAGCATGGAATTCTGCGACCTAGCGATGTTGGCCGAGTTCGACCGACATCAAATGCTCAGCCCGCTGCAGCCAAGGACATGGTCGCAGACAAGAACGTCGAAAGCCCATCAAAACGGTCAACATCAACACGGCCGACCGTGTACTCGAAAGAGTATGAAACACGCACCCTGCAAAGATTAAGAGAAGCCGCAAAGACAACCCTGCAAGCTTCGTCGCGACCACAAGCCCAGGTCGCCCAGTGATCGCAGCTCAAACATGTATCAGTATCATCAGCAAAGCAATATACCCAAGCAATATACCCGAAATCCGGTGCACGACTTCAAACTTTTTACCACACGGTCCGTTCAAAATCGAAAGAAGGGTATTGTCAATATGCGTCATGTTCATTTACGTTTGAGTGCTGCAAAGCGAGCCTCTAGCGAGTCGTACTCTTCCTTTTCTGACTTCTTGCGTGGTGGGGCTGCTGCTTCTGCTGGCTTGGCCACACCTGACTTGTCTTTGCCATCCGTTGTTGTGTCATCTGCTGCTGCTGCTGCTGCTGCTGCTGCATCCTTCTCCGACTTGACCTTCTCATCCGTGCCGTTGCTCTTGCCATCAGCTCCTGCCTCTGCGTCATCTCCAGCCTCTGGTTCTTCCACTTTGGTCTCTGGCAAATGAGGTGAGCTGAATGACACATCGTACGCCTTGCAGATCTCGTAGATATACAAGTCTACCAACTTTGCATCCGGAGTATCCACCACTAGCTTCGACATGACCCTCTCTGGAACGCATCCATCCTTGTTGTCCATCACGTCCTGCGCGAACTCTCTTCCAAATTTTGACATGAGGAGCTCTCTCAACACATGGAGTTCCTTGAGCTCGGTGCGTGGTGCTGCGTGGATGATGGCAGTGAGAGCAGGCTGAATGCTGGCATCCGGTTCCCGTGTGGGGAGGTCGAGCAATGCGAAGCGAGCGAGAAGCGTTTCGGCGTACAGTTCCATGAGCTCAAGGAGCTCGAGATGAATGTCCTCCGAGATGATGCCTTCTGTCTTGATGCGCGCGGTCTCGAGCTTGCCCTTTTCGACTAAGGCAGAAATGTCTCGGCGGGCTTGTTTGGCCATGGCTTCTTTCTTTTCTTGGAGCATCTTGCATCGTTGGATGGTGAGCTTGAGCTGCACTTTTGTGCGAGCTGAGTTGTATGGCGCCATCTTGCTGTAGCTCAAGCAATGGTGACGACGAGGGTGCTTGACTTGGATCTGTTGCTGTTGATGGTTTCAGGATGTGGTACACGAAGAAGCTTAGGACCATCTCGGCTGTGGGGAAGGCTACTCTGTGTATCGCCGGATAATTGACCGATGCAGGTTTATCGCTGAATCGGCGTGGAGGAAAAGTGGCCTTTGCACAGCATCAACCCGATTTGGCAGCGAGAGTATGAGTGCCGATGCGATGGACGCGTCTCTCGCGAGAAAGAGAGAGCGGCGCCACTTTACTCGACGGACACACGCCAACACGAAATTGGAAGAGACGCGCTTTGCAGTTCGAACAACACTTAACTACTGTAGACTCAGCAGGCCGAGGCAACTCAAGATCAAGAAGAGTGTTGGGGATCACTTGGCTTCTTGCTCATCGTTCACTTCTGCACCCATCCAGATAGACATATCGGAATACAGAGCCGCAAGTCTTACGATCGCTTCCTCGAATATACTCGTTCACGATGGCCTCAGCAGCAGTCATGGCGTCCTCGTCGGCGCTACCCGCAGCGCGACCTCCCCCTCCGGACATGGACCTCGATGATGACCTTCCAGACAACGCCTTCACCTCGATCGATGAGCGTGCCATCGAGATTCGCGACTCTTCCGATCCCATGTCGATGCTCAGCTTCTACCGTCGCCTCTTCCCTTGGAAGCAGCTCTTCTCCTGGCTCAACCACGATCTTCCGCACATAGCGGCCACGAAATGCTTCACCCACCGCGAGTTTGCCTTCACTCTTCAGAACGAGGCTTATCTCCGCTACAACTCTTTCTCCACAGCAGATGAGCTTAAGAAGGAAGTCTGCCGTCTCAACCCAGCGCGTTTCGAAATCGGCCCGGTCTACACGGCCAAGCCCAAGGACCGAAAGACGGTGCAAAAGGCGTCATTCAAGCCCGTCCAGCGCGAGCTGGTATTCGATATCGATATGACCGATTATGATGAGGTGCGAACATGTTGCTCGGGCAAGGGCATCTGCAAGAGGTGCTGGGCGTTCATCGCGGTCGCAGTGCAAGTGCTGGATGAGGCATTGAGGGAAGACTTTGGCTTCAAGCATCTCCTCTGGGTCTACTCGGGTCGTCGTGGTATCCATTGCTGGATTTCTGACAAGGAGGCATTCGAGCTTGCCGACGATGCGAGAAAGGCCATTGTGGGATGGTTGGAGGTGATCAAAGGCGGTGCCAGCCAGGTCAAGAAGGTGGATGCGGGCTGGATGGGCAGTGCGGGTGGCAGGAGTCTGCACCCAAGTTTGCGACGTGCGATTGGCGGAGAGGGCAACGAGAGTGGACCGCTCAAGCTCGCTTTCGTCGACACGATTCTCAAAGATCAGGACTGCTTCCGATCACCGGATCAATGGAACATCTTGCTGCAACTGCTGCCGTCCTCAGAAGGGGAAGCGACTGAGAAGCTTCGCACCAAATGGGAACGCTCCTCCAACCGTTCAAGTCTGGACAAGTGGCAGGACGTGATGGAGGCTGCACAGCGAGCAGGCGAATACAAGAGCGAGCGCATCTGGCGTCCCTGCCTCGAGGACATCATCCTGCAGTACACTTACCCTCGTATCGATGCCGAGGTATCCAAGCACCTCAACCATTTGCTCAAGTCGCCTTTCGTCGTGCACCCGGCCACTGGAAGGGTCTGTGTCCCTCTCGAGCCATCCAAGGTATTCGACTTTGACCCCGAGTCTGGCTGCCCCACAGTCGCACAATTGCTGCGGGAGCTCAACGCATACGAGGCATCACACAAGGAAACCTCATCGGCTGTCAAGAGCAACTACAAGAACGAGACAGCGGACAATGCCGGTGCGACGGCCAAGCAGGATTGGGAAAAGACGAGCTTGCGACCGTTTGTGCAGTTGTTCGAGAAGCACTGCAATGCTATTGCCAAGGAGACGCGTGCCCTCCGTCGAGCGCAGCAGGAGCAGAATGCTACCGACTTTTGAGCTTTTACTTGCCTCATGCTTGCGCCTTGTCTTGCGCTTCAGACTGTCTCGACGACAGTCCTATACCCTGCAAATTAAGCGCATCGCCTCACTTCATATCTGTAACAATGTACATTTTTGAAAAATTCCACCTTGTATCGTCGTCCCTCGCAGACTCTGATTCAGATGCTGTGCTTCTGATCCTCTGTGTGGCTGAGTTGCGGAAGAGGGTGTGCGGGAGGTAGAACGAAACAGAAGCCAAGCCACACTGCCGCTAAAAGCGTGAGCTGAAATGAGCGTTGAGGACCCTGAGTTGCGCGCCTGGCTGAAAGCTTCCAGAATTGCCATTTCTCTGGCTTTTCTGTGCGGTGGCTGCGCTGCGCGTCCCTTCTTAGGGTTATGTGCAACGCGACAGGAGAGCCATCTACAGTTCACATTTTTTCTCTGACCTGCCGTGGGGCCATCACGGTCGCATCAATCACAATCTTCCAACTCCACACACAAAAGACCCTTCTTTCTTTCTTCCTTTCCACCTTGCACCATCACCATATCCGCCCGCTTTTGCACGAGCAACCCCTGGCGGCTCTATTTAGCTCTCGTAATCGGGCCGAGATATCGTACCGATCGTGTCTGGACATTCAGGGCCTTAATCACCATCTTATCAGAACGCACGGTCCTTTCACAGTAGCTCCAAGTCATCAAATTCTTCCGCCTTTCTTTCCACGTAGGTTCGAATTCCATACGTCGGTCATCCGCTCATCGATCCAACAGGCCATCTGCATTCCAGCCTTCTTACTCTATTGCTCACCGCAGTGCATCTGGAGACATCCGCCAACTTCACCTCGTACCATTTCTGAGGAACAGCTGGGGGCACGGCGCAGCAAGCCCATCATCCACCTTCGTACGCCAACAACAACTCTAGCTGCTGCGCAAACCAAGTTGCGCTCGTCGCCCAGTCACTAGCCAGTCCCGCATTCACTCCGTAGCGTCCTCGAAGCCGCATTCGCCCTTTCCGCATATTCAGGAGCCGGACAAGGTGCAGTTCAGCAAATATGTTGCCTCCAGAGGAAGTCGCCAAGGACGAGGACATCTTTCGTCCCGATGGATTCATCGTATTTCCGCGCTCCGACGGCGACCCCACGTATGGCCCACCGAACACCGTCGTTCCGCCCAAGACAGAATCCGAGGTGAATTACTATCATGTCTTCAGCCGCGAGGAGAGAAGGAGCGATACATGGAGGAGTGCGCTAGGCGAACAACTCGCCCAACACTTCAAGCTAGAACCCACGTCTCGCTCAAAGGCAAAGTGGAAACTATACGACTTTCCGGAAAATTATCACTTTGCCGAGCAGCGCAAAGGCCCAGCCCATGACCCTCGCACTGATCCTTACCTCTTCGGTAGCCAAGCTCATCGCTTCCGTTCGACTAAAGAGGTTCTGGATCATTTCATCTGGCTTCTTTCTGACCCGGACATGAATTCGGCCAATTGTAAATGCAAGTACTGTCACAAGGGGCCGCGACCTTCAAAAGATGGGGACAGCACGCCTAAAAAGGCAGCTGGTGCAAAGAGGAAAGCCGATGCTTTGACTGCGTCCGCTGCTGCGGGATCAAAAGCAGGCAGGAAGCCAAAGGATCCCAATGGTCCTGCGCCAGTCCAGAATGAAACTTCGATCACAGTGCGAGGGGTCGACATGAAGCGGCTCACCCCCGGTCTTTCGGTTGCATCGGTCCCGCAAAGGGACCAAGAAACCATGCATGAATACAAGCGAGGCGACAAGGAGCGCTTCCGCGTTGGCGAAGTGGTCTGGTGCGAACTCGACGATGCGATCGTGGATCCAACCATGTTTGAACGCAGGATCACGTCTTGGCCTGCCGTCATCCTCGACCCATCGATCGACGCGACCATCATGGACGCTTACAAGGCTGAAGATGAGAAGACGAGCCTCGAAGCCGTCTCAGCTCCTGGCGAACGCGCTGCGTCGCCTCCCGCCCTGGGCGGAACTGTGGTCCAGACAATGTCGTACCACATCAACTTTTTGGGCACACTCGAGAAGGCGAAGGTACCGGAATCATCCCTCGTCCCATACCTCGTTGGACTCATCCCGGCCGAAATCTTCCAGAGCGATGTAGGCCTGGCCACAGATCATGCGTGGATCTCAAACGAAACCGAGTTCCCTCACCTCAACCTGACACGACAGCAGAGTTTGCCGCCCCCGGATTTTACGCGGGCTGTCGTTGCGTTTGGGTTCGCTATCGAGGCCGCAGCTTTCCTACGCGGCATGTTCAACTTGACCGACGCCTATTCGGGAGCCGATACAGCAGAAGGACAGCTTCGCGATCTGGGTGCGGCTTCAGGCGATGCCCCAAACAACCCGCCCCAGGGCATTCTCTATTACCAAGGCATCTACTTCGGTCTGGAGCGCATCTGGGTGGGCGATGTGGTGCGACTGCGACTCGGTATCAACGACATCAGGAAACTGCAACGTCAGCTCAACGCGACTCTGATGGACGACCAGCGACCCGGAGCTCCCGATCCACCTGCCATCGTCCTTGACGAAGATGTGTCGTATGTGCTTCAGCTGGCATCCATTTATTCGGACCCCAAATCGCCCAAGAACATCCGCGTCTCGGGTGAGATCTTTCAGATCCTGCCACAGAGCAAGTACAACGCGCTGAAAGCGGACACGGAAGCGAGGGTGCAACGTCTCGAAGCGAATGATACCATGGACGAGGCGGTCAAGCAGGAAGAGGCAAAGATGTTGAAAGCGCGTCTGCCTCAGCCTAGCATCTTGGCCGGTAAGCCTGGCTTCCCGCCTATGCCGCCTCTTCCGCCTGGATTTGTGATGATCTCGCTGAGCGACCGACTTCAAACGCGTTTCCCACGCGAGATCACGCTCGCGATCGGCCATGTTGCCGGTCGAATCTATCCGTCGTTGGGAAAGCATTCTGACGCGCCGCGAGTGGCGGAACAGATCAAGCAGCGTCCCGCCGATAAGAAGCAAGCTGCGGATGAAGATACGCAGGTGGATCTGCGTGCGAGGCTCAGTTTGGCAGGGTTGTTGCCTGGATGTGTGAAAGCGATGAAGGGTAGTGGTCCGTTGCACACGTGGACGAGGCAGGCGAGTTTGAAGGCGAGTCTAGCATTGGCGAGGCATGATATCCACAAGCTGATCACGGGGACGGAGGATGAGCCGGAGGTGGAAGTGGAGAAGAAGAAGACGCCGAAGAAGACAAAGCATGAGGTGGCGAGTGCGTTGGTAGACACGCCGGCGCAGAGCGGTAAAGTGGCAGACGTGGGTCTGGATGAGAATGGAGCGGCTGGTGGAGAAGCGGCATCGACAGCGGCCAAGGTTGCCGAGGTGCAGAGAGTGGTGGAGCAGGTCAAGGAGAATGAAGCTGCGGCCCCGGCTACACCGGCGAGCGAGGCGGATGAAGGACCACTTCCTCCGGGGTGGATCACGAGGCAGTCACGAAACTTGGGAGGATACTACTATGTGCATGTCGAGACGAAGAAGACGCAGTGGGAGCGACCTACCGCATAAGCATGTACTTTATTGTGTCGATGCAAACCATCAAAAATGGAGTTGTGATATGGGCGAAAGGCAACTTTATTGAAGAGTGATGATCGGGGGCGATCGGGAAGAGAAGCGTAACAGTTTACGCGGTGTGTCTGAGTGTGTATTTTCTTTCGTCGGTCGCCCGAAATTTAATCAGAGGTCTTGCTGGAGAGCGAAGGACGCTTCGGCCATGTACTTGATGTTTGGTATGGTGTTCCTTGTTGGTTGACTGCCTTGTACCTTTCTTGATCGTTGTAGAACGGAGTCAGCGACACGCGAATCTTTGGGCTACCTTGACGACTTGCGGTCTTTGAGACAAAACGCCCAGCAACGAAGCCAACAGCTCAAGAGTACAGTAGTTGATTTACTGTGTAACTCTATATCGGAAGCAGTCGACTCCGGGTGGCATCAGCACACGACCAGACGATCGTTCAGCATCTCAAAGTAGCTGCATCGTGGCTGATCTGGAGTATCAATCAGTGCGCGTTGTTTACGTCGACGAGCTCTCCCCGACTCAACCGAAATCGCTTCGGATCATCGCATCGAATACGACAGAAAACGTCAGCATCCTCCGTTGCAACAAAGCCGTTCAAACAACCACTGCGCAGTCTCCACCCCCATCGCCCCTTCTTCTGTCAAGTCTCTTCTGTCAAAGACAAGTTATACCCACATTTGGCTCCAGCTTCCTATCTCAAGCAAAGATTCAACCTCCGTCACATACCTGCATACGGCTTGTAGGACACCTCGAAGTCGTTTTTTTATTCTTCCGTTCGAAAGGCTTCCAACTACGTCTTCCCATTCAGCACTAGCATTGGCCATCGCATCAAAAAGAGCGCTCTGTTTCGCTAAAGCCTTCACAATATGACGTCCACACCAGCTCAGAAGGTATGCGTTTCAATCTCTCTTTATCTATACATTCCACTTCAATCGATGCTGACCATCTTGCTCGCTTCCACACGACCCTCTTTTTTTTGGCTCGCTGCGCACAGTCGGTGCCACTCACATGCAGCGGACACACACGCCCCGTTGTGCACCTGGAGTTCTCTGATCTTCAAGACGATGGAACCTACTCGCTGCTGTCGTCGTGCAAGGACGGCAACCCTATGCTTCGCGACTGGCTTGGTGATTGGGTGGGCACGTTTTTGGGTCACAAGGGTGCGGTTTGGTGCTCCAAGCTCTCTGGCGGTGACGCTTCCATCGCCGTGACTGGATCGGCCGATTTTTCGGCCAAGGTCTGGGACACTTTTACGGGCGACTGTCTGCACACGTTCCCACACAACCATATTGTCAGGACGGTTGCGATCAATGCGGCGGGGGAGAGGGTGGTGACGGCGGGACACGAGAAGAAGTTGAGGCTGTTTGATCTGCATCGGCCGGATGCGGAGGCCGAGGTGTTTGAGATGGGGCAGGGCAAGGGCGTGGCGCATGAGGGCGTGATCAAGAGCAGTGTTTGGCACCGAGGAGGCGAGCGCGAGAACGTGGTGGTTTCGGCCGGAGAGGATAAGGTGGTAAGATGGTGGGATACTCGCACTCTGGCAAAGACGCACGAGATGGCGTTCAGCGAGCCGATTACTTCGATGGAACGCTCGCACGGTTGCTTTGGAGAATTGCTGACCATCACCAGCGGCAAGGACGTCTACTTTATCGACGCACACACGCGACAGGTTCGCAAGAAACACACGCTCAGCGTGCCCGTGAGCTCGGCTTCGCTCCACCCGACGCTGGCAGACCGATTCGTAGTCGGGAGCAGCGGCGATGGTTGGGTGAGGATCTTTGACTACGAATCTGGAGCCGAGAGAGAGCTGCATAAGGGTCATCATGGACCCGCTCATGCGGTGAGCTATAGTCCCGATGGAGAGTTGGCAGCCAGCGGCAGCGAAGATGGTACAATCCGATTGTGGCAGACTTGGCCGAGTAAGAAGTATGGCCTCTGGACGTAGATCCTTCTCCGCGGGGGGGGGGTAGTAGGGCGCCCATGCGGGTGGTGGTAGCAGTCGGTCGGCTGGTTTGGTCGCAGTCAAGAAACACATCTGGTACCGCGGCGATGTTCGGTCAATGTGACAAGAATCGGTGCTGGTCGGGAATGGATCAAGGTGCTTGCGTCGCTTTGACGACTTTGATGCGATCAATCCAACGCTTACGCTCAAGACGGCGGGAACACTTTGAAAGGGCATGATGCTGATGTTATATTGTCACATTTCCAAGCTTGCGCCACGCTCGAATCACACTTGATTGATTCCACGCACTTACACACGCACTCAGGCACTTGAGCTGATGAGATTGATGGATCTATGTGAGGAGCAATTGGGCATGTACGAACCCACCACTCGGGAGATCCAAAACAATCTAACTTTAGTGTGGTAGGCTGGGGGTGCGAGGCGAGGGATTTAGGAGAACCACTTGCTGCCCAGATCGCCCACCTGTTTCCTAACCTTGTCCAACGTTGGAGGCTTTGTAAACTTGGGTTCTTCGGTTTTGAGTACCTCGGTGTATACTTTGGACACGGCGGATGCGTTCTGCTCGGTCCACTTTGCTCTCCAAAAGTGGATGCCTGCTGCGATGAGGTTGCGGGATTGGATGTAAGAGGCGAGGTCAAAGTCGTGCCTGTTGATCTCTTGGGCTGGGGAAGACGCGGAGGAGGCGGGTTGCGCAAGGAGAAGCGTCGTGTATCGGTGGTAAGGTGTGCCCTGTTGTGGGTGGGGAGGGATGTACTCCACCTCCATAGCCGAGGAGAGGTCGATGGTGGGAGACGTGGTTGCGCTCAATTCAATGTCCGTCTTGAGCGCCAGAAGCGAGGTCTTGTACGACTGGGTTTCTTCATCCGGCACATCCGGGTCAACAATGGCGAGAGTGTACTTCTTGTTTCCCGTGTGGAAGACGTTGACGTCCACCTTTGGCACTTGCATCGAATCGCTGACGGGGACAAAAGCGCCAACGAGCACATCGCCTCCTTTGCTCTCGTGGTCCGTGTATCCGCTCCCCTCGCCGAACGCAACCTGCACATCCGCCGTGGGCGTAATGCTCGGAATGACGTCCGGGAAAACATGCATCAACGTGCACCTCTCCATCACCTTTGCCAACACGCCCGAGTCTTTCCTCCAAAGTCGCTCTCTCAAATGGCGGAAAGCTGGGTTGGAAGCATCGTACGTCGTGGGCAAAGACGACTGGAACTGGGCCAACAGCGCCGGGTCGTTGATACTGGCTGCGATCTCGAGCGACTCCTTCAACTCCGCCTTTTCCTCCGCAGAGAGCGTCGGGTGGTCCTTGTCGATAGAGGCGATCTTCGATCTGATTTGCTTGGATTGGGAGGAGAGGAATGCGAGAGCCTCATCGTAAGCGGGGAGCGTGCCTGGTTTGAGGAGCGGTTGCCATGATTCGGAGGAGGAAGAAGAAGAGGATGCTGGTGTGGAGGATGAGGTTGCGCGAGCCGAGGAGGAGGTGGAGAGGTTGCGAAGGGAGGCAGCCCTACTGGTGCGTAGGAGGGTGCGCGCTGCTGTGCGTGATGCCGATGCCATGTTTGCTGCGATTGAAATGGTGGTGGTGATCGTGACGAGAAGCGAGGTGTTGAGGGTGTTCAAAGTGGAAAAGTGTCAAATATCGGAGCAGCAGTCCTGGCAAAAAAATCCGCATCAGCCAAGAAGGGAGCTTTTGCTTCTTCCAACCGCACGAGATCCTCCTTTCATGTTGTAACTTTCGTATTTGTATCGTAGCTTCGGTGTAACAATTGAATGCAAGAAAATTGGCTCCGCGGGACAGCTGACGTGAGGTCCACTTTTGGGTCTCTGTGCGAGAGCAGTGTGGAGGCATATTCATGCTTTCCTCGTGGCTTTGGCTCAAGCTATGTCATGCTATCCGAGCATGATTCATTCACCACGCTTCGCCAGCCAAACAGCCAGCCAGCCATGGTGTCACACTTTGCTTCCTTGGGATTTGGCTGACTGATAGGGTCTCGTATCTGCAAACCCTTTATCTACCCCATCCTTCCCTCTGATCACTTTTGTTATCCTACCATACACCATTCATTCGATCCGACTCGACTCGACTCGATTCGATTCGAAGAGATATATCATGAGACTTAGCCCTCATCTTCTTATTGCTACCTCTCTTCTCACTTCCACCACTACCACTACTGCCGGTGTACACGCACTTACTCCTGCATCTTCGGTTCTGCTCTCGTCGCTTGTCGTCTCGGGATCTTGTTCATACGCTCTCGCCTCCGCCCCGGATTCGATCCCTGCGAGTAAGCGCAACTTTCGAATCGGACATCCTGCTGCACGCTCCCAAGTGACATTTTCCACCATGTCGACCGCGACTCTTCCACCCCAAGACGACGCCTTCCCTGGCTACTCGTCGCAGCCCCACCTCGACCCCTCGCCCGAAGCCGCCCAACTCATCAAGGACGCAATGGACCTCTTTTCCGCCAAACCCTCCCCGACCATCTTCGCCCGCTCCTGGTCTCCCAATGCGATTTTCGCCGATCCCATCTGCCACGCCGAGGGCTCCAAACAGTACCTCGCCCAATGGTACGGCATGCCCGCCGCTTTCGCAGAAAGCGAAACGCTCGCGTGGAAGTTGACAAAGGACACTCCCCAACTCGTCGAGTACGTCCAGAAGCAGAGGTACAAGGTCAAAGGTCTGGGCATGAACAAGGAGATGATCTCGACCGTCGTCATGGAGAGAGGTCAGGATGGAAAGATTACAAGGTTTGAGGATCGGTGGAACCACAAACCCCTAGGTGGCGCCATCGGATGGCCATTTAGAAGACTCAACGCGCTGAGTCTGCCAATGCTCGTAGGCGTGCCCAAGGAGGCAAAGGATGGCGTCCAGCAGCATCTCTAGCTTTAAGGTCCCATGTAGTCTTGATGAAGACGTTGCGTTCCGTGTATCCGTGTATCCGTGCATCGCAATCGAAGGTCCAGTTTGGTTCGACCTAAACCTGCGCCCCCCATGTGTGATAGATACGGCGTGATTCCTCCTCTTACTCTCACGATGCACGTCTCCTCAGTATGCAGCGCTCAAAACGACACACCCAACACAGGCATCGGCAACCATAATGATGCTGCCGAGTGCAAACTCTATTATGCAAATGCAATTTGAATTGAATTGAGAATGCGGGGGGTATCATCGGGTTCTGGGTATATTTCTTCATCTACAAGCCGTAACAAAAAAGCGAACTTGTCTTGTCAGCAATCATGTCCCTACGCTCGTTCGATCATCTTTCGCAGCGAGGTCAGGGGGTTGGGGGTCGGTTTCAGTATGGGTGCCCTGAAAAATGGGTTTAGTGGCAGGGCGGATTCGCCATGGCTTTGTACGAAGACCGTCGTGATAATTGAATATTCATCCTATAAAAACCCTCTCCCCCGGCAGACCTCTTCAGCATCATGCACTTACTCTTTCACCTCGTACAAACGTTCGCCGCCCAAGAATAAGGCACAAAGAGCGACAGGCAACCTATGCAACAACACAAAGAGGTACAAAAAGTGTCAGCGTGCCTGCGACCAATCAACATGGCTGCGGTGAAATGAAATGAAAGGTCGACCGAGGGTGTGTATATCCAAGGAGGATTGGGTAAAGCTCATTAAACAGCCTAAAAAGTATCCATCATGAAGCAAAAATCGGACGGTAATTTCCAGCATCCCTCGCGAAGAGGAGATACAAATGTAATCCTCGCTGCCCAATCCCTCAAATACACCCTTTGTCTCCTTTCGCTGGTTGGAAATTTAAAGAACTTACTATTTTTTGACCCTTCTCGGAGCAGAAGACCTATGCTTGCTAGGTGATGAGGCTTTCGTTAGGGCATGGAGACCTTTCTTCATGGACTCGACCAGCTGCTCCATGGGACAGGAGTAGGCAGAGGGGCTGGCGATGAGCATGAGGAGGTTCTTGCGGTAATCCAATGCTTCAGGATTGGGATGGTGGTCGAGAGCGGTCCGAAGGGCTGTAGTTAGGCGCGTTCGAGTGCGATGACGAATCACAGCTAGCTTATGGATTCGTTTCTTCGTCGACATCACGAACAGTCGCAGGATCGGCCTGACCTCGGTCGAATCCGTAGCGGTAGGAGAGTTGGGGAGAGCCTCCCATCGATCCGTCTCGCCTTCTATTCTGCCCGGCTCCTCCCATTGAGGAGGAGCAGGGTAGAGAGGAGGACGAAGGTGTCGTCCTTGATGCGTGCTTGGATCAGGAGGCATCGGGAGCCAATGAGGTACCAAACGCGTGTCATCTACATTTCCCGCCTTGTCCAACAGATGTCGAGGAAAGGGCTTTAGAACAAGCGAGAAGTCCGCACAGTGATGCGCGGCATCCTGTCTGCTCGGAGCAAAGAAGCTCCCCGCATGTCTGTCCAGTGACGCATGTGGCAGCGGCTTCAGCTATCGTCATCAACAAAGCAACAAGTCTTTGCGTCAGTTCGAATGTTCCGATCATTACTTCCAATCTCAAGTGAGGATACAAAGGAAAGTGCGAGAGAAGAGAAATGTGGCGAGACCCTAGGTTGTAGCCTCAAACGAGCATTGGAGCATAGCCCCTCACTCGAAGTGCTATGAAATTAGGGTGCCAGCCGCAAGTACATTCATCCCAGCCCTCTCCCTCTCCGCACACTAACCTCTTCCACCCCGTAAAGGGCTTCAGAGAAAAGCGGGAAAGGGCGGGCACAGGCGAAGAGGTGACGAGGGCACATGAATCTAGGCAGCCGCCGCCAGGGTATTCGCGTTTTTTACACATCCACTCGCCCGCCCGTTAGAGCAGGCTCATGGCCACCTCACCGATGGAGGATGTCGCTCCCAATCAGACGATACTGTGCTAGGGACGCGGTAAAAGCGTGAACTAAAACCGCGCCACGTGCACCGGCGCCAGCAAGACAAGTCTTGCAGGTAGAAGAAGGGGGAGGGAAAAGAGGGGACGGATGAGGTTGAAGTTGCTTACCAGAATCTTGGGGGCCGACGTGGATGACGGCTGTTTGGAAGGAAGGGCACGAGCGGTTGAAGCAGCGCCCTTGACTCCTTGAGCAAGTGCCATTGCGGTTGGACGCAAGCATTGCATCATGACCGGATTTTTGACTGTCTAAAAGCGTGAGAGACAAGGAGCAGATGTAAGTTAGCAACTGCAGTCCTCTCAAAGGTTTGTTTGCAACCGCAACGGTGATGAACTCGGTTGAGCGCGACGAGAATCAGTAAGCGTATGCAAGTTAACGCGAACCAACGACCGCGAGACTCTAGTTTGTAAAATGCTATAGCATCCTTTTGACCCATCTGCGCTTCAACCTGTCATCGCCGTTCTTGTTTGTATTCATGTACACACCTTGAGGTCTGACGATCCAGGGGTTACCTTGCGGAGAAGAAAACAGAAAACCTCGCAGTTGTTTAGAAGGGGTATATGGAGGTCTGAGTCGCCGTCAAAGCCAAAAGACGCAAACAAAGGTCAGCACAAGTTCCTAAGCACTTATTTGTGTTGCATGCCAGAAGCTAAAGCCTTGGTTTGGGGTATATGTCTGATCATCTGATTCGTGTATAAATTTCTGATTGGTGACGCAATCACGAGATCATGCGCATGGTTTTGTGTAATCCTTTGAGACGGTGACCAGCTTCGTTGCTGGTCCTGCTTGGGTGTTGCATACTTACGGTAGAGAAGGGGGAGCCCGTCGGGCGGGCAGGCCCTAAACCATGACGAGTGGATATGATAGCGTGAAGAAGGAAGGGATGAGCGAGCGCAGAGTTGTTGCTGATCTACAGTGCTGGCTCACCCAACTTTTCTTCTGGCTCAAAAGGTGCTCGACCAACCAAGAAAAAAACTGCGGTTCCCTGTTGCGACTTGCTTCCCCCCGTGCGAGAAAATCCACTCTGGTCTCGTGATCGACCTTTTTTTTTCTAATTCAAAGTGTCAGACCGAAGCTTTCCATGGCTGGGATTGAGAAATTCGGTGCGGGGGCTCTTCGGACAAAATTTGAGCTCACGACCCTCGCAAGGCTGCCTCTCCCTTGCGCCAAATTGAGATTCTAGTTCTTCTCGAGAGAGATTTCTCATTTTTTGACGTTTTTTTCCCTTTTCTTGAACGGCTCCGCCATCTCCACTTCAATCAAGCTACTCTTCACCATCAACCCATCACTTGACCACCTCACCCCATATCGACACATTTCACAATGGCCAAAGACGAGGCAAAGAAGGACAAGAAGTCCAAGCGCAAATCCGAAGTCGCCGCTATGGACCTCGACCCCGTCACCGACGTGGAAGCCACCCCTTCTAAGAAGGAGAAGAAGGAGAAGAAGTCCAAGTCCAAGGTCGACGACGCCGCCGCCGCTGCTGATTCGGACGATGACGATGCTGCTGAAACTTCCGAAAACATTTCCCCCATCGCTCAACCTCTTGCTGCACCAAAGATGTCCAAGAAGCTCTTCAAGTTGACAAAGAAGGCATCCAAGTCGCGAGGTCACGTCAAGCGTGGTGTCAAGGAAGTCGTCAAGGCTCTCCGTAAGGGCGAGAAGGGTCTCGTCGTTCTCGCAGGCGATATCTCCCCGATCGACATTCTCTCTCACATTCCCGTGCTCTGCGAGGACACCTCCAACCCATACATCTTTGTTTCCAGCAAAGAGGCGCTCGGCGCAGCAAGCGCAACCAAGCGCCCCACCAGTTGCGTCATGATCGTCCCCGGTGGTGGAAAAAAGGCCGCAGCAAAGGGCAAAGATGCAACAAAGCCAAAGGAAGACTACACAGAAGACTACCAGGGTCTGCACAAGCAGGTTCAGGTCTTGAGCGACCAAGTGGCTATGGCTGTGTAAAGCACAGCCTAGACTCGCTTGCTCGCACTCTCAACCATATCCTCTTTGCATTCCCCTTCCCTGTATCGCATCTCTCTCTCTCTCTTCCACCAGATCCGGCTCGTGCTCTCAGTAGTTGTACATTAGATTTCTCTCGTTGGCTTCTTCCATCAAAAAGCAAGTTGACATTCCTCACGGCATAGCATTCCGTATACAGCTGTCTGATGCGACTGTGCAGGATAACCCTCTCACTGACTGCATCCTCTCGCACAATCTGAGCTCAGTAGAGATCACCAATGCATTGAAGTTCGACACAGAAGCCAAGTCAGCTACCGCTGTGATCCCGGCGCACCACCCAGCCGTTTCAACATCCCTTCCGCACTCGCCCCGGACACGTTTGAAAATCCAGAGACTCCCGACTCGGGCGTCCCCTTGTGCACTCCTTCCCCTGCTCCTGCTCCATCTTGCAACGGGGCCATGGCCTGGAACAGCGAAGGTCTGCTCTGTGATCCCCTACCGAAACTCTGCTTTCTCACCGTCTCTCCTTCGCTCGACGTCGTAGCGGGCCCGAATGGCGGTCCTTGCACGGCCGACGCTGCTGCCCCTGTAAATCTGCCCAACGTCTGGCTAAGGAAGCTCGACTTCCGAGTCGTGTCCAATACAGGGCGGGAAGAGCTGCTTGTCCCGGCAGCACCAAAGCTCGGCGACCGCTCTGAAGCCGCACCTGCCTCACCACCCACAGGAGGCGGCGACTGGGCTGCAAGCGACCCTGACGACGACAAAGACGAAGGAAATGCGCCCGGGATGGCATGCGCAGTAGTGACAGCGGTGGTAGCACTCGATGACGATGATGCCTGTCTTCGATGCGCACTCGACACCCCAATGGGATCGAAGATGATGCTCTTGCCGTTGATGCGGATCCCACCAGTGTGATTCGACGTAGAAGCCGTCGATGTGGAAGATGCAGTGCGTTGCGAAGCTTTCGATGCAGCCTCACTTGGCCACCTCTGCACTTTGGGCGCATCCTTCTGATTGCTTGGAGACTCGTCTCGCTGCGCGGATGTGCTGATGTTGAGACTGGACTTGCGTCGAGCTTGAGCACGCCCGAGCGTACCCATACCCTCTCTGTCGAGTGGCAGCGAGGCTGGGCCTGGAGACTGCGAGAATGGATTCGAGACGGCTGTATCGACCAGATCGCTGTGCACCGGCCTTGTCACACGGATTGCGATGCCTTCACTTCGACCCTGCGACGCTGGTGCAGAGGTCACGCTGCGGCTGTCCGGAGATCTAGCACTCGGACTGTCTGTCCCACCTGATCTTCGCGATGCGCGACCGGCCACCTCACTGCGACGTTTGTTCGGCGTGCGCCCGAATGCTGGCGCCATAGTCGCATGCTCGATTAATGTAGAGCGATGACTAGTGGATCCTGTCGTGCTTGATGCGTCTCCGTCCGTACCGCCACGCTTGCTAGTATCCACCTCTTCCGCAATGCCTGTGATGCTACGAGATGGCCACTGTGCGGCATTAGCAGAAGCCGACGAGCTTGCCCTCCATCTTCCCAGACCAACACCGCTACCAAGGGCGCCCTCCACTCGCAGTGAAGAAGCTGGCGAATGGCTTCGCAACGCCCTGGACAGACCCGATGCTGAGGCTGTTTCCTGGAATGCATCGTCCCTCCTGCTCTTCTCGACGGATGCAGGTGTTGAAAAGACAGCTGCCGAATCGACCCTAGGAGATGAGTCTGGCGTCTGCATCGGCGGCGTCGATTGATCAGGCGCATCAAGCTTGTCGGACTGAACCGAGAAGCCACTCGTTTGTCCTGCGTTGTCATCATCCAGACCACCGATCGTATCGTCAGCGGCTTTCGATTCTGCCTCTTGGTGTGCTTCATTCGCATCCTTCTGCTGCGTAGTTTCGGGCGCCGGCAATGCGGAAGTATCCTGAGCGCCAAGCTTTTTAATCAGTGCCAGCGTACCTTCACTGCGGCTCCTCGGATGACCAGGCTCTTTCTTCTCCGGCGTACCATTGGCGTTGTCTGAATCCGCGGTGCCGCTCCTGCCGAGCGCAGCCGATGAGCTCTTTCTACTCCTGAGCGCAGGCGGAACCGAGCCGTGGCCACCATACAGCTCAGCATCCAGCAAGAAGAACTTGACTCCTTCCGACAGCTGGAATGGATTTGCATCTTCTACACCCTCCACTTTCTCACCTGCAAGCGGCACGACCCGATTCGTGATTGCCGTAATTCTCGCCACGATCCACTCCCTCTTCTGCAGGTGCTCTGCTATAGGACCTTTGGCATTGAGGAAAAAGTGCGGCGCACTGATGTTGAATGCTGCCCACGGCTTCGAGGCCAGACTCGTATTGCGTGTTGGCAGGAAGAGTGCCAGGTCACCCACTTGGAAGCCGCGGAAGGAGATCCTGTTCTTCGCCGAGGCGTTCGCTTTTTGGTGCTTTTCGTTGGCCGACTTCCATGCTTTCTGCCACTTGCGAACCAAATTGTTGAGCGAGTCGAGCTTGCCCTTGACCTCATCAAACATCTCGAGGACGTCAAATGCACGAAGGGCCTCGAGCGTTGTTTCCAGATTGGCGCCTTCAGCCTCAGCATCGAAGGCGTCCAGTGCGGCTTGGCGCTGTGACTCGGACATTTCAGAGACTGACAGACTACCAGTAGAAAGCGTGATGGCGCGTTGCGCTGCCACGGCAGCTCCGGAGATTGCAGGCAGCGCTGACGTTGAGGTAGCGTCGTTGCTCGTCGTGGTTGGCTGCGCTGTGCTCGACTGGCGCGACGATGAATGATTGGGCATAGAACGTACGGTCTTGCGCAACAAGCTCGTCTTGGCGAGCAGATCGCGGGTACGCTCGAGTAGTTGCTGTCGACTAGCTTCGACTTCCCTCCTTGCTGCCTCCGCCTCGTCGGCAAGCTCTTTGGCATGCTCCATCTCCTTGACGATTTCTTCGTGCGCCACGTCAGCAGCTCGCAACTGTCCTCGCAGCAACTCGATTGCTTCTCGATCAGGCCCACGATTCTGCTCCGCACGTTTCACGGCAGCTGACTGCTGCTCGAGAAGCTGCGCCTTGGCGTCCAGATCAGCCTTCAGCGCCCGCACTTTTTCCTCGAGGATCGCACGATCTCCATCCGCCTCGGCGCGGTAAGATCGAATCTGTCGCTCCTTTGCAGCCTCGACTTCAGCAGCACCTTCTCTCGCCTTGGCTGCTTCAGCATGTGCATTAGAGAGTTGCTCCGTAAGCTCGTCGATCCGGACCTGAGCAGTGCGCAACTCGCCCTCGACACTCGATCCTTCGCTGAGCAAAGCTTCGATGCGATTACTGGCATCGATACGCGCGCTTTTGGCCTCCTCGAGCTCAACATGCAATTCATGCGCCTGGGCTTCGAGTTCTGCGACACGATCGGCTTCCTCCATCGCCTCGCGTTTAGCTTCGGCTTCCGTTCGATGACTTTGCTCGAGATCGCGACGAAGCTGATTCACTTCATCGACCATGTTCAAGCGACGCTCTCGCTCGAGGTCCAAGTCAGCACGCAGGTTGTCAATGCGGCTCTGTGCATCACGCTTCTCGGCCTCGAGTTCGTACAGATCCGACTTGCCGGCCTCGACCTGCTTCTTGAGCGTTTCGATCTCAGCTCTCAGAGCCAAGGTGCGGCTCTCGTTGTCAGCTTTGGACGTTCTCTCTGCCTCTTCCTTGGCTGCTTTGGCTGAGGCGAGCTCGCTTCGCAACTGGGCAATCTCTTCATGATGTGCGGCCGCAAGTGAAGCGGTGAGTCTCTGACGACGACGGAATCTTTTGCGTACTAGGATTGAGGTATCCGATCCACTGTCATCGCGCTCATCATCCGATGCTTCGTCATCGTCCTCCTGGTTGAGCAATTGCTGATTGACAAGGTTGATGAACTCGTCGTCGAGATCTTGCAGCGCAGCAGCAAGCGACTGCAAAGCCGCCTTCACCTCGGGGATAGGACTAGCTCCGGGCTCTTTGCCTTCGGCATCCTCGCGCAGCTTGGCATCGACCTGGTCAAGCAACTCATACAACGCTTCCAGGTCCGCAAGACCAAGGTCCGCTATGCCTTCGCTGCTGACTCGAGGCGTGTTGATTTCGAGACTCGGCGGTTTGTCGTCCATCCCCTTGACCTCCCATGGCAGGAGCGGAGACACGTCGCTGCGATAGAACTGCCTACGCTTCCATTCCGAAGCAGACAGCTTGGCCATCAGCTCAGCAAGCGATTGTGACTTGCCCAGGAAGTGCTTGGCAAACTCGCGTCTGCGAACAACTTCGACCACCGTAGCTCCGTATGCCCAAAGCATATTCTTGAGGCGATGCAGATGCTTGAATCCATCGAGCTTGTTCGAATGCAAGTCTGCATCGACAGCAGCGAGCAGCGATCCCGCCTCGGTGAACTCTGATTGGATGCCGGAAATGTCGATGAGCAGGTGCAGGCTGCGTTCGACAATGTCATTCCGATCTTGCGTGAGGCGCTGCAAGCCCTCACGCACCACCTCATCCAATAGTAGAAGCTCATTGGAGCTGTTGACGATCTCGTCGAATGTTTCCTGGTCGATCTTGTCTGCTACGGGCCAGCCTTGTGCATCTGGCGAGCATGTCGATTGAATAAAGGCGTGGAGTTGCTGCGTTCTGGCCTCCGCCTCGACGACGCGCTGGTACGTCTCGTCGGCAACTTCGGGCGTGGTTGCTTCGACTTCTTCCGACAGACCTTGAGTATCGTTGCGCACGAGCGAGAGATCCGTCTCGATCCTCTCGATCCGTTCACGAAGCTCGGAGTAGACGCGATGGCAGGCTTCGGCCACAGCACTCATCTTGGATTTGCTGATGTAGTCGCCCAGAGTGCGATGCTTTGGCTTCGCCAGAGCTTGATTGTTGCCGTTTCCATCCTGTGCTGAAGTCGATGAAGCAGCTGCAGCGGCCACCTGCAAGCTGGTGGATTGGAGCCTGGGATGGATAGAGACCATTCCAAGGATACGAAGGTCGCGCTCATAGCCTTGCAGCAACGCTTGCATCCTCGTGAGCTCCTTCTGTGCGACATCATCAATGAGCGCCTTTGCTCCCTTTTCGATATTGTCTGCATGGTCTCGCAAGTTGGCCAGCGCCACCTGAAGGCTTCGAGCGATCAGTGTGATCCTTTGGAGCAGATCACGGCAAGTATCTTCATGATTGGTTACAAGCGCAGCTAGCTCTCCAGACCAGCTCACGAGCGCTTCGAGCGACTTGGGCGTAGGTGGGAATGAGAGCTCTGCATCCGGAACGGCAGGTACTGGCTCAAGCGCCGTGTGCTCAGCCAACTCGGCAGCTAGCTCTGTCGGATCCGTGTAGAGAAACTCGCGATTATACACAAAGAATTCTTGCGAATGTGACTCGCTGCTCTTTGCATGCTGTGTGGATGCTGAAGGATCTTGATACGTTGAAGAGGAGGGTTGGGGGGTGTTGATTGCGGTGGCGGAGGATGCTGACGGTAAAGCTGTTTGCTGGACGATGCGATCGAGGAGTTCCTGCTTGAGTTGACTGCCATCGGCTGTCATACAAATGATGGCATCGGAGGGGATTTCGGTGGCTAACGACAGGGTGTCGAGGAGGTCATCGAGGGATGCAAATTGGGCGAGCGGTTGGTTGACGACGATGGAACGACCATCGTATGCCCGAATGACCCTCATGATCGGCGAGGTGCTTGACGGAGCTTGAGCAGACTACAACGGCACTTCAAAAGTGCGAGAGCAGAATTAGGCGTCCAGACGGTCCTAGAAATGACTTGTGGCTCGCTGCCGGTCGGTTTGAGATCGATGCCTTGGGCGATAATACTGATTCATGTCGAGATCTGAGCCATCTCCTTCTCCTTCTTTGAGTGCCAGGCGTGACGGCCAGTTCCTTGACCAAAGACTCGGAGTAGTGCTAGGATGGCGATGTAACCAAAGCGCCTAGGTGTGGAAGAGGAGATGAACTCGGGACGAGTCCAGATGAGAAGAGATAGATAGCGCTAGATCCGCCTTCGAACGACGTGTGCAGGTCTGATGGCAAGCGGCGGAAGCTGATGTCCTTTACAGCTGTCCGATGCGATGCTGCTGTACTTATTATGGTCAACAACGCTAAAGGTGTCCGGTGGAGATGATCGTTTGCGAAGATGGCAGAAGCTCAGTTGCACAAGTGTGACTCTGATCTTAGTCTGGACCCTTGAATTGCCAATCCACCGTGCGCGGCTGAGCAGCGTCCGCACCCTGCCGTACTTGCGCTGTGCCTGTGTGTTGCTGTGTCATTTTTCAGCCTTCCAACCTCCACAATAACCGCGTATCACACGCTCACGCGCGATTCTCATTCTGTGATGCGAAGCGCATACAGCTCGATTTTGTACCTTGCAAAGCCATCTGAAGCGTCAGATTGCGTGCTCAATAACGACGAGCACCGTCCGGCAAGATTCGAGCAGGGAGGTCAGGCGCAGCCTTCAATGAGCATGCACGGTCGTACGAACAGCTGGAAGACCACAGGAAAGAGCCAAGTAAGATGATGTGTGATTCCTCGACTAGAACGAAATGCTGATACAGGCTATCATGCTCAGGGTCTTGCATTGCTAATTTTGCCCCTCCTCACATAGCATGCGAGATCCGCCTCTTGAAGCGGGCGATCTTTCCCTCGCTTCCACCACCCGGACTAGTTTGACCCCCGCCGCTCTCTCCACTAACTTGCCTGGCTCCCGTGCTGGCTCCACCTTGATGCAGCTGGTGGCTCATATAAGCGCTCGCGTTGAGATTCGGTCCGGTGCGGGGAACAGGCGGGTGCTCGTAGCTCTGAAATGGGGCTGCTTCCTGATCATCGGAATCGCTAGGAAGAGGCTCCCTTCCGCTTCGGGAACGTGAGCGGCTTCTTCCACGACCTTTGACGTTGGGTGGCTTGGACGCATCTCCCACGCCCAGATCATGATAACCGTCACCCCGACTAGGCGACACCTTTGCTTTTCCTTTCGCTCCTCCACCCACTCCTGGGACTACACTGACCACAGCGGGTCCGCCTGCCTCCTCTTCAGCGGTATCCACGTCCTCTCCGCCGTCGCTGGATCTCTTCCTCCTCGGCACTTGAGTTGACATGGCCGGTGCCGGTCGGCCTACCTCAAAATCCCGCGGTGCAGCTGCAGTGCTTGAAGCTTGCGGAGGCTCCGCTAACGTGCTCAGGAAAGTGTGGTTGAGAGGAGTGCCAGCCTCTTCAAGACCGGGAGAAAAGCCACCGCTGACGGCGGGCCAGCCTTCTTCCAGGCTGCCCAACGCGGGGGGTCCAGCTAAATTTGAAGACGACGGTGCGGCTCGGTGAGAGTGAAGCGTGCGTTCGCTTCCACCGATGGCAATCGGACCCGAAGCTCGGCGTATGGGTGAGCCATTCTCGGCGGCTCCAACATTGACCGTGGCGTCCTCATTGAGCAGGCGATCGGTCACGACCATCTCGCCTAGCTCGGCTTGAATGTGGGAAAGACCCGGCGTTTCTGCAGCGTCGGCTACTGCGAAGGTCTCATCTCCAGCAAGAGGACCCACACTGGACCCGACGGCTGTATCAGGGCGAGCCCAATCATTCTTGCGCTTGCTCAAGGCCGCGGTCCCCCGACCCAGTGGAGGGTTTGCGCTGGCATGTGCAGCCTGCAGATCCGCCACTACGGTGGAAGTTGGCCGGGCACTTGATGTGGCTGCCTCTGCACCACTCATGCCATTTGCCACAGCACTGCCCAAAGAGACAATGGGGGCTTCCAATTCCACCGCCGGCGTGCCCACTTCGAGCGGTAGCTTGCCCTGTGCCAGCCTGGCCTCTGCAGCCGCCGCTTCCTGCATCAAGGCTTCTTGCCATGCCTCATCTTCCTCCACATCCGCATCGAGGTCCGCAAATGTGCGGCAGAGCGGACAAGAGAATCCGGGGTGATGCAAGTTGAGAAGCGGTCGAATGCACTTGTAATGGAAGACGTGCGAACATGGGGCAATGAAGAGAGCTTGACACACTGTCACAGAGAACAAGCAAATGCAGCAATCTGTGACACTGACGCCTTGCCTGTTTGTCGGCAGAGCCGCCGCAGTGGCACCTTTGCCCTTCTCTTCGGGTGGAGAGAGAGGCGTCCCCTGCAGCGCTCGCAACTGACGCAGAGCATTGACGTTGAACTGATTCGCTTCGCGCTGCCACCCGCGGTTGAGCTCAACACGCATCTTGACGCAGCGATAGATCTCTTCCGTTCCACCTTGGTAATCGACACCAAGCTGAACGACGTCTCCATCCTTGACGGCGAACGGCTTTGATTCGGTGTTGGGACCCGAGAGTCGGATGTGGTTTAGGAAAGTACCTGAAGATGACTTGGTATCGCGAATGAAGAATTTTCCGCCTGGTTCACACCAGATCTCAGCGTGTCCTCGACTGACGACCTTGCTCTTGAAGGCAATTCTGGATGAGTCGATGCGGCCTCCTCCGCCATGACTGCCGCTGATAGGAATGGCGCCTCCACGGGCACCAGGCTGACCACGGGTCTGTATCGCTGAACCAAATTCGCTCGCTCCTTCATTTGTCGATCCTCCAGCTCCAACACCAGCAAGAGTGGACGGGACGGGGTCTCGAGTCGAGGGCTGGCGGTCGGTAAAGCGACCCACCTTGACCGCGCTTGCACCTTCCTTGAGATCTCGCTCGATAGGTTCGAAATGAAGCGAGCGCGTGGCTTCGAGATGTGGGACGAGACGGATACGATGCATTCCATTGAGTGGACGCGAGCCTATCGGCGTAGAAGATCCAGCTGCAGCCGTAGCCGCAGGTTCGCCGGAAGGCGCGTCAGTGGTGGTTGCGGGGGCTTGTGCGGGCGCAGTCGAATCTTGGGAGGCGCCATGCGTGTGCGCTGAAGCGGTGGCGGCGGTTGCGATGGGCGGGGATGGCAAGGCTGCAGCTGCATCAACCGGCGATGCTGCTGGAATGGTTGCTAGTGTTCGAGAGCCACTCAGACCAGCAGTACCGTCATTGGAAGGCAAGCTGGACAAGTTGGCGCCATGCGAGCCGGATCGAGGCATGGGAGGCGGATTGACAGATAACCGCATTGGGCTACCTGACTGAGCACTGACGTCAAGTGCAGGCGAGCTGCTGTTACGAGGTACATTGAACGAGTCGCGATCCCGATCCCTGGTGGAAGGACGTTGAGAGTCGGTTCTGGCAGCAGCACCGCCCTGACTATATCGTCTGAACATGCGCCCGAGAGCACTGCCACTGCCAGCCTGAGGAGTGGAAGTGTTGGCAGTAGTCATATTGGACTGCGTTTGCCTTTCGAGGATGGGTGAGGTGTTGCTGGTCTGCAGCGGAATGCGCGAAGGCCGGGAAGCGTTGACTTGGGATGCCGAAGCAGCCAAATGGATTTGAGACGACGACGAGCTTCTGAGCAAATCAGGAAAGCTGGAACCTAATGCAGACGGCGAGAGGAGGTTGGAGGTGCTTGCAGCGAACGAAGGCTGATTGGCGTTACTCGATGTGCGCGGACGACGACCGAATCGCTGATAGAAAGAAAGACGTGACTGTTGTGGCGACGTAGATGCGTTCAAGCCTGTCGAGCTGGCTCGGTTGGCTTGTGAAGATGAAGAGGATATGCCGTTGTTGTTGGGAGATGGAGACGACATGTGGCGGGACCAAGAGGATTGGTTGCAGCCGAGACTATGTGTGTATGAGACAGAGTGTGATCATGAGGCTTTGAGACGAGTCCGCAAATGCTCGGGCGAAAGTGATGCAAGATGAGACTGCCGCTGTTAATCGGAAGTTGCTCGGTGACCGAAATGAGTTTGCCAGCCGCCAATACGGAGAAGGTGGTGCACGTTTCTGCTGTTCCGTGTGAATGCTGGTGAAGGCCGATTCTTGTCAAGACGGGGCGTAGACCGGTATTGAGGAGGTGCAGAGGCTGTGCCGGAGAACTCGTGAAGGGTCGAACGCGAAGCGTTTCCGGAGATGATGATTCGAGATAGGGGGTCCTTGCGTTGCTCTGGGCCGCACTGGATGTCGGTCAAAGGAAGAAATGGAGGAAGGAAAGGAAGCAATAAGGTTAAAGTTGATGCCAAACCGGCTGGGTTTGAGAAGGGTGCAGGCCAGAAGGAGGATTGATGATAGGATCGTGATGGTTGTCGAGTCGATTCGATACAGTATAATAATCAACTACGCCCGCCGTTCGAGTACAGTAGTGTGCGGTGCGGTGCGGTGCGGTTACGGTGCGTGTCGGCAGTTGGCAACTGTGACTGTTGCCTTGGTTCGCTCCGCTGAGTGGGGTAAATCAGCCATAGTCCAATCAACGCTGCAGTGTGAGTCTTGAATTGATTTGGCCTCACAAAATAATACTGTATCCAACTCAGGGCATGGGGCGAAAGAGAGGCAGGCACGAGGCAGAGTGGCAGTTCGGTTGAGAGATCCGAATAACGAAATTCTGCCCTCGTCTTCTCTCAACTGCGATGACGAGCCAGAAAAAAAAAAGCCACAGACACGTACATACATGCACGTACGCGCACTCACGCTCGCCCTCTATCAAGTCCAAACGTCAATAGAAGTCGGTTGCAATGCGGGAGTGCATAGCCATGGTGCAGGCGAGTCGAGTCGAGTCGAAACGAGTCGATGCGTCAAATCAAATCAAATCAAAATCAAGCTTCTCCAACCTTTTGACCCGCCGGACGATGGACTGCATTCATTTGCACTTCTGTGTGGCTTGTCTTTATCTTTACTCTTGAGCATCTTTCGAGCTTATCCCCGGGAAAAACTTGATTCTACGCGAAGCATTCAGGCCGTTCTGTTTCGAGGTACAGTACAGATCTGCGGATGACCGGCACGTACAAGCTTGGCAGAGTCGTAAGCTGATCCTCTTGATGCATTGCGGCGCCTTACATTATTATTTAATTTGTTATTGCATAAAATTTCCGGCAGCCGTTGCACTTTCTTGCACGGCCTTTTCTGTCTACCTTTTCCTCCTCTTCAATTCCACATGGCAAGCAACGACGCAAAGCAATGGACATGTCAAGCAAACAGAATGGCCACGGGACCTTCGTCTTACGAAGAGCGACTCAGAAGCCAATAAAGGATTCCGTCAAAGTCAAAATCCTCTGACCCTCGAGGACCATTAAATGTAAAGTGTGTGTAAGATCGACACAAACTGAAAGCGACTTGCTCCACATCCGATTCCCGAAAGCTCTCTTCAAAAATTTCCCGGCTTTGGCACACGACCCTTCTCCATATATTCTTCCCTTCACCTTCACCTTCGCCTCTTCCTCTTCCTCGCTCCTCCCGATCACCTTCGACGCCTTTGGACATCCGCCATCCCCAATTGCAACTGATCTGTAGATTCCGTCATGCCACCCAAGAAATCTGCCAACAAGTCCAATCTGCCCTCAGCGCCAACAAAGAGCAAAAAGAAATTCGCCGAAGATTCCGGTCTTTCACATCTCCTCTCTCTCTCCGAATCCATCACTTCCTCCCGTGCCGCATCCGATGCCTCGCGCATCTCCGCAACTAAGGCCAAAGTTCAAGCTCACAAATTGCGCAAACAGGAAAGCGAAGAGAGGTCGAGGGAGAAAAAGCAATCCAGTCTCAACGATGTAGGCTTGGGAAAGGCCAAGAGTAAGGCCGAGATCAAAAAGGATCTGAAAAAGGGTTTGAGGGAGAAGGTTAAGAGGAGAAAAGAGGCGAGGAGGGCGAGAATCAAAGGCGCGGATGTGGAAGTAGAAGATGAAGAAGCGAGAACGGATGGGGAGAGCGAGGAGGTGGGGACGCCGAAGAAGGCGTCCAATCTGAAAAAGTCCTCACCGACAAAGAATGGAAAGGCCAAAAAGGGTCCAAGGAAGAGTGTCTCCTTCGCTCTGGCATGACCGACCTTTGCACCTCAACATGCTTTCACCTTGTCATACACATATACCCCCCTTACAGCAATACAACACTCCAGCATCAACCCAATTCTACTCTTGCTTGAAACTTCGTTTACATTTCCAGAGTCTAGACAGCAGGTAGAGAAGCCCTACAACTCGGACACTCGCCTTTAATCCCCAACCACCTTTCCAAGCATTCCGTATGAAATGCATGTCCACAAGGTGCTACCATTACATCCATCCTCCTCTTGCCCACTTTGGAAGCCGGGTTCCATCGCTCCTTCCACTCGAGGAAGTTGGTGATGGGTTGCGCTAGGGTCGAGCGAGTTCTGCTTGGCGAAGTGCGACCGCGGGTCGGAGACAAGGAACGCTTGTCTTGAGGATAGGGAGAGTCCTCGTTCGAAACCTCAAAGTCTTCCGCATCATCCAATCGATCATATCCAGAATGCGAAGAGCCGAAATTGAACCAGCTAGAGCGATTCGAGTGCCGCTTTTTCGGTTTACGTTTTGTATCTTCAATACCTGTGAGGCAGATTGCACAATCCCCATATCCCTCCCCACTCTGCCTGCCATCTTCTCCATCGTCAGTAGCGCTTTCCTTGAGTTCGGGATGGTACTCCCACCCCACGACCTTGGCCGCCTCTGGCACCCATGCATCGGGCAAGAACCAATGCGGACCAAGTACGTCCTGCAACAGCAACACCACGCTCTGCAATCCTACCCATCCGCCTAATACCCACGCCCACACACTAGGCTCCATGAAGAGCACGTTCTGTGGACAGCCCAACACGTACATCGGCACAAAGAGCCGACAGAGGGTCGTACCCACAACCGTCCTCTTCAACACTGCCTTCTTTGTACCCCGCATGACGTTGCGGACGATCTGCGGCACCCAGAACGAGTAAAGCACGGGAAGCGCCAAAAGCACAGTGAGGATGGGAAAGAAGCCTACAAACAGCAGGAAGAGCGCGACGGCGACGATGGTCGCACCACGACGGCGAGCAACGAGCTCTTCAGGTGTGGCAGAGGCAGCGTCGGCGGCGGTGATGGCGGTGATTGTCGATTGGAACAAGCTTGTCGGGGCCATGTTTGCGTTCTGCTGCGCTGGAGCGTTGGCTGCTTCGTTTTGCGGCGCTGCTTGCGTCTCAGTAGCAGCATCGTTGGCTGGAGCCTCTGCTGGAGGAGCCGGAGGTGGCGTCGGTGAAGGTATGGAGTCCATCTGCGTCCGATAGATGGTGACTGTATACCTGTATCCAAACGCCAAAAAGCACATCCCGCTCATGAATGCACAAGCAATGAGCGGCACCGTCGTCTGCTTCCCTCCAGCTTCCTCTTCCAATGCAACACCGACGCTGAGGTGTACGATACACCCGTATGCATCAAGGATACTCTGCATCAGCCAGCCTTGATGCGCAACCTTTCCTAGGCCGCTGGGACTAGATGTGGCTTCCATCTGCGAGATAAGCAGGCGAGTCTGAACGAGCAGTACAACGAAGTAGAGGATTGCGTAGTGGACTGCTTTCTTCCATAGACGGGTTTGGAGGAGGCCGCTCGTGTTCTTGGACGACAGAAGGAGTTGGCATTCGGGCGAATAGGCGAGGAATGAAAGTTCGAGTGGAGGTGGGGAGATGGTCGAGATTCCCGTCGAACGCTGCCACTCGGATTCGAGCGAATCGATGAGAGGCTGCACTTTGTCAACGGGCCCAGCGGAGTGGAGTTGGCCGTAAACATGAAGCGAGCAATTGTGTTTCGGTGTCGAAGGAGTGGCAGAGTTTTCTCCACTAGAGTCGTAAGAGCCGCTAGCGATAATACCTTTGAGCATGTCGATGCGTAGCTGGAAAGCTTTGTCGATGGCGGCGATGGTTGCGTTCATCGTGTCGTGATTACCGTGCGGAATCATGCCGAGGGTTGTGCGGACATCGGTGTTGATGTAAAGTTCGTCCCTCATAGCATGAAGAAAGATGCTGCCGGTAGGAATAAAGTGTAGTCCTTCCAGCGAGAAGTCTCTCGTTTCCTCCGGATCGTGAGCGTTCTCTGGTGGGTCGTAGCTCAGACTTCCTGTGACCAGCGAAACGTTTCCCTTTGTAAGATGTTCTTCCTTCAAATGCAAAGCAACTTTGCCCTTTCCAAGCCAGTCAAACGCCCCTCTGTCCCACTTGAGCTTTGTTCCATTGACCCCATCCACATATGTCACATCCTGCTTCCCCCTGCCCCTTTCCAATTTGTCCGCTGCCGTGCGGTTCAGCTTCGAATCCAGCGCCAGCGATCGATTCGCTACCGTACTGAAGTCCCACCCTGCCCATTCGCCCTTGTAATATCCTTCGATATCCGCATGATAAGCGCCGTCAGGAGCGACAAGGCTTCGTCCCGCATATGTGGCAGGCAAGAGCGTGTAGAGGTCCTTGGGATCTTCTGTGACGGTAAAGTTGGCTTGTTGAGTCGAATTATGCTTGTACCATCCATATACTTCGGAACGAAGCTGTTCTGTCTGTGCGATCCAGTCACGGACTTGCTGGAGGTTGTCTTTGCCGAAGAGAATGTTGCTGAGTATCGAGGCCTGCGCGGTTCCTAGGAAGCTGATCAGCAACAGCGGTGCTGAAGCTATGCGCATCGTTGCAACTTATGCAGCGGCCAGAGCTCAAAAGATCCAGCGAAATGGTGAGGCACGAGGGCAGAATGATCCATTAGAGGCTTCGACGAGCTGACCGGCAGCTGAGTCGGAGCAGCCGGAAGAAGGATGGATGATGAGGAAGAAGAAGGTGAGGAACCAAGGAGCACTGCCCCAAGCGAGTTTTTGAGAAAGCGCGGTCCAAGCGCGGGGTCCACCTCAAAGTGAGTCCGCAGCGCCAAAAAGTGGAGAACTATCGGTGCATTAATTTTCCGGACCTAACTTTCTTCTCAGCTGCGCAGTTTTCCCCACTCAACACCACATCCATCATCACCATCAACACCACGGATCGCTCACTATACCCTCTCATGCCTCACATGAGACCGAGCTGATCATGGCACGAAGGCGCAGAGATCCCTTCGCGGACGATATCGATGACGACGGTTCCGATTTCTCCAACGACGATCTCGACGACGAAGTCGCCTCAGGGTCTGGAATTGGGTTCGGCCAGCCGATGAGGAAGAAGAGACGGACGAAAGAGGATGCAATTTACGGCATGTTTGGTGATGAAGACGCTGCTAACGAGGCAGATGGTGGAGTGGGAAGGACGGTGAGAGCGAGAGATGCGAGAGGGAGGAAGGTGGACTACAGGGCTGGGCAAGCATTTGTGCCCGCATCTGGATCGAATTCGACACAACAGAAGCCCCCAGTCGAAAAGCCAGAGACTCGGGACGCACAGGATATCGACGCTGGCGAAGGAACTGGAAACTCGAACGTGGACGAGGAGGAAGGCGACGACTTCCAACCGGCATCATTCTTCTCAACCCGACGAGGGATTGGCTCCACGGCCCAGCGCGAGACCCGCTCCCCACCACCAACATCGACCAAAAGATCCGGAAGAGAAGGCATCGGAGCGCGTGCCGGCATTGGCGCCTCTGCTGTCGCCTCCGACCATCTCGAAGCAGGTCCATCGAAACGCAGAAGCGGCCTTACTTCGCTCTCCATGTTTGTCTCGGCTGGAGCAAGCAAGGTCTCTGACACCAAAGTTCCGCCGCATGAAGTGAAGCCGGAAGACACGCCAACAATATCGTCCCCTCCGCCACCAGCAGCTGTACCGTCTAGCGAGACTCCAATCAGCAAGCTTCCATCTCCACCAGCCGGTGAGGAAGACGTGCACGACGACACGCAAGCTATGTCAGCCGCTGGCCTACCCACCTCCTTCTCCAAACCACCCCAACCCACGCCATCATCAGCCTTCGCTCCCCGACCCAAACCTCCCCCGGCGCCACCAACCACCTCGATCAAGTTTGGGGGCAAGTTCGACCCCGCCTCCTACCTCGCCTCTATGGGCTGGACTGGTGGAGGCTTAGGTAAAGCCGGACAAGGAATCACCGCGCCTATCGAGGTGCAGTTGCGACCGGAGAGGGCGGGTATTGCCTATGGCGGGTTGAAGGAGAAGACAAAGACGGAACGCGGCTCTCCCACTCCCGAAGAGAAGAAGCAAATGCGACGCGAAGAACAGAGGAAAGAAAGAGAGCGAAAGAAGGAGGAGAAGAAGGCATGGACGCAGCCTGAGCCGAAGGAGAGGAAGCCAAGAAAGGCGAAAGTGGAGCATAGGACGTATGATGAGATTCTGGCTGAAGTGGGTGGATTGCCGGCGACGCAGAGTGGGTTGGGCAAGATCTACGATGCGAGCAGTGGACAGTTGAGGGAAGTCAGCGATCTGGCGACAGCGCTGGGTACGAAGGGTGTGCCAACAGCGGAATCAAGCCAGCTTCCAGAGCTACAGCATAATTTGAAATTGATAAGGGAGACGAATGCTCAAACGCTGACGGCGCTGGCTAGGGAAGGCGTACAGATTCAGGATAGACGGAGATGGTTGATGCGAGAACACGAGATGGCGGTGCGGAAGATCAAGGTGGAGGAGCAGAAGGTGAGGAGGATCAAAGCCGTAGTGGGGTTAGTGAGGGAGTTGACGGAGCTGGCCACTCCGGAATCGGATTTGGATACATTCACGCCGATCGTAGAGAAGATCGACACCGACTTCAAGGACAATGTTGGCGAGTTTGGGCTGGATGAAGCGTTCGTCGGCGCCATTGCGCCTCTGATGCGCGACTTGTGGTCTGATTGGCAGCCTCTCAAGCAACCCTCTCTTGCACTTTCGCATCTCCAATCGTGGAGATCCATCCTTCGTACGCAAGAATCCTTGCCATCCTCTGACAAGGGTAAGGGCAGCATGACGCCATACGAGTCTCTGATCTATACTCTCTGGTTGCCTCGCGTGCGCTCGGCGCTCAACAACGAGTGGAAGCCTCACCACCCGTCTCGCGCTGTCGAGCTTTTGGAGAATTGGAAAGGCATCCTCCCTCGCTTCGTTTGGGACAACCTCATCGATCAAGTGCTGCTGCCCAAGCTTCACGCAGGTATAGCGGCATGGGATGCGAGGAGCAGTCGGTGGGAGCTATCGCATGTAGTATTCCCCTGGCTACCCATTGTGGGTGAAGAACGGCTGCGTGAGGTGGTTGCTGAGGCGAAGAGGAGATTACGCTCCGGCCTCAAAGTAGCCGACGTTGCCAAAGGGCCGGGGGAGGGGTTGGGGCAGTGGAAGACGCTCTACTCGGGATCGGATTGGGAGGCCCTCCTGCTGTCCGCAGTGGTTCCCCGGATCGCCGCTTATCTCAGGGACAAGCTCGTCATCAACCCCGCAGATCAAAAGCTGGAGCCGTTGGAGGACGTGTTAAAGTGGAGGAAAACGCTGCGTACGTCAGTGTTGGCGAGGGTGGTGGTGAGTGATTTCTTCCCTAAATTCCTCGACGTGTTGTGCGATTGGTTGAAGCAAGGAGGGGTGCAGATGGAGGAGGTGGCGGGATGGTACGAGTTCTGGCGCACCTTCTTCGCTCAGCACCGCCTCGTCGATGATACCGATGCAAAAAGTCCGGCTAATGTGGGATTCTTGGCTGCGCTCAACCTCGTCAACGATGCCCTTGATATGGACGCGCATGATAGACCAAGGAAGTTGAAAACGCCCCAATTCGAGCTCTTGTCCTCTTCGTCATCCCGGGCTAGAGCCAAGATCGCCCAAGCAGCCCAAGAGCAAGATGTGGGTCGAAATCAAGAGGCCACTTTCCGCCAAGTGTTGGAGGAAGAACTAGCAGCGCACGACATATTCCTCTTCAAAACTTCCCAAGTTCACCCCACAGGCCCAACAAGCACAGCAACGGTATGGAGGGTCAGCAAATCCTTCTCCACCGGTGGCGCGAACAAGAGCAAATCAGTGCACATGTATATCGACGACGAAGTAGTCTTCCTTCAAGACACAAACGAGCGAGGTTGGGAGCCTGTTTCGATCCAGACTCTCGTGCAGGCTCTAAGATAATCAACTCACATCCATACCAGAGCGTGCAAGAAAGAGAGGATGTGTGTGAGATATGTGTAAGAAATCCCATGAATGACCAACGAAGGTAGAAACAACAGAACAAATACAAAAGCTACGATAAGTTACGAATGAGTCAATCTATATGAGGATCCCGACTACTGCTTCAGATCATTAGGAGATCTCGTTGAACCTTCCCCTCTTGTTTGCTTCCATTGGTTGTTGCTGCTGGTTAGGATGGCGTCGCAGACCATCGTCGTTGTTATTGGAAGCGGACCTCTTCAGTCCGTTGTTGCTGCCATAGGGGCTGCGGGAGTTATCCCCTCTGCCGGGGTCGTTCTCCTTGCTTCCTCCCATGCCGTCTCCGCCAACCAAACCTGCTGCCATGCCTCCGAGTCCGTCATCGTCTCCACCTGTACCGGCGGCGATGAGGTTCTGAAGCATCGCCACGTACTCCTCATCGGTGAACCCCATTCCGGCGAGAGGGTTGAGCGATCCATCGCCTTGCTCGCCGTTGATGGTGCCGTTGGAAGGTGTGGCTCCACCAGCAACACCAGATGAGGGAGAGACGCCTTTGATGCCCATATTGAGCGCTTGCCCAAGACCGCCGTCGGAGCTACCGACAGAGAGGCCTCGTGGGTTCTGCTCCTTAAATGCTTTGAGATGCAGAAGATGCTTCTCGAGCATGTTGAGCAATCCTTCTTTGGTGAAAGGCTTAGGCAGAATGTCGGTCATACCGGAAGACATGTAGTTGATGAGATCCGAGGGACCAGAGTTGGAGGTCATGGAAATGATGGGAGTAGCAGGGTCAAATTGGCGGATGAGGGATGTGGCTGAAACGCCGTCAAGGTTGGGCATGACAATGTCCATGAGCACCAAGTCGTACTTTTCGAGATTCATCTTGTTGACTGCAGACGTACCATCCACTGCGTAGTCGATCGAGCAGCCAAAGACTTGCAAGAATTTGGATGACAAACGACGGCAGACTTCGTCATCGTCCACAAGAAGGACTCGGGGAGGAACAGCCCAGCCAGGTACCAAGGTCGATCGACGTACACGGAGGTAATTGCCGGAACCAGACTCGGAGCCTTCCCTCTTCTTGCCGTTCGATTGAGCATCCTTACCCACGGAAGAATTGGAGCCATTGCGATCAGACTTGGGCATGTTGCCGGACTGTGATTCGAGAGAAGATACGCCCAAGCCACCGGTGCCAACGCCTGCAGGGGCGCCGGAACCGTTGTTGGCGTTGTTCGTGTCAGCGCTGCCGTCCTCGCGAGGTTGCAATGTGCCTACGGTGAGGACGCGAAGTCCGGCCTTCTCGAAGGAGGGAATGCTTGGATTGCGGACGGCACTGGCGGCTGCATTGACGAGAGTGCTGTCTGCTTCCTGATCGCCGAGCTGAGGCGGATGGAGGATCATGGGCGCTAGAGGATTGCTCTCATGAAGAGATGCCAGTTGTTGAGAAATCTCGGGTGTTTTGCCGTTGTTACCATCGAGAGGCGATGCAACACTCTTCGGAGATAAAGGTGCAGCAGTCGAGGGTGCACTCGTCATTCCAGAAAGACGCGAGGTGGAAGCGGCGTTGGTCGAACTGCTTGCATCAGGACCGGATGGACCAGAGGAGCCGACCGAGTGAGGACCACCTGTTGCTGGCTTGAGACTGGAATCGGCGGATCGGTGTGACATGTCGTTGATCCGGGCAAAGGAAGCAGATCCAACATCTTGGTAAGATCCCATCATCTTGTTATCTGTGGGTGGAGCCATGAAAGGAAGATCGTTGGATGTGTTGCCGCCATTGCTGGTCTGAGCCATGAAGCTTGGCGCAGAAGGACCTTGACCGCCGTCGACCCTTCGATCCTGCTCAAGGTTCATGAGGTACTGAATCAAGTTCTGCATAAGCTGATCCTGTTGCACCATGTTGCGTTGGAAAGTGAGCATCTCGCCAATGACACCTTGATACTGCTTGGTGAGAGCCAAAATGTGATTCTGCATCTGATCCTGATTCGCCGTGAGATTGGCGACTTGAGCCTTAAGGTCTGCGTAAGACTCGCCGGACTTGTCACCACCTTCCACAACGGATAGCGGTATTGTTGGGCTGTCATCGCGATCGGCATCCAGCAATCCACCCTTGACATTGGGCTTCTTCTTGGCAGGGATCTTGCGCTTGACATTCTCGAGCAGATCCTCGCGACCACGAACAAAGTCCGGGTGTTGAAACTCCCAAACATGCTCGCCAACGGTACCAGACCCATCCTCGGGATTCTTGACCTTGTGGAAATCGTACTTGTTGAGCTGACGGACGAAACTGGCAAAATTGGAGTGGCGGAAGTTGCGTGGCAAGACGTGTTTGGTGAAGTCATTCATGTCCTTGACAATGAAGCTTTCACCGGACGGTGACCATGCAACGACGCTTTCGTAAGCTTTGTCATCGAGCATGCTGAAAAGCTTCTTGACAAAGTCGCTTGTGCCTTTGTTGGCAGCTTGTGATCCATCTCCACCTCGACCTTTGCCTTTGGCATCGTAGTCATCGTAAACTCCGCCATCGTCATCATCCAGGTCCTCTTCCTGTTTGGGACCACCAAAGGGACGATCCATGGCATGATGAGGGGGTCCACCCGGCCCGCCGCGGTTGCCGGCTGGCCCGGATGAGTGCTGCATGTTCTGAGGTTGCAATACGGAGGGAAGAGGCGCTGATGCCTGATTCCAGTGCTGCTGAGATGGATGCGAGTGATGCTGTGATGGCATGGATTGGGGAGGTGGTGGTTGCTGTTGATTCTGCTGTTGAGGGTGGTGTGGATGTCCATACGCGTTGGGAGCGTGATTGTTGTTGTAATCGTACTGTGGTGGGATGCCACCTCTGGCTCCAGGGCGCATCTGCGGATCGGACGGGCCGTGTGGTGGTTGCTGACCATAAGGCGACTGAGAGGCATAGGGAGAGGTGTGTGAGCCATGCTGTCGCATAGGACTGCTGGAGATGCCCATCGATGGCTGACCAGCATCAAAGTTGGAATACGGGCCGGACGAGCGATTGCCAGAGTTGCTGCCCGGGCTGGGACCACCGAAGTCTTGGGATCCACCGGGCGTCCATTGCTGTTGCTGTCCTTGTCGGCTCACGGGAGGCGGCAGATGCGCTTGCGGGTAGTTGCCAGCGTGTGTTGGATTCGAGTAAAGCGGACCTTGTTGTGAGGAGGGCGAAGGGTAAGGATCCATGTTAGGATGATGACGCTGTTGAGGAGGGCCTGCAGAGTATTGACCGGGCTGATCATGCCAGTTGGGATGATTGGACATGTTGGAAACAAAAGAGCGCGGCAGCTGATGCCTGCAATGTCAATGTCTTGAGCCGATTGCTATGACATAGAGTGCTCAGGCGCAGAGTTACAAAATTCGCAGCGATCGGATGAGCCGACAAGGATGGAAGAGTAGGCAGTTTGAGGAGCGAATCGGCCTCAAAGATGCGTGCAGCGGGTCAGCCGACTGGTAGTGTATTTCCAAATCACGACCGCTCGTATAGGAGAACGTGGCGCAGCAGAGATTTGGCTTGAAGCTATTGCTAAGGGTTGAGGATGGAAGCTGCCAAGTCAACGAGCTTGCTGCGAATTCCAACCCGACAGTACGTTGAACGTGAGTATCGAAAGACCAGATGCTAACGATGCACCAGCAGTCTCTGATGAAAAGCTCCCGCAAAACCGATTTGCAGGCTGCAACAACAAGGGCGACGCGAGCTCTGCCAGCTGAGTCGATTGCTAGTGATGCGCGGATGGCTCAGCCTTCTTGCAGTGATATTGGATGCAAAAGTGGGGTTGCTTATGATGTTCGATCCGTAGCGAGCCTTGGAATGAAGGTGGGAGAACGATCAGGGATGCGTCGAGAGAAGGAATACGATGGAGTTGGAGTTGGAGTTGTGGGTGGAGCTGGGCTTGAAGGAGGCGATTAGCTTTGGAAATCGGAATTCCTCGAGACGAGTCGAGTTGATCGTCGAGTAGAGTGCGGATGTTGAGGGTTTAGCGCGGCGAAGAATCGTTAGACTAAGCAGCGCGGCGCCAGGGCGCAGCGATACTGCAGCTTGTTTCTCGTTTTGTTTTGCTTTTTTTTTGTGTGTCAGACGAGCGTCGTGGACTCCGGGCGGACTGACAAGCCAGGAAGGTCGCAACAGCGGCAGCGGCAGCACCAGCACCAGCACCAGAGTAACTCAGCAAAGGAAGGCCGTGCAGTTGAGGGCAGATCAAGAAAAACGCGCGGTTATTCCGGGTAGGGTCGCGCAGTATTCAAGAGAGAAGGCCCGACCAAACCACATGAATCTAGGCACAGCTTCTCACCACCCTTCTTCTTTACTTCTTCGTTCTGCTTGGCTTTTCCATCAAAAAGACATAGATTAATGAACGAGCGAATTGATGATCGAAAGATACAAGCAAAAAGCAGGCACAGGATCAACAGAGGCAAGGTGAGGTACCAAACGATAAAAGAAGGTTTGACACTGCAGCAGCAGCAGCAGCAATCCCAGAACGTGAACAATGTCAGAGAGTCAAAGTCGGGCGAGGCGAAATCAGATCAGACAAAAAGGCGCTTTAAAGCCGTGAGACAGCTGAGTCAAAGGAGGCACGACACGAGGAGGGCCAGAGCCGCCAGAATTGCATAAGAGAATCCATAGAGATGCGAAAAAGGGTCCGAAGCCCACTTTCATATATACAGTACTCAACTCAGGGACGCATGAGTTTAGATTCCCACTTTTCATTTTCGAAGCAACCCAGCTTTGCAGCCACAGGGATACGATGCAGCAGCGACAGGGCGTCAGATGAAAGCAAAAAGGTCGCTGTCACAGTCTCAGAGTATAGATCCTAACCATGAACTCCTCAGAAATGTCACATCGGGCTTGGATTGGCCATACAAAACGACTCGGCACGCTCTGCTGAGCCACGCGCTTGACCGTTGGCACACAATTGGTCTATCCAAATATCGATTCGCATGGAACTCGCTTCGAGAAGAATGTCGGATATCGGAGACGGATCGCATGTATAACACAGCTCGGGCTGAGGCGGAGTTGAGAGAGCCGGTTTCAAATCCTCTTACGGATGGATCAGCCGTGCGCGGCTTAATCCTATTCCCACACCCACGTTCAGACAGGCAGACCCTTTTGTTCTCTTTTTTCTCTCTCTACCTGTCTCTGAATCGGATTGCAGCTTGTGAGCAGTCGCCCATTTTCCAACCCAGCACCTAGCAGTCACCTGCCGAGCTAGTCGGTTTGCGAACCCTTGCATTATGCATCCATCATCGTTCCTAGCCAGCGCCGAGGACCGACAAGATGGGTTGGGCGATATTATTGTATCGCAGGTGTTATTCGAAATGCAGTGTGGTTGGTAGGAAAAGCAAACTTCGAGGCGTTGAGCCGCTGCGTTGCAGATGAGCGGTCGATAATTAACGAAGCACATGATGTACCTCTGCTATTGCCGAAGTCGGACCGAATCACAGCCAGAGGCTAGCCTGTCTATACCACTGACAATTCTGCAGCCTACGCTCAGACGGAAGAGGCTAGCAGAACAACTGCATCCCGGGTCCACTCACGCTCTGTCAGTTTGGCGACGTACATGGACCCTGGATATCGCGCAAAGTCGGATCACCAAAAATAGCCTCTCCTCGCACCTGGTCGAGGCCGAGGTGTCGTTTTTCCCCAATGCCTAGACATCGGCCACACGACACACGAGACCTTAACGAGTACTGATACAGTGATCTGACTCGCTACACACATCTGAATGAGCACAGCTTGATTCAGGAGCCTTCTCATCGTTGATGTCAACAGATCTCTTCGGCCCTTTCGTCGTCAGACCAGATCCAGATCCAGGCGCGGAAGCTGATTCCCGAGCCTTCCGAAGCGCTTCCGAACCATCTCCTCCATTGCATTTCCACCCGAACGTGCCGGTCGATCAAAGATGACGCCTGCATCAGTCGCAACATCGGCTTTGTATTGAGTCGCCCTTTTCGGACTCTAAATCTTGCACACCAATGACGGATCGGACCGAAACAGAAACAGAAAGTACAGAAGCAACAAAGCTCACATTACTCAACAAAAACTAGCAAAACACTAACGACCGCTCGTACTACCCGCGGATTGTCTCGCCTTCCTGATCTGCTGAATCCTCTCTCCATAGCTAGGCCCCACCGAGCGCTCACCCGAGCTGCCGCCAAACACATCCGCCGCAGTCACTCTTCCGCTTGCTTGCGCGTTCGACGCGTTGCTGTCCATGCTCTCGCGCTCAGTCCCGATCTTGCCCATCCCGGCATTGCTAGGGAGCAGCGAAGCAGGGATGCTAGGCACTGGCTCCCTCTCACGCTCCTCCGCTGCCCTCACAGCTGCATCCAGCTTCGACTTGAGTCCAATAGATGAGAACCTTGAGCCTCCGGAGGACTCGCGTCCGTGCAAACGAGAGGATTTGCGGCTACCGCTAGCACTGCCGGGACGAGGATGGTGGTGTTGATGAGCAAGTGAACCGACATCGTGCTTGCCATCGCAGCAAGCACGAACGTTGGTCAGACCATCCCAATCCTCGGGCTCGTCTTCTTCGAGCATCTGTTCGGCTGTCTTCAGACGAGGGTCGTCATTAGCCAGAGCTCGACGAATAGGCGACTGTGTGGCAGTGAGGTCGAGAAGATCGTAGCTATCGTCATTCACCTCGCCGCTGCGGACACTGGCAGAGTAGACGCCGCCGCGAAGACTGTTGCTCGGGCTCATAGCCACCGACAGCTCGCGGTCATGCTCGTGGTTCTGAAGCCATTCTTTGGCAGGCACGTCTCGGCGCTTGCCGAGCGATGGGTAGAGCACGCTTTGAGCGCCGATGCTACCACGTCGTCGCGGTGTCGATTCGGTCCTCATTGCCTGATCGGATGACCTGCGGGTCAGGAAGTTGCGTCGAGCACTAGCAAGGGAAGCACTCCCCAATGTAGCTGCCGAAGCACGAGGCTTGGCTCGGCGTCCTACACTACGAGTGATCAGCGTAGGGTCGTTTTCGGCATCACTCATCAACTCCGGAGCCGCGTTGCTGGCAATCACGGTAGCATCCTGAATGGTAGGACGGTGCACCAGGTACTCGAGTGCGGCGAGCCAAGCGTCATGTCGCTCGCGGTTGGGTGCGCTGATCTTGACTTCACGAGAAGCAGTGGTAATGATGATGCTTTCGTGATGCAGGCCTGGAGGACTGGGGTTGCTGTCTTCGACCACGCGCACGCTCTCGATCGAAGCGCTCTTGCTGGTGCCTTCCGAAACCTTGGCTCCTCCAGGATCGCTAATGGTCCAGTAGAGCATCTTGGTGTAGGGATGAAGCCAGAAGTAGCGACGGTGACGCTTGTCCGAGTGACCGCCACGACCCATCGACTTGCGAGTGTACTTGTGCATGTACTCGCCGATCATGGTCTGAGTGATGGCATGAATGATAGCTGGGTCCGTAGACTCGGCGCCAAATTCAGAGAGGCCGCGTGGACCGCGAGATTTGCCAGCAGCGCTCTGGCCGCGGACGACGAAGGTCTCGTCACCAGCATCGGAAGCTTGCGACGACATCATCGAGAGACGACGGCTGACCTCTGATGTCACATCTGACACGAAGGAAGCCGCAGAAGATTGACGAGGACCAGCAGCAGGTCGACGAGCACCAGACTTGCGCGAGCCTATGCTCTTGCGTCCCGAGACCATAGTGTTGTAGATGCTGCCGTCCAACGCCTGCTGGTTTACTGAGGCCGATGTCTCACCAGAGTAGGTGCGCGATCGCACGCTTCCGGTACCAGAGCTCTGTTGGCGAGTACGGCTGCCAGGCGGGTAAGCGCTGGGCGGAGGGCCGCTACGACCAGAGGCGCGCGAAACCGATCTGGGCTGCTCGCCTGATCCAGGTGGGACTTGCAAGTGACGCTGCTGAGCACGCGTCAAGAGGTCTGCGGGAGGAGGCGAGGTAGGACGTCCTGGTCCTTGGTTGGCTGCAGCGAATACGTTCTTCTTGAGCGACGGGGGAGGCATCGTCGGCGGAGGCGGCATCGACATTATAGGTGCCTTTGTCTTGTCTGGAAGAGGTGGCACGGGAGGAATGGCTTCGTTGGCATCGGTGTGGCGCGACCAAGTAGAGTCAGCTGAAGGCCTGCGGCTTTGGTTGTTGCTACCAAAGGCATCGGCGCTGTACAGCATGTTGGCTGGCGAGGAGGCACGCTCGCCGCCGAAGGTGCCAACAGAGTCGCGAGGACGGTTTGCCGACTTGAGTCCGCCGAGGACCACAAGATTGTTGTGAGCGGCAACGCTTTCGACCGTCGGCTGGATTGGCGAAGCAGGAGCGCTGGTCTGCGTCGATGAGGAGACAGTCGCGGCAGCAGCCTTGCGTTGCTGCTCTTCCAGATACTGCTTCCATGCCTCGTCGTCAGTCTGGCAAGAAGATTCCCTGAGCTCGACAGCAGGGACCTTGACGGTCACATCAGCTTCAGCAACATCGTCAGCCTCGACAGCATCTTTGAAGTCATCGACCTCGTTCTCGGTGTCAGTCACTGCATCGTGCTTGGCCTTGAGCTGCTCCTCAGCGATAGCAGCAGCGGCGAGGGCAGCGGCGGCAGCAGCCTCTGCCTTGGCAATAATAGCTTCCTGCTCTCGTACCTTCTTCTGAGCCGTGTTGAATGCCGACTGAATGGTCTGCAGCTCTTTATCGGAAGCAAGACGGTTCTGCTCCGTGGACGAGCGCTGAGCGGCGATGGAAGACTCGAGGTAGCGGACCTTGGACTGAAGCGAGGCTACATTCGCCTTGATCTCGTCGTGCTGCTTCTGCAAAGCTGCATGAGCGGTCTCGGCTTCTTTGAGACTGGCCTCGGCGGTCGAGCGAGACTGGTGTGCGGAGCTGGCATCGCCCTGGAGCTTTGCGAGCTGCTCCTCGAGTGACTTGACTTGGGCCTGCGCCTTCGCCACTTCCGCGCGCTGCTGTTCGAGTGCATGGTCTCGCTCTGCCTCCAGCGCCACGACCACGGCTTGCACCTTGGCCACTTCGTTTCGCTGAGTCTCCAAAGCTCGCTCGCGTTCGGTGAGCAGCTGCTGTTCAAGTGAGGCTACTTGAGCTTGCACCTTCTGGACTTCTGTGCCTTGCTGTTGCACTGCGCTTTCGCGGTCGGCAACGAGCTGCTTTTCGAGAGACTGCACTTGGGCTTGCACCTTTGCAATCTCCTTGCGCTGCTCTTCGGCAGCTTGCTCTCGCTCAGAAACGAGTTGCTGTTCAAGTGTCTGAACCTGAATTTGAATTCTGGCGACCTCCTTACTCTGCTCCTCCGCAGCGCGTTCACGCTCACTGAGGAGCTGCTGCTCTAGCGAGGCCATCTTAGCTTGTGTCTTCTGAAGTTCGCCACGCTGCTCCTCGAGAGCACGCTCACGCTCGCCGACGAGCTGCTGGTGCGTTGCAACTGCTTGGTCACGGCTTTCGAGCGCCTGCTTGTGCTCGCTTCGAATCTGAGCCACGGCGGTGGCATGACGATCCTCGAGTTCCTCAACCGCATCCTGGTGCTGACGCTCTTTCTGAGCGATGGCGACAGCATGGGTTGCCTCGAGCTGCTCCTTCTGTGCCTCGGTGGCATTGAGAGCCTCAGATCGGGCCGCAACAGCAGCGGCAGCGGCGGTGGCCTCAGCCTCGCGCTGTCGAGTAAGCTCGCGTGCAGTCTCGTCCTGCCTTCGGACCTTGTCGTTGACCATGTCAAGATTGGACTTTGTCTCGGAAAGCTCGCGCTCGGTCGCGGTGTGCGTCTTCTGGAGCTCAGCAAGCTGCTGCTTGAGCTGCTCGGTCTCTGCGCGAAGTGTGGCAATGCTCTTCTGCAGCTCAGCGATCTCAGCCTTGGCGGTTTGGATCTCCTTGTCGCGCGCTTCAAGTTCCCGCTTCGCGCTGTCCAGCTGACTGTCGCGGTCAGCAATGTCTGACTTGGCCGCACTGAGCTCCTGCATTCGCGCCTCCAGGTCTTTCTTGAAGCTCTCGAGCTGGGCGTCGCGATCAGCAATGTCAGCCTTGGTGTCACGAAGCTCGCCGCTGCGTGCCTCGAGATCCTTCTTGGTGTTCTGCAATTCGACGTCTCGTTCAGCAATGTTTGCTTGAGCCACGCGGAGCTCTTCAGCACGCGTCTCAAGGTCCTTCTTGTGAGTGTCGAGCTGGACGTCACGGTCAGAAAGCGCCTCGCGATGACCGTCTTGCAGTGCCGCGACGGTAGCTGCTTGGGTAGCTGCAAGGTCTTTGTGCGATCTTTGGTGTTCCTCGAGCGCATCTTGGTGCTTCTTCTCGAGGGCGGCCACAGCAGCAGCGTGAGATGCTGAAAGCTCCTCGTGCGACCTCTGGTGCTTTTCGAGTGCCTCTCGATGATCTTTCTCGAGAGCAGCCACAGCCGAAGCGTGCGACTCGATGAGGTCCTTGTTCTTCTTCTCGTACTCAGCGAGCTGTGCATCAGCATCTTCCAGGGCCTTCTCACGGATAACGAGGAGCTGCTTGTGTTCGTCGCGCAGACGCTCGAGAGCATCGGCATGCGAAGCCTCGAGGACGTCAAGGGTTTCCTTGTGCTGGCGGTCCTTCTGAGCCAAGGCGAAAGAATGGGAGGCTTCCTTGCGCTCCTTCTCTTCCTTGATCTTGCGCTCCATATCCTCGCTGCTGGTCTTGTGAGATGCCACAGCTGCGGCAAGGGCGGCACTGGAAGCGGCGACCTGCTCGGCGAGAGCACGAGAGTGTCGCGAGCGAGCCTCGGCAAGCGATTCCTCATGGACCCTGTTGCGCTCCGCCAGTTTGGATTCCACGAGTGCAGAGTGGCTCTGGTCCTTGTCGGTTAAGCTTTGCTCGTGAGCAGCAGTCAATTCGTTAACTTCCTTGTCGTGCGTCTGCTTGAGCTGGTCCATGGCGTTGGCGTGCTCTTCTTGAAGCATCGCGATCTTACCAGCGTGTTCAGCGTGAATCGTCTGGATGGCGCTAGCGTGCTCGGCTCGAACGGCTTCGAGCGCAGCCTTGTGCTGCTCGTCGCGCTCGGCCAATGCGGGAGCCACAGGGTCAGGCATGTCTTCGGTCTGCATCTCGGATTCCGCCATGTCGCGCAAGTCATGTTGTTGCAGCTCACCGGCCAGGCCACCAAGCTCGTTACCAAGCGCGCTGGGTTCAAAGACGGCCGAAGCAGGTCGCACGGTAGCTCCACTGCGTCGACCAGCCTTGGGCAGGATGCGCTGCTGCGAGGGACTCTCTTGCTCATCGACATCGGACAAGTGAGCATTCCGAGCGAGCGGACTGCTGCCAATGGACGGGCGCGAGCGATGACCCCTGTGAGCGTTACGAGCGGCGACGCTATCAATACTTGCATTGCCAACATCGGCACGACCCAAGTCGGCGAACGCCGGGTCCATGCCTTCGAGGCTGGCGCGCGACGGCGATGCATCCTCCGGACCGGCCGGCGTGCTGACGTGCGAGTCGTCTTCGTATTCTTCGTATTCGATGATGGAATCGGTCGAATTGCTGGCCACCATACCCATCTTGCGTCCGAGACGAGGACGCATGGACTGGGCAGACCCACGAGCGCGAACGTTCGAGACACGCTTGGCGGTGGGACTGTGAGTATCCTCGTCGAGCCAATGCAGCTCTTCATCCTCGCTCGTCTCAGCATCGTCGTCGAGACCCTGAGGCACCTTGACGCCAGCCTTGACGAGGAGCTTGGTGAGCTCGGCGTTCTTCTCGCGTACACGTCGCTTCTCGGCGGCGTCTTTGCCAGCCTTGCGTTGGGCAAGGGCAAGCTTGGCTCGCAAGTCCTGAGTCTCCTTGTCGCGGCCAAGACGGTTGCCGAGAGGCGAGAGGACGGCGCCATCAGCAGAGTAGATCGAGTCACCAGGAGAGCGTGGCGCTTCGCCGGGTGTGCCACGCAGACGAGCGGCAAGGTCTGCATCACCGCTAACATCGTCGTGAGCGACATCGGACATGAAGCTATGAGACACGCTGCGCGAGACACCACCGCCGTTGAGCTGCTGATTGCGAATCTTTTGAAGCTCGCTCTGAAGGTCAGAAACATCCCTCTGCATGCCAGCACGCTCCCTTCGAGCCACGGCGATCTCGGTCTCACGGCTCTTGTTGAGGCGATCGATCTCGGCGACGTGACCATCGATCTGCAAACGTTGCGAATCAACAGTCTCGCGAGCCTTGCCGACCTCCTTGTTGAGACGCACGTTGTCGAGCTCGGCTTTTTTGAGGGCAGCCTTGATTTCGCCGAGTTGCTCCTCGAGATTCTGCTTGGAAACGTTGAGGTCCCAATTCTCCTGCTTGAGGGCATCTTCAGTTTCGGTCATCTGGATGACACGAGGCTTGTACTGATCAAGCTGCTTCTCGATTTCAGCATGCGATCGCTCTAGCGAGACTCGTTGGTCGTCACGCTCCTTTAGCAAACCCTGAAGACGACGCACTTCCTGGACAAGACCGGCTTGAATCTCATTGATAAGATCGGTGTCAGCTTTGGCCTGACGAGCTGCGGCGTTGCGGCTTCGTCGGTCGGTCTGCCTGGGTGTGGATCCTGTTGGTGGAGCTGGAGACTTGCCAGGGGTAGCAGTGAGATGGCGAATGGCATCAGCGACGCGCGTAGCTTTTGAGGGTGTCTCAGATAGGCTCGTCATGGAGATCTCCGCAACATCGCCGTTGGAAATGTCAACGCTGTGAACAGTGATGTCGGAGAAAAGCTTTTGTTTTTGCTTTTCCAAGTCCTCGATCTCGGCTTCGATCTTTTCGCTAAGGTCACGAATCCTCGTGTTGCCTGGCTTGTCGCCGTGACCGTCTTCAGACTGATCCTCGGCTGCGCTGAGCTCTTCAGCAAGCTCATCCATCATGGACTCGATCTTGCTGCGGAGCTCGAGGAGACCCTGACCAAGGAGACCGGCTGAATTGACTTGGCTCTCATTCTCCTCTCGCAAGACCTGAAGACGCTCGCGCACCAAACGAGTCATATCGATCGTCTTTCCATTCTCGGAGGATTGGCGGCTAGTAGGGATAGACGTGGCCGAACTTTTGTTGGAGCGAGAAGGTGATGAGAGCAAGGGCGCCTCGCTGATTCTGTTGTGATGCGAGCTGAGGTTGGTGGCATCTGCAAGTGGGCGGAATTCGGGCAAGGGTGCTGTAGGAAGCGGAGGAGGTGCTGGAGTGTTGAAGTCGCTTTTACGACCCTTTCGCAAGGATGAGCCTGGTCGAGGCGGTGGACGAAAGGCGAGGCTGGAAGACGCCGGCACATTTTTGGGCGATGTTGGGTATAGGTGTCTTGATGCGGGTGAAGGAGAAGGTGGAAGGTTGCCTTCGAACAGCCCTTCAGAGCTGCTGTCAGGACCGTGTGGGTCCATGATGGTGGTGGTGATTTGCAGCTCGAGCTGCTGCGGAAGCGTGTTGTCGGTAATTCGGAGCTGACCGGTGAGAAACCAAGACTAGGCAGAGGTAAGGTTGAGCTCGTGCTGAAGGCCGTGAACCAAAAGCAGAAAAGAATGTGGTCGAAATGCGAAAGTGAAAGAATGTGGGATGGAGAGTGTCAGAAAGCGGAATGATGAAGAGAGTATGACTGGATCAATTCCCGTCAGGAGACGACAACAATTGGCAGCAGCAGCAGCGAGACGTGATAGGAGTCCTGCAAGTGGGCTGTAATGGTCTCTCTCGGCCCATAGAGAAAGGCACGCCACTGAGCGAGATGTAAGCTGCTCCGAGATGATTGTCGATGTTTGTCGGAAGCGGAAGGCGATGGTGGTAGCAAGAGATCCAAGCGCAGAAAACGTGCCGACGAAATGCTCGATCTGCCGTGAGAATAGAAAGCGAGCAGCAGCAACAGAGCCAGCCAAAAACGCGACTTTTCCTCCTGCGAGTGTGTGTGTGGTGCGTGGTTTGTGTGTGTGTTTGTTCGGCCTCGCCTTCCAAAGGGTCCCCCAAATTTGGCTTTGGCTGTGCCTGTGCAGCTGAGAAGAGGCGAGATTCCTGAAATCCCTCTTCTTCTCCCCCTCTCCCTCTCTCTCTCTGTCCGCGTGTTTATGCCTTTCTGCAAGCTGCAAAATTTCCGGTTTTAGACTTCTTCGTGAGTGTTGCACAGCTGCGGGCGCGCATTCGAGTGTTGGTCTTTTTTCACATCCCAACTGCGGGACAGACATAAGGCGGCTCTGCTTCATGCGCAGCAACCAGAGCAACACTGACAGATACGAGATGCTACCTTCCTTCCCAGCATTAGTTGTCGACGAACGAGAAGCGACTGACTGCATCAGGCGCTCTCTGAAGGACCGCCAAGTACATTTTCGACGAGCAATCCCTTGTTGTTGCTGTTGGTGCTGCTGCTTCCGAAAGTGTCGATCTCGATACGAGGTAGAGATTAGAACGCAACTTACCTGTTCGAACTATCCTCAGATACGGTGTTGTCGGATAGAGCTGGAAACAAATACTAGGGTTAAGATCGTGTATATCGTGTTGTGTCGTGCTGTTCGTACTTGAGGTTAGCGCGAAGCTATTCTGACTGTAACTTGGTCCTGTTCGTAGCTGAGCTTGGTCGTCAAGCAAAGAAAGCCAAGTCCCTTGGATGAATTGGGACAGCCGAGCTGCACGGCAATGACGGATGGCGATATTCTTGAAGAGATAGATCCGAGAGATAGAAGAAGAAGAGCGTAGAAGAGATGATGGTGTACAAGGTCAAACTTCAAGGCAAGGCAATGCGATATCTGCAAGGAGTTCTTGTTTCAGCTCTCTCGTCGCTTCCTGACGCACAACTCTGACTGAGTATCTCCGACGAAATATCACAATCTACTCATGCATGCGCGGTGTTGCTCTCTGACCACGCGCAATTTGAATTACGCGCGGGCTCACATTCTCAAAGAGGCGCGATCTCGAGACCAACACATTTTCTATGCACGTTGCAATTCCTCTTTCACCTTTCGACCTGCCCGTACATGATCATTGATCTCTGAATGGTTGCTGCTGATCGTGTGCTCAGTACAAGCAATGGTATCATCTCGCGATAAGCACAGTATGAGCATGTCTTGGTAAACTAGGAGCCTTAGGATCGGACTGAGAAGCTGCTGCAGCGTTCCAGCGATTATTTAAGAATGGGGCGCGCGCTTTCATCACGTGACGCGACTCTACCCTACAGCAAGCTTCGTTGGTCATGTCCCACCAGGCTCAGACGCACACCAGCGCAGTAAGGAAGTATGACAATTGACATTGATATGAACAGGTAGCCCCACGCAACCAAGCTAGGAATAAGATCAAAGCTGACGAGCAAACCGTCGCCGCCGCGATGATCGACGAAAAGAAAGTCATGATGCGATGTACAGTACATAAATACTAGATAGCCAGCCTTACCCACCGACGACAACAGGGACTTACTCCTTGGCGGCACTGCCAAGTTCACGATCGACCTCCTGGGCGTCGTGGCTCTCACCAGCGTCCTCCGCGTCGTTGTGACTACCAGGAACGCCCGATCCAGGCTCGTCTTCGCCTTCCATCTTGATGCCATACTTCTTTCGCACCAGCTCGAACGTCTTGAGCATCTTGCGACGGGCACCAAGAGCCGCAACACCCTTGTCTTCCAGCTGCTTGTCATCCATCACCACCATGTCCTTCCAGTGGCTCGTCTCAAAGTTGGGGGTATACTTGTGCAGACGCAGTTGGCGCAGCCAAGCGGGCACATCATTGAGCGTAGCCAGATCCGCGACCTCTTCTTCACCTCCAGCAGCACCGGCACCTCCTGCACCGCCAGCAGCAGCCGACGACCCGGGAAGAGTGGCAGCTCGTCCAGAAGGCGAGGTGCCGCTGCGAGGGCTCTTGCGTCCACCCTGTGGCAGACCAGGCGAAAGAGCACCACCACCAAAGTTGCGAAGGTTGCGGCCCTGTTGCTGTTGTTGTTGTTGTTGTTGCATTTGCTGTTGCTGCGCCAGCACCGACAGCGTTTGCTGGTTTTGCAGGATCTGCTGCTGCATAGCAAGGAATTGAGCAGCGTTCATGTTATTGAGGTTGAGACCACCCATGGCAGCCATGGCGTTCATCATCTGCAAGTTGAGCGGGTTGGCAAGACCACCCGACGGGCTTTGCAGGCCAGCAAGCGCATTCGGGCTCATCGGAGGAATGTTGAACTGATTGTTGCTGTTGTTGCCGCCGAAAGCAGACGAGCCAGCATTGAGACCGCCGCGGCCAAAGTTGTCGTTTTGACCCCAGCCCGACTGCATACCAATGTTGGGCGAGACACCTGGGCTCGTCTGGTCGTACAGGTTGCTGGCATTTCCGTAGCCACCAGCGCCTGTGTTCTGGTTGCTCTTGCGGCGGAATCGAGGCACGTCAGGGTCGACCATGACGCGACCGTTGTTACCAGCTTGATGCTGCTGCAAGTTGGCGAGCTGAGCAGCAGCGGTGTCGAGGTTGACGTTGGCCTCACCAGCGCCATTCTTGTCGCTGTCGCCGAACATGGGCACGAGCGGTGTGTTGACCATGCTTGACCAGTTGCCCGTAGCAGCGATGGGAGAGAGTTGGTCATCAAGCGGGCCACTTGCGCGAGGGGAGCGGCCGACGCTGTTGCTCAAGTCGGTCGACTTGGGACGCGAGTGGTCTCCCGAGAGCTGGCGCTGCTGCTGTTGCTGCGGGTTGGGCGAGCCGCCTCGTTCCTGCACCTGGTCGAGCTGACCGCCAGAGTAGTTGCGACTTTCGCCGATCAGGGTACCGGGAGCCGAGGTGCGGTTGGCCTTGAGTTTGGCTCGCTGAGCAGCAAGAGTTGATGCGGCATCGCCATTGCCAGGGCTGTACATGGCAGCCACGTTGGGCGAAAGGAAGCCGGCAGCATCCGAAGACTGGCGGTAACCTCGGTTGCCGGGCGAGGCCGGCGACTTGAGAGCGCTAGGCGATTTGAGACCCAAGCTGGCAAGCTTGGCCTCCATCTGGTCAGCCATCGAGCTGTTGTGGTGACTGGGCGAGAGAAGCGCCGAGACGGGATCGCTGCGGGCCATTTGCTGAAGGACAGTGATAAAGAAGCGGATCTGAACTTGCGTCGACTCCTGCAAGAGACTGTAGAGGGCGGCAGTACGTTCTGCCTCAGACAGAACGCGGAACCATTGCTCGATGGCACTGAGCTCCTCCTTGAAATTCTGGTCGAGCGAAGCAGCAGCCATCTCCTCAAGAGTAGCTTCGTAGTGCTGCAGATCCTCGAACCAGCGGTCGATAGCTTCGGTTTCAGGAGTTCCACGGTGGTTCATGTTGGGAAGCATTTCAGAGCTGGGACGCAAGTTGCGTGAGCTAGGAGTGCCAGGCATAGCAGCAGTTCCACCCATGGATGGGCTGCGGATAGCATTATCGTGGCCGGCGTTTCCCTGTTGAGCAAGGCGCATCATCTGCTCAGCGGAGGCACCTTTGCCGAGCGAGTAGCGGCTGTGAGGGTTCATTGTGACGGGACGGTTTCCAGAGGGGGAGCTTGCCCTGTTGATCGAGTTGTTGGAAGGTGCAAGAGGGGATCGCAGGAGGCCAAAATCGGACATTACTGTGGGATCGGCAAGTGCGTTGTGAGGGAAGGAAAGCAAAACGGTTGGTGGCAACGAGTCAACGTTTGGCAGCAAGAAATGACCCGAATGGTTGTGAAGCGGTGTGGGCGTTGCAGTGTAAAGTGCGGGTGGTTGCACGGTTCGGTGGGAGAGGATGAAATGAGGCGGTCAGATCAGTATTCAAGTTCATGTGCAAGAAGACAAGACCGGTGGTCGTTCATGGAGCCCGAGTCGGTTGCAAGAGTGCGTACCACTGGCAGCTTTGGATCTGTGGGTCCGCACTCTTGCAACCGACTTGGGCTCCAGGGGCGGGCTCTACTACTTACCTTTGCCTGAGAAGTGAAGAGGAGATCCGCTCTCGAGAATGCGGAGAGCGAAATGCTTTGGTATTCCGCGCGTCTAACGAAGCGGGAGACGAAGGAATGCGTGGAGTGAGGTCGAAAAATGGCCGATACACTGCGTAAGCTGTATGCTCGAGACACAGATGCTGCACTGTTGCCTGAAAGTGCGCGCGATGTTCAAATGTGAGACGAAGATGGGTGGGCTTTGTCTCCTCCGTTTTCTCTTCCTATTGCAGAGATTGTGGTCGCAGATGCGGTTGGACCTAATGAGCTGGTGGCTTTTCAAAAGTAGGCTGGAAACTGGCTCGGAAACGTAGGAGCTGGAGTAGCCTTTGGAGCGAAGAAGTCCAGGACGCTGACCGAGGCGAGCCTTGAAATTAAACCGGGAGGTGACCAGAAGAGTGTAGCCCCCAACAATGAGGTATCGCGCAAGGCTGGAGTCGGGAAGGAAGGCGGTAAAGAGAACGAAGAGGATGATGTCGTTTTGAGCCAGGGCTTTCAAAGCACAACAGGCTACTTGAGGGAACGAGGATCAACCTGCGGAAAGGAAAACAAGATGGAGGAAAGAAGACAGGAGCGAAGAATGCCACGGGCAGAGGCTGAGACTGAGGCAAACTGGGAACGAGGTCAAGAGGTCAACCGTTGGCCAGCTTGAACGCTCTGCGTGGCTGAAGCTTTCTCAGGCAAGGGTGCGAGGATGAATGAGCCAGCCGAAAGACGGTCGCGCAGGCAGCCAAGCGCAAAATCAAAATCCAAGCACGTCGCAGATCCATAAAAAAGCGTTTGTACTGTAGAGTGCTAGACACGGGAGACACCGCATCTTCTCCTGAGAAGCCTGAGGGCTGCACTGAACGCGAGTACAGTATTGCTCCTGTGCTCTGCCCACGCACGGATGTGAGTGTGCACAAAGCTAAAAGCTGCTGCGAGCTGGGCTGAGAAGTGCGCAGCGCATATCGCAGCATTTTGAAGCTGCCTGAAGCAATACACTGCCGAAGACGGGCACAGTCGCCAGCAATAATTCGCAATGCGCTGCGTTACTCTGCAAGGATGCAGATCACGGCTTCAGTCTGATACACCAGGCAAGAAAGACAGACACAGAGAGGCTACACTGCAATTTAGACTTCTCAACATTGTACCGCTTATGGTACTTTCTGGTCGGAACGGTTTCCGTCTGGTCAATGCTTTTGGGTTCATTCTTGACCCGAGACGCTGATAGACAATGTAAGAGCTTGAGCTGAGTCTCGTTGTCACTTGATGTTTGTTGTTTGGAACCCTAGCGATACCGACTTTGAGAGACTGGGATGGCAATTTTATAAATGCGAGCTACAAGATGAGGCATGTGAGGTAGCAGGCTGGTTAGTTTCCACGGCGCCGGGCAAGCAGTGCAGTACAGACTGTAACTGAAGGCGCGTCTGCTTGTCGAGCTATGGCCACGCTGGCGCCTGATGTTTGGCTCAGCCTCACTCGGTTAGGGTCTGTACGTACAGTTCTGCGCTTTGTGCCTGAGTTCCGAGGCGAGCGAGCAATCCCGACAACGCTACACACACGCGCGCACCAGATTTTGAGAAAGGACCCTGCTGGATGTTCGCACGGCCCATCTCGATTCGACACACAGAGGCTTCAATAGATCGGGAGCATGTTGAGGTGTGCTTTGCGAATGATGCATTGTCTTCAGTCCCTCCCCTGACGCTGCTTCTCGACTGTCACTCCCTCATTCAGATTCACCGAAAGCACGCCTCGGACATGGCTGCATTCAGCAAAATTGCGCATTACAACGGAAACATGAAGACAAGACGTAAAGAGGTCGAGACATTGCAAACATAGAAGGAGACAGAACTGCAGGCATCAAGATGGCACGAGGCCTCCGAAGTCGGGTAGCATGAGTTTCACCATGACCACTTAGATGAGGAGAGCACCACCAACAATGGCACCGAGAACAGCGCTCGCTCCGATAGCATACTTGTTCATCAATCCAGACGAGGGAGCAGCACCGCTCTTGCTGCCACTGCTTCCGTTGCTTCCATTGCTACCGCTGCTGCCAGATCCGCTCGACGAGCCCGAAGATCCGGAACCACCACCGGACTTGGATGAAGGCGAAGCAGCGGCAGCCTCCTGGTTCCAAGTGTAGGTCACACCGCTGGCAGTCGGTGAAGCCACAGTCCTGCAGTTGGACGAAGCAGGCGGAGTGACGGGGTCGGGCGTGATGCTCATACCTTGCCTAAATGTGTAGGTGCTGTTGTACACGCCAGTCGGATTATCGGCATTGGCATCGCAGTTGGTGAAAGCATTGGGCTGGTCATAGTCGCCTGGTTGATTCCAGAGACAACCCATGAGGTCGTAAATGTTCTTGCAGTACTCCCAGTCGGGGCACATGCGCATGCAGAAGACGGGATGGCCAGGGATGTCACAAGCACCCATGAATTGGGTGAAATAGCTACCGTTCTTAATGGTGACGCCGACAGGGTTGCCGATATTCTCGGCACCCTCGGAGTCATACTCGCCACCGCAGTCGTTGTTTCCAAGATTCATAACGGCAGGATCGTAAGTACCCGAGATCTGCACGTAGCTGGGTGTCTTGCGGTAATGAGCTGTCTTGATGAAGCCATCCGGCATGGGTCTAGTGCCATTGGTGGGGTTGATGCAGTAGCTGACTGCAATGGCTTCGGCGTCTACCAAGTTCTCCTTGGTCGGGTCAGGAGGCATGAGCAAGCAGAAGTCGCTGGCGCTATTGATGTAGATGGTGCGACCTTGTCCGTCCAACGAAGGTTGCGTCAGTCCGTCCGAGGAAGCCTTGGGTGTCCAGCTACCCACAGCGGCGGTCCGGCTGAGACTGGGAGCAGGGGGACCATCACCAGTGATGAGCTGCGTTGTAGTTTGAGCCTCAACGAGGCCGACGAGCGCAGCAGTAGCTGCTACGAATCCAGAGAAACGCATTGCCATGTATCAGAAACGATCACCCAGGTATGATGACGGTCTACGGGATGATGTGATGGTGTCGGTAGAAGAGAACGAGTTGACAAGATGGAAAGAGGGGGAAGCAGTAGATTGAGGAGCTGGGGTCATATGAAGTTCTAGCAACTGGGATGAACAGCACTTCGGCGCATGCGAGAGCTGACCCACACTGAAAGGTTTTTGCCTGAGGAAGTGAATGGGAATGCTACACGGGCCTCGCAACGAGCTTGGACCTCCTTTGCTCTGGCACACAAAGATTCAGTCTCCGATATGAATGCTGGAGAGGCTCGCTCACAAGTACATCGCATTCGTTGTTCGAGGCTCGCCGGTATATCTCCGGACCAGGCTTTGACTGTGCCCAAAGTATGCATCATGACCGGAATCCAGCCCATTTCTTTTGCGGCACAGCCAGGAGGAATGAGATGGGCAATGCTTCCTTGTACGCATGTTGCAGCTCCCGCGGCCACAAGCGAGAAGGTCACGAGTCCCGAGCTGAAGGAAGGGGCATTCCTAGGCCTGAATTCTGGCATAGCAAAGGAACGGTGGCTTGACAAGACAGGAGCACTCGCAAGGGACACTTCTTCATCACGACCCGTCGGTCAAAACTTTCCGTCTGTACACAACATGTAGCGAAACCTAGTTATGTAACTCCTATTGTGTATCTGCATTAGGTCGCAGGGGTTCCAGCGTTCTTGGACGCAAATGCGTGCGTGAGTCTCCGCGCCCTTTGTCTTTGTCGGGGTCGGCGCGAGCGAGCCAAGCTCGACTGATTGGTTTGTTCGGGATTTCGAGAACTGAGACTGAACCACAGAGCCAAAAGAACAACACTCACTTTCTTGACGTTTTTGAACCCTGAATCAGACCATCAAGGCCTCGCGAAAAGAGCAGAGGATCCAAGAATGGAAAGAATGCGTGCTTCTAGCCGAGCCTGCGCAAGCTCTTAGATGCGCAAAAGGGTGTGGCTGCATACTTTTTCCCCGCCGGCACCTTGGCATCAGACCGCGGCAGCTCACACTGGCAGCTTGTCCTTTATCAGGTTTGCACCCGCAAATAGGTCATGAACGTGACGTGTACTGTACTGTACTGTACGAGTGCGAGCAAAGCAGCGCATTGGAAACGCAACATCATTCCTTTCCTGGACTAGCAAGAACATCTTGTCGAGGCATGAGGGGCTCTTGCTGGATGAAGATACTGTAGTCTCTTCAAATGATTGAACACGAACTTTATACACTATATCTTGCTTACTCTTACCCCGCATTTCAAGAAGAGACGCTTTGGTGGAGTGGTTAACACGTATCCCTGCTACTTTCTAGTAAATAGCAATCCGCCTAGCGGATGTTAGGATATCCTCTCTGAGGGCGTGAGTTCGAATCTCACAGGCGTCGTTCTTTTTGCTTGATTTTTTAACATTTCACTTACGATGTCAGGATGTCGAAAAAGCTTCCCATGTGAAGATGGTTATGACGGATGCCAAAATGATCGAGATTACCGTCTTGAAAAGTATGGCTTTGGCAGGTTGAGGTGGTGGTTTAGGGCGCGTCGAAAAGTGGGTTTGAAGAGTGCGGGCTCGGGCCTCAGTTCAGACAGTAGGTTCTCGTCTTCCGCGTCTTCCGCGTCTTCCGCGTTTTCATTTGGGTGCACTCTCTGGCAGGTTCGGCCAAGGCTTGAGCATACCATGAGATGATGGAATTGTTACTCTCGTTTGTGGCTTGAGCAACGGACTGGCTGACATTTGAGATGCGGCGCGGCGAGCGAGCCTGTTGAAAGGCCCTCGACCGTAGCATTTTGACGAAATGGTAATGGGACGTGGATGATGACATTGCGCCACAGCAAGACTTGACAAGACACATCACAATCACCGGAAGTAATATCACAGAGGCCGAAACCCGCGTTGCCAAAGTCAAAGCGCAATCTTTCGCCTCGATCGAGACCGCCTAGTTGACTAACGATTCGGTTAATGTGCTTCCCAGAACCGTTCTTGAATTGTCCGCTGAATCCATGCAAGTCGACTCAGCTCACAGACAACAGCTCCGCGAAGAAACGGCATCACAAGTTAGAATTGCAAGTGACAATAAATGTAGAGGGTCATGTATTTACAGAGATGCGCCAAATCTCGCTCTAGCCTTGACATAGCCGAGCGAATGCAAGCGCTGGAGGCTTTACCCTTAAGACAACCTCCTTTTGAGTGCCCCGCGAAGATACACGCGAGACAGCAATGCAACGCGACATCCAAAGCGAACACGCTTAGTCCTCGAGGAAGAAGTACTGACCAGCGGCCTTCTGCTCCTTATCCTTGATCGAGTTGAACTTGTTGACACGAGGACGGTAGTTGGTAGGATCACGACGCATCGAGACCTCGAGCGTAGCCAAGAACGAGTTCATACCGGTCAACAACGACTCGGGACGCTTGGCAGTAGCCTTGACGGAGGGCTGACCCTCGTAGACGATGACACGGTCGGCAAGGTAGGTAGCCATGATGATATCGTGCTCGATGATCATGGCGGTCTTGCGCGAGTGGATGATGAAACGCTTGATAACACGAGAAGCAATAATACGCTGCTCCGAGTCAAGGTAGGCGGAGGGCTCGTCGATCAGGTAGATATCGGCGGGCTTACCGAGCGCGAGAACCAGCGCGACACGCTGGAGCTCACCACCGGAGAGTGTCTGGACGTCGTTGTCGATAATGGCTTCGATGGACATGGGCTTGACGACATCGGTCTGGAACTGGGGGTGCATGAATTGCGCCTTGATCTGCTTGAGCAACAGCATGCGGACGGTACCCTGGAACTTGGGAGCGATGGTCTGGGGCTTGAAGGAAACGTTGAGCTGAGGAGGCTTCTTGGCACCCGGATCCGGCTCGAGCTTGCCGGCAAGCATCTTGACGAAAGTGGTCTTACCAGTACCGTTCTCACCAAGGAAGACGACAATCTCACTGTCGCTGAACTCACCACCCTCAATGTTGAGGTGGAAGTTACCGAGGGTCTTGGTCATGGGTGGGCAGACGTACTTGGGCGATCTGTCGAGCACCTCGTCCTCGGCGGTCTCGGAGATCTTGAAGGAGAGTGACTCCTCACGGAAACGCATGTTCTCGGCGGGAATGTAACCGTCGAGGAAAATATTGATACCATCACGAACCGGCGAGGGGACGGTGACGACACCGTAGACGGAAGGAACACCATAGAGACAGCAGATAAAATCGGAGAGGTAGTCGAGAACGGACAAATCGTGCTCGACGGCGATAACGTAGGTGTTGGAGTCGAGGAGGGATCGGATCATACGGGCAGCATTGAGACGCTGCTTAACGTCGAGATACGACGAGGGCTCGTCGAACATGTATACGTTGGCTTCCTGAATGCACGACATACCGATGGCGAAACGCTGAAGCTCACCACCGGAGAGCTGGGAGACATCACGCGCGAGAACCTCCTTGAGGTCGAGCATGTCGATGACCATCTGCTTGTTATCCTTCTCGAGCTTGCCGTCGAGGAGCTGTGTGACGGAAGCCTTTCCCTTGATGGCACGGGGAATGTGGTCGACGTACTGAGGCTTGATGAGCGCCTTGATGTTGTCCTCGAGCACCTTGGTGAAGAAGTTCTGCAACTCGGAACCACGGAAGTACTTGAGAATCTCCTGCCAGTCGGGAGGATCATCGTAACGACCAAGGTTGGGCTTCTGCTTACCAGCCAAGATTTTGAGCGCAGTAGACTTGCCGATACCGTTGGTGCCGACGAGACCGAGGACCTGGCCAGCGCGAGGAGTTGGCAAACGATGCAATTTGAACGAGTTGGCGCTGTATCTGTGGGTGGTCTCGTTCTCGAGGTTGGTGGGGAGCTTGATAATGTTGATGGCCTCGAAGGGGCACTTTTTGGGGCAAATACCACAACCAATGCAAAGAGATTCGGAAATGAAGGCGATCTTGCTGGAAGGGGTGACCTCGATACAGAGTCGGCCCATACGGACGACGGGGCACGACTTTTTGCATTCCTGACGACATTTCTTAGGCTTGCACTTGTCGGAGTTGACAATGGCGATACGGGTCTCTTTCTCTTGTGGTGCAGGCGCCATGGTGGGATATGATACACCTCGTGCTCTTTGCTGAAGAAGCAAAGATCGGAGGAGGTGATGTCGGATAGGGTGGAGGTGAGGATGACGAGGAGAAGGTGTGAAGAGATTCAGCACGAAGCTTGAACCCCACTTGTTGGAGCTTTTCGAGATGGCCAAGTCCAACTCAGCAGCAAGCACCAACTGCTGCCTCGAGAAGAAAAGTGCGAAATGAGCTTCAGCCTCAGCAACCTGCAACTGAAGAAAAAATGCAAGACGCATACAGCAACAATACATCATGCGTTCAAATTTTCAATTTGGATCTTCGCTTTCTTTCAAGTTGCAAATACAAATCCAGGCGCGGATTTGGCGGTGTGCATTTCAAAGTGTCAATTTTGCCAGTCGGGAAATGGGATTGTTAGGTTTGGCTCAGCTCTGAAAGGGACATTTGATTTCAAATCCCACTTGCTTCAGTGGACCAACGCCTAAACCCTTTCAGGCAATGCGGAAAGGGTGCGGAAGACACCTTTGGTGCGTCATGCCTTGTGTATCAATCACAAGGTCGCGTGGTCTATCTAGATGACAATCAAGCTGACACTCAGACAGGCGAACGGAATCAAGATATTGGTACAATGACGACGAACAACAAGACGAATGCCGTGAAGCAAGTAGCGCAGTAGCGAAGACCAGCATTTGTTGAAGAGCTCGAGTCCCGCGTCGCCATGAATCCGCGATTATGCATGCTACGACTAGCTGAACATAAACGTCATGGCGATTACTCCTCCTTCCCAGTGCGCTTGCGCTTCGAAGGGCTGCCAGCAGATTTGGCGGGAGAGGACTTCTTCGTGGGACTGCTACCCGGCGAGGTTTCAAGCTTGCCTCCATAGACGGACAAAAGGTCCTTGCAGATCTTGCGACGCCACTGGTCCTGGTACTGAAGGTCGTGGAAGAATGGTTCAAGCCGTGGTGATGCAAAATGGAACGTGTAACGTGTATAGATGAGCGTCAGTAACAGGTTTCAACCTGTGTGGAGCACATTTTGAATCCCGCATACTTACCGCCTTCTTGTCGCGGGTAGGACAGCCTTCCTCAGCAAGGATGTTGGGCAGTTCGCTGAAGACGGTGCCGTATCCTACGGTGGCTAGGACATGCGTAAGGACATGATTGACAATGAGGTTGCGCTCCTTGTCGGTCCATGGCGTCTCGGTCTTGTTGGGCTTGTCGCCCTCGGTGGTTGCGTTTGACATATCGACAATGGAGTCGCGGTTGGCGGAGGTGATAGACTCGCTAGTTCGGCTGCGAAGGCGGGATAGGAGGCTGCTCTCGACGATTTGGATATCTATAGCGACGGTGTCGCGAGGTCTATTGTATGCTTGGTAGGCGCGTAAGAAGGAAAGGGAGTCAGGGAATTCGACGGGCGGAGGAGAGATGTTGATGGTCGCGAAGAAGGAGGACAAATTTCCTGGCCTGTATTTCTAGGCTTTGTGCAGGAGCGTCTGAAGCGGACAGGTTGAGGATCTGTCCGCATCACCGTTCCGCATTCGCCTGCAAGATCGAAGGATTCTCAGCTCATGATTAAGCTTTGAAAGCTTCTCCGCTCCTCATCGGAAAGCAAGCGAAAGAGAAGACGTCTGTCTTTGATCCGTTCATCAACCGTCCTTCCTGAATGTACACGGCACTCTTTCGCACTCTTTCGTGGCCAATAAGGTTTGATAGGTGCAGTCATGGACGTGATCCTGACAGATGATATTGCAGCGTCTGTGAAAGGAGACAGGTGTGAACAAAAGGCGTGCATGACACGACCGCTCGAGGCGACTCTTCGTTTTCCACATTCCGTCCTCCTCTCCGTCCGAGAGGGAGACCAGCCTATTAGATGGGCTCGTAAGCACCTCGTCCACCCGCACCTCCGAATCCACCTCCGCCACGATTGCCTGACACCGTCTGCCACACATGTGTGGCAGCGTCACGGGCGATATATGGTGACTCCCTCCAGAAATCCTTGTGCGGCACCAAATCCCATCCGCTTGCACCGTAGTTGTTGTAGTTGTTGTACATGCCCACACTCATGTATGCAACAAATCCAGCAAAGAGGAAGAAGAAGAGCCAACTGAAGAAGCCCCATCCGTCGGAAGACTCGGACTCACTGCTGCCATTCTTCTGGTGATCGTGGTCTCCGCCTTCGGACGGGCTCCCGCCTCCACTTCCAGGGTTGATTGCTGTAGATGAGCAGGCAAACTTGGTTGGCCAGCGAAGCTTGAGTTTGCCGTCTGCTCGATCGTAGCTTCTAGCTGTCGGATGCGAGTCTGCATCTGCTTTAGGGTCGCAGACAAGCTCAAGCTCGGCCTTCTGCTCACGGCCAGCGTAGGTGGCACCGGGAAGCTGTAGCTCGATGCTCTTTTCACCGCCTTCGAGCTCTTCACCCCATTCTACCTTGGCATCGATCTTGCTGCCGCCCGATTCGCCAGAGTAGGCGACTGGAATGGCTTGTGTGACGATGGTTTTGTCATCTTTGATAGTCTCGATAGTAATACATATCCTTGTGCCGCGTGGACACTGGTCCTTCTCGTCACGATTCGAGTCTGCTTCCAGAGGCTTGCACAAGTCAATGTCGATAGAGGTCCTGGTTTCTGATGGAGGAGTTGACTCGATGTTGGACGTGCGGATGGGATATGAGATCTTGGACAGATCGAAGGAATGCTTTGAAGAGACAGCTACATTGGCGCAATCGAACGGCGAGAGAGTTTGTTTCGAAGCAGCTGCTAGAGACGTTTGCTGGATTAGCAGGAGAAGAGAAGCTGCTAGTAGCATAAGGTTTTGTCTCTCGCGCTTCCTGCGAGGCGCGACGGAAGATGTTGACATGTTTGAGAATAACGTGGACCAGAGGAGATCGTGCTTGAAGCTGAGCGATCCTTGTGTTGCCAGATGAGAGAACGAGTCGATGTGAGTTTAGTGTAAAGTGAGGTGATGCTGGAGAGTGAAAGTTGGCTGTTTCCTCGGCCTTAGCGCTGCTGCGCTCTGTGCAGTTTGCGATTTCCGAGATCCATCGATTTGGAAAAAGCAGGGTCTGACCGAAAGAAACACGCGCTTCCACTTTCGGCAGCACACACGCGATACGCCGAGAAGCCTCCACACCAACAAGAAGCGCAGTTCTGTAATTTCACGTTGACGGTTGTGATTCAAGGTTTGACACATTCGCAAGACGCGCAATCAAGAAGATCAGCTTTGCCCACCTTTCCTTCCCACCACAACAGCAACATCCCTCAGCGCTCAAGGCGGAGTAGGCTCGATAAGACGGATCACTGCTTCGAAAGCATCAGCAACCTCGCTGAACTCGTCCCCACAGCGACAGCCCTCCTCGCCACTCGGGGCCTCTCAAGGGTTCGCCGTCGCTCTGCAAATCCGCTACATCAACGCAAAGATGTCAACATCAACACCACAGCAGCAGCTCATCGCCTATATCCATCATGAGCGGCAAGAGCCTGGCAGCATGCTTTGCGCCCAGCACGCACTCAATGCGCTGCTTCAGGGACAGTATTACGATGCCTCTCAGCTAGCACAGATCGCCACAGAACTCGATCAGCTCGAATCATCTGAACTTGGTCTCAGTCAAGCTGACATTGCTGGACGTGATCGATCGAGTCTCAATATGGATGATACTGGCTTCTTCAGTGTCTCTGTCCTTGAACGAGCGCTCCAGGTATGGGGCATCTCAATCTCCAGCTGGCGATCCGCAGCCAACAGAGAACGACATGAAGTACCAGAGCGGGAGAAGGCATTTGTGCTCAATCTCGACAGCCATTGGTTCACGATCCGCTCCTTTGGCACTACAAGCAAGTTTTGGTACAATCTCAACTCGTTTCTAGCCGAGCCTCAATGGATTGGAAACAACTACCTCGGGACGCTTTTGCACACTGCAGAGTCGGAAGGCTACTCGATCTTCGTCGTGCAAGCTGCCGAAGGAAGTGCGGGCCAAGGATTGCGCGAGTCAGATGCGGATCAGATTGCGGATCACCTTCCACCACCAGGAGCTGCCTCTTCTTCGTCTAGTCTCGGCCTTCGCCCCGAATCACAGGCGGCAAGGACATCTGCTAACGCACTGCCGAGCGCCACAGGGCTCGAGGATGTCGCCGGTGCCTTTGGTTTCGACGATGAAGAGGACGCCGAGCTACAAGCTGCCCTCACTGCCAGTCTTGCGACTCACAGCGCGAAATCCGGTTCAATAGCGATGGATCCCGACACACCCAGCCGCTCTCGACTTCGCCAGCAGAGAACAGCTAGCCATGAAGACAGCTCGATGATCGAGACGGACGCCGACATTGATGCCATTGCTCCCTCTCGTCGTCGCCATCGCAACAACGACCCGGTTGACGACGATCTTCGCAGAGCAATGGAAGCTAGTCTCTCCAGCTCAAGCAATCCCTCCAGAACGAGCAGTTCGATCCACCTTCCTGCGGTCGCCTCTTCTTCCTCGGCTTCGTCCTCGTCAGCTAGGCCAGTGGGTCGTCGTAAGCGCCGCGCACAAGAGCGACAGTCCGGCCTTAGCCGCGAAGAAGCCATCGACCTCGATGATTCGCGCGAGGATGCTTACTCGAGTGACGTCGACGAGCTTCGCCCTTCCTCCCTCTCGCATCGTTCGCCTTTCCTCAGTCCGGCCATGGCTGCGGCGAATCGCAACAACGAAGACGTGGAAGAGATGGTCGATGATTATGAAGACATTCCGAGCGACGACGAGCATGCAGACCCGTTCAGTATACCGGGAGCTCCGGAGGCGAGTGCGGTGATTGGACCACGCCAAGACAGGCATTATGACGATGAGGATGCGGAGTTGCAAGCTGCACTTGCGGCGAGTTTGGGAGATACTGAAGCAGCGGCGAGGTTTGCCGCAGACAATCCGAAGCACAGGCATCCGAAGCGGGATGCGGAGGAGGAGCGAGCTATTCCGGGGGACGTGGAGAAGATCTCGAGAATGAGAGAGGAGGCGAAGCGCAAAGCAAAGGAAGAGCAAGAGAAGCAGGAGAGACTGGCAAGGGGCGAGGTGGTGGAAGAGAAGAAGGCGATGGTTGCGGAAGCAAGTGGGAAGGCGAAAGCCGAGGATCAAGATGAGGATGAAGAATCGGAAGCGGAGGAAGTGAGCGCGGAAGAGATGAGGAGGCGTAGACTGGCGCGCTTCTGTTAGCCTGCCACTGCTATCAGATGAAATTATCATGAGATGTAAACCACATTCAGTGAGCGAAAAGGTTGAGCTTGGAACGTATTGCATGAGAGAGAGACTAGATGAGATGATAGTGCTACATTTTGACAGAAGCATGTCGACGATACGAACTTCTGAAAAGGTGTGATTGTGTCAGGCTGGGCGATGAGTGGAATGCACGGCGGTCAAAAGCTTGTAGCAGCAGCATCGATGACAAAGCTACGACGTCGTGAAAAGACGCGCTCTTGCGGTGCTACTGTTGGACTTTGAGCGTCATTCTGTGCGACATCCACTGAGCCGAAGCTGATGTCGGCTCCAGCTGCATGTTGTAAAACTGTGCTGACGGGTATCTGGGAAGGAGAGCGAAGACTTGAAACGAGATGCGAGCTTGGGCTTTGCGATCCTCTTTACATGGGCTTAGCGGGGAGTTGGGTGGGGAGGATACCGAAGCGCTTCTTGATAGTAACGCGGTGTCTGGAGAACTTGTCGTCGGGAGAGAATCGTGCAGGGTGAGCCGACTTGGTGAGGACGCCCTCGATGGTTTTCTTCTTGAGCGTGTAGATGCGCTTGCCGTCCTGTTCCGAGAAGAACGTAGGAAGTTATACACAATTCAGTTAGCATATGCTGCTTGCAACCAAGCTTGGTTTGATGAGGCGGAAAGGGAGAGACATACCTTGTCTTCGGTGAACATAAGATGCATGATGGGCGATGTTGTTTTACTTTTGCAGCAACAAAGTGGTGTGGGTGGAGGACAGTGATGATGATGAGAAGGGGCAAAAAAAGTTGAGGTTGGAGCGGAGAAGCGGTTGAATTTTTTGATGGCTGTAAAGAAGCTTTGCAAGATTTTCAATCGTACGAAAAGGGCCCGCCCTGGACATTTTTTTGGATTATAGAATGTTAGGTTGTGATTCAAGTTGAGACATACACACAGCTTCTTCCAGCGAGGCGGCTTCTTAAACTCGGCGTGCAGCGTGTCCAATTGGAGGTCTGAGCGAGGTTTACCAGAGTAGCAATTCCGCTCCCTTGACGTTTTCGCTTTCTCGCTGCCTAGCATAACCTACATCACTTCATCAACTCCACCACCGCAGGCCTGCGAGAGCTCACGACAAACAACGACCATCTCACGCAGCGGATCGTCTGGTCGACCGTCACATTTCCTCTCCGCTGACTTTGAGAGCGTCAAAACCGAACATAGCACTCTTGCTCGCAAAGATATCGATCTCTTCTTCCCGTACGACCACGAGCCCGCAAGGCTCCTTCGCACACTAGCTTCGAGCTACACCCTTCGCCATGGCACGCACATTCTTCTCAGCAGCTACAGCGCTGCTACTCGTCCTCTTGGCCACTTTGGCCTCAGCGATCAAATTCGACCTCCCTGCGTCCACCCACCCGCACACCAAATGCATCTGGAATTACGCCCTTTCCGACTCGCTCGTCATCGTTACGGCCTCCACCATCGCCAAAGAGCCCTTTGACTTCTCTCACCAACGTGTTGACATCGAAGTCGTCGATGGCAGTCAACACAACAACGTCTACCTCTCCAAGAAGAACATCAAAGGCGAAACTCGACTCGCTATCAACACCCACTCCCACGCCGACCTGGGTGTTTGCTTCAAGAATACTCAAACAAGTAAAGGAGGCGCGCCGCCGGTGGTGACGATTGATTTGGATGTGGACATTGGCGCAGACGCGGTGGATTATAATGCGATTGCGAATCAGGAAAGTTTGAGTGGACTGGAGACGGAAATGAGGAAACTCGAGGCGGTTGCGAATGAGATTGTGAACGAGATGGAGTACTTGAAGAAGAGAGAGTTGAGGATGGCCGATACCAATTGTAAGTGTACAGAGAGAGCAGCCATGTCCAGGTCTATTTGTGCAACACGTGCTAACTCCTACTTTCAACCTTGCCGACTGCAACAGTATCAACAAACATGCGAGTCACCAACTTTGCCATCCTCACATTGCTAGCTCTGCTCGCCCTTGGCGTCTGGCAAGTCTTCCACTTGCGTAGCTTCTTCAAGCGCAAATACCTCATCGACTAGCTAAGCTGATGCAGTTCGATCAAGGACAAGAATGTTCTTCAACGTCAGATCGCCTCGTGCAATCGAAGACAATTTGCAGAACGAATGACGAAATCATAGACTGTGTCAGGATAGGATGATCCTGTTGGCTCCAAAAGGCCGTGTCTGAGACTCGCATGGTCCGGCTGTCGTTCGGCTTGCTCCCAATCGCCCCTTCGCGCACCACTACTAGTCGCGGAAAGAGCCGTCGATTGGTCTCGAAGCACCATACAAGCGCCACGAAGCCACATGACGCTGCGAACTCCATTGCTCGATTGATCCTAGTCTCACGAGGTCACACGCACACACAAGCTGAATGCTGGGATATAACTTTTTTTTTTGGATCTACGACTTCATGCTAGCAGTCACATGCGACACTCGAGTCAAACTAACAAGAAACCGATTCAAGCGGACTTGTTGGTGATGACCTTAGGAGCGGACTCGCCCTGAGTGAAGCCGTCAATACCGGCGTAGACCGCCGAGGGCTCGAGGCTCTCGATGCGGAGAAGCTGGTTGTACTTGGCAGTGCGCTCGGATCGGCAAGGAGCACCCGTCTTGATGATACCGACACCGAGACCAACAACGAGGTCCGAGATGGTAACATCCTCGGTCTCACCGGAACGGTGCGAGACCATAACACCCCAGTTGTCAGACTGAGCGAGCTGAGCAGCCTGGATCGACTCGGAGATGGTACCGATCTGGTTGATCTTGAGCAGGAGACCGTTGCACGACTTCTTCTCGATGGCGGTCTTGATACGGAGGGGGTTGGTGACGGTAAGGTCATCACCGATGATGGTAACACCAGCGTTAGCGCGGAGGTGCGACCAAGCCTCCCAGTCGTCCTGGTCGAAGGGGTCCTCGATGGAAGCGATGGGGTACTTCTTGATGTAGCCGAGGTAGACCTCAGCGAGCTCCTTACCGGTGAGCCACTTGGAGGAGTCCGAGTTGGGGTTCTTGAAATCAAGGTCGTACTTGCCGTCCTTGTAGAATTCGGAAGAGGCGACATCGAGCGAGATGTGGACCTTGCCCTCGTAACCAGCCTTCTTGATGGCCTCGGTGAGGATCTCGAGGGCCTCGTCAGCACCAGCAACGTTGGGGGCGAATCCACCCTCGTCACCGACGTTGGTAGCGTCAATGCCGTACTTGGTGTTGATAACCTTCTTGAGGTTGTGGTAGACCTCAGTGCCGATCTGGACGGACTCGGTGAAGCTCTTGGCACCGGTGGGGACGATCATGAACTCCTGGAAAGCAAGAGCGTTACCGGCGTGCGAACCACCGTTGATCACGTTCATGGCGGGGGCGGGGAGAACGTAAGGAGCCTTGATACCGGAAAGGTTGGCGAGGTACTTGTAGAGGGGGAGACCCTGCTCACCGGCACCAGCCTTGGCGACAGCGATGGAGACACCGAGGATGGCGTTGGCACCGAGCTTGCCCTTGTTGGCGGAACCATCGAGCTTGATGAGGAAGTCGTCAATCTCCTTCTGGGAGGTGACGGGGATACCGGCCTTGATGAGCTCGGGGGCGATGATGTCGTTGACGTTGGCGATGGCCTTGTCGACGCCCTTGCCCATCCACTTGGACTTGTCACCGTCACGGAGCTCGACAGCCTCGTGGATACCGGTGGAGGCACCGGAGGGAACACCAGCGCGGAAGAGACCCTTCTCGGTAGTGACATCGACCTCGATGGTGGGGTTACCACGCGAGTCGAGGATCATGCGAGCCTGGATCTTCTGGATAGCCATTTTGTTTTGAATTCAAGGAGGTGGATGTGGAGGAGGAAGAAGTTGGATGGTGGTGAGCCGAAAGGAGGAAGGAGGGATGGCTTGCAGAGTGTACATATATCTTTGCGCAGGTCCAGCTCGGCGTGAGCCAGCACAGCTCACGTCCGTATTCATAAACAATATTCTACGCAAGCGATGAAGAATATGTTGGTTGGAGCTGCTGCTGTTGCATTGCGAAAGAATGTGCGGTCCATGGGCTTCCTGGTGGAAAGGTGCCTCCAAAAAAGCGACACTGTGCCCGTGCTCCAAGTTGCGCATCTTCCTGAGCAGGGGCCAAGCGAGTCAGAAGATCCACTTTTGGATCGACGCTGTGGGTCGAAATAATAGCTTGCGAGTACGCGATTCAGGATAGCCTCTCTGCTGCCGTCGCCTTCTCAAGCGTGTGGCCTCTTGAGAAAAGATGTTGCGTCAACCTAAAGTTCCAGGCGCTTCGATGCCCTTTTCTTTCGCAGTCCAACACTTTTTCTTTCTTTTTTTTTTTTGGTGAAGGCGTGTTCTCAGGCAAAGAGGCTCTGCTGATTCGGTGATCACTCTTAATCGATTATCAGAGTCTCATCTTTCTATGCATCTTGAGTGGCAACACTGCCTTTCGAGAGAGAGGAGTCACAGGCGGGAAGCGAGTCATTTGTCTTGAGTCGGCTGCTACGGACGACGAGGGCCGCAGGGGCAAGCTCAATCATTCAAGATGAGCTTCAAAGCTCACAGCGGAGGCTCTAGCGAAATCGGTCAGCATGTTTGATCGGCATCAGATCGGGAGTCGCCATTACCGATAATTCGGCTCCCGAGAGGCCACGACGCGGGGAGGATCGGGAACATTCGTACTTACATCCCAAGACTGAGCGGAAGGTAGCGATATTAGTGACGTCAGGCAGTGTATCCGCTACGGCATGATAGTGTATGTTAGCGTCAGATTAGCGGGGGGCACCAGCACTGTCTGACAGACGGCATATGCAGGGCATCGACTCTTGCAGCACCTAGACGAGTACATTAACAGAAGGGCCCGGCTTGTGGGGGAAGCGGATAGGGTTGAAGCGCCAGGTCGGCTGACTGATTCGGGAGGAGGCAGCAGCAGCAGCAGCAGCAGCAGCAGCAGCAGCAGCGCTTGACAGGGTTTCAACGCGGACGACCGTTGTGGGAAAGGGAAAAGAGGACCGGAAGAGGGGCGCTCTTCCTTTGCAAAGGTTCCGGTTTCGTCCTCTTACTACTCACACCATCGGAACAAGCAGGCTGTGCGTCGTACTTTTGCGACGTCGCATTGCAGTCAAAGCCGTGAGGCTCGAGCTTGCATCAAGTCTAGCAACGCCACAATAGAGACTTACTGTGCTCAAGCCCAGCCATGGCATGAACGCTGGCTGACTCGGAATCGTTGCTGTTGAAGCTGTCTAGTGTCACAGTCAGCTCTGGCAGCGAAGCAGGCGAATATCAGCTTTCACGGATCGACGTTATGCATCCATATCAGCCATGGCCCACGAGCATCCGAAGTGTCGGGCCCCGCGACCGCCTTTGCGAATGGCCGTATAGTTGCACTGTCCTCCGCTGCTTCCATTATGACGGCAGGCAGTTTGGCGGATGTTTCCATGAGCAGTAGGCGCGGATATTTCCGTTACTTGTCCGAGCCTCTGATTCCGCATTCATATTGAATGGGTGGCTGATCGTCTCTGATCCTTCGACCCGATCCTGATATCAAGTGTTTGATCTCGATTCTGTCAGCATCGCATCGCATGCTCGTCTGTCGATGTACAAGTATGTGAAGGCGGATAACAGGAAAAGTCTCTAAAAGGTAGAAGCAAGTCAAACTTCGCCGAATTGATCACTGATGTGCGTGAAAAAAATAAAAATAAAAATAAAAAAAAGCTCAAGAAGTGGGGTCAAGAAACCCAGCGATAAATTCACCTTCTCAACCATCGGCCCGCACCATCGTCCCGTGTCGATCATCCATCCATCTCCTGACAAACTGACGATCATCATGATTCATCAATTCTTGCAACTCATAGAGAAACGAAAAAGAAAAAAGAAAAAGCGCCATATATCCGCACCTACAATCGCAACCAATTCTACCCATATGGTGCAAAAAGTTCGTTCCCGGCCGGGGAATTGAACCCCGATCTCCTCGGATCAACTCGAACAACATTCGGAAGCCATATTGTGAGAGCGAGATATCTTGACCATTAGACGAACCAGGACTTGGTGAAAAGCCGGAAAGAGAAAAATACATAAATTACTGATGATTTGTTTTAGGAGTGGATTTTGACGCGTCTTTAACCAGCCTAACATTTTACTGAAAAATCCATTCGGGGGATCTGGACCCTGAATTTGCGGGGCAAACACCCGCAATTGCGGAATTGTGGTTGCCGTTGGCCTCTGGTCTGTGCTAGTGTGACATCTTCTCCACATCCACCATCATCCCTCCTACCACTACCCTGGCCAGTACAGACACTGAGGAAAGCGACAAGATGACAGAAGTCACACCGAACTACTCCGTCGGGAACGACAGGTTCGACGCAGAAGCAGCTACATGGGATTCGAAACCGGAAGTCGTCGAGTCCTCCCGCCTGTGTTTGCAGGCCATCCTTGACCACCCTAATCACTTCCCAAACCTCTCCTCATCCTCAGTCCTGGAGATCGGATGCGGCACCGGTCTCCTCACCGTCCCACTCGCCAAACACGTCAAGAGCATCTTGGCACTCGACACGGCGCAGGGGATGATCGACATGCTCCTGGCCAAAGTCAACGCCCAAAACTTGCAGGAGAAAGTAGAGGCGAAAGTCAAGCTCCTCGAAGACCCAAAAGATCCAGTGTTGGGGGCAAAGAAGTTCGACGTGGTGGTGAGTCACCTGGTCTTCCATCATGTCCCTCATATGAAGGACTTGGTCAAGGTCATGTATGGGACGTTGAGGGAGGGAGGCAGGTTGTGGATCTCGGATTTTGAGGATGATGGGCCTCAGGCGGAGGCTTTCCACCCGAAGGACAAGGTAAGCATTCTTCACACATTTATACTCACTTAAAGGATTCTGGGGACGCTTACCCAATATCCTCATCGATGTTCATTGGCAAACAGCACGCTGGAGTCGAGAGGCACGGTCTGAAACGTGCCGAGATGGAAGAGATTCTCGAGTCGGTCGGCTTCAAAGATGTTGAGGTATTCGAGAGCTTCAAGATGGACAAAGACGTTGAGACGGGAGGAAGTCAGGCCTTCCCATTCCTTGCTATTACTGGCATCCGACCTTGAGCGAACGGACACACGATAGGAAATTAAAAGACATCGACGAGAATCAAGGGTCGTGAAGCCGCTGTATTGTTCGTTACAAGGATTCTACCTGTGCTTCGGTCCTAGCTGATTCGAGCATCCACAGCTCCCTCAATGCTTCTATTGTCCGTCCCTGATTCGCCTGAATAACTTCTTCCGCATCCCATCTCACCCTCTCGTCCACCACACCTTCTCGCCCAGATAAAGCCAGTTGGACGGCCTGCCATCTTTCTGAGAGATCGTTCCAGAACGACGGTCTTCCCTCCTCGTGATCTGCCTCCCTCTCTTCCAGGGCATAAGGCTTCACAGCGTTGTCGAGATGGAGCATCCTAGCCAACAAGTCATCCCGCACAGCAGCAGCTTGTTCCACCATACTGCCCCCTTCGGAGTGCGAAACGCGGACGAGGGCGCGAATGAGCGCCGTGTAGGTTGCCAGATTTGCGGGAGCAAAGCTGGGTTGGGCTTCCAAGACCGCAGGCGGAGGAGCATCATCAAGGGGTGAGATCGTGTTGATGCCGACGGCACGAGCCAGAATCTCGGTGGTGCTTGTCCAGCGTGAAGGTCCTTCGCGAGCTAGGCATTCGAGGGCGATGGTCCATGTACTAGCACCAGGCTGGATCTGGAAGAGGTCGGTCATGTCACGGATGACATCGAGGACAGCTTGACTTGAACCCCATTCCTGCTTTTCCCCCTTCGGCTTCGGTGTCTCTGAAGCTGTTGAGGACGAAGCGACCGTGTCACCCTCGATATTGAGTCGGCCAAAGGCACGAACGAAAGGGTCAAAGGTATAGCTGTCAGGTCGCTGCGATGGGGGCCACGATTCGAAGATCAACTCTTCATCCTCCCCTTCCACGCCAAAAGCTGTCGGACCGGCAGGAAGCGAGGCCTGTTTCCACATTTCGTATGCTTGACTGAGCCGGTTGTAGTCCTTTGCCTCGACGCACATGCCCACGATTGCCTTGAGCATCAGGTTGATGGCATGTGTCGATGGCCAAAGCCTGCCTCTGAGTGATTGAGCCCGGTCGAGAAGCTCTCCGTTGCTTCGAAGAGGAAGCGCCTGCTGATCTACTGTCAGTAGTGAGATCAGTTCCTTCGTGATGCCACCTGCTGGCATTCTGAACCCAGCTTTGCCAACATAGAATTGGACCGCATCCTTGTACTTGCCTCTTTTGACATGTCCGTACAGTCTCGCCGTCTCCCACAATCCTTTACCACCGCGAACCTTGTATAGCATCGATCTGATAGGCCGCAGGAACTCTTCTGCGGTGAGAGCCTCTTGCGAGTTTGAGGCATCCTGACCGTCGGATGTCTGATCCATGTCGGTCTCGGTGAGCGAAATGGTGACGGCAATGGTGCCAAGCTTGTTTGCATAATCCTGCAATTCAGACAGCGCCCGTGCTGTTGGTAGATGCGCAAACATCGCGTCACTCACTTGGACATCTTCCTTGCACTGAGCTCGTGGAGCAGCACGGAGAGCGGCGAGCAGGACATCTCTGGCTGCTACAGGATCGCCCTGGCGGAGATGAGATTGAATCTGTTCGTCGAGCGTTGATATTCGCCTGTTGGCGGGCCCATCCGTGCTTGTAAAAGCCTCTTCGCTTTTGGCTTGCTTGACCACAGCGTCGATGTCGATCGCTTTGGGCTTTGCATGTCTGGAGGAAGAGGCAGCCAGAGTCGAGAGGAGAGCTTTGGCTTTGCCAACGTAGCCTGGCCCAGCTCGCACTAGCTCTTCGATTAGCAGGCTTTCTGTGAATGCGTCGATCCTTAAGTACTGAGAGATGTTGCCACGGCTGCTGACCTCTGCACTTTTTCGCGCCCAATGTATCGCATCGTCTAGCCGTCCAGCTAAAGCTAATGTCCTGATGCCGAGATTGTACAGCTGACGCAGCTCCCGTGTCGCTGCTAGGATCTCTTTCCTTCTGTTATCTTCCTTCAGTCCCCTCATACTTTGGTTTGCCTTGACCAATCTGTTGAAGTAATCCCATGCAGAATCCAAATGAGAAGCGTCCGGTTGCATCATACTCCCGACGCCGAACCGCATGATCTGAGCGAGCGTTGATTGCAGGACAGTCCACAGTCCCTTCTCAGCGGCAACCATGCTTGCCCGCTGTAGTAGCCGCAAATCGTCGCCGTACGAATCGAGAAGCACCATGAAGCACTTGCGAAAGTTACTCGCGAGGATTCTGGCTTGCTTACGATACGAAATTCTAGAATCGGTCTCGAAATATCTGGAGCCAGGCTGAGAGCTTGGGATGTAGCCCGGGCAAAGCCTCATCCAGGTGATCATCTCTTTCGTCTTGCCGTTACGGATCGCCCACAGTGCTGCGGACGAAAAGGCTGGATGTGTTTCATCGAGGGGTGTACGAAGATCTTTAAGCTCTTGAAGTACGGTGGATGCCGCTTCGTAATTGTTGTCGTTGATCAATCGGACGAGCAGCTGCACAGGTGCAGAAAGATTAGCAGCCTCATCTGCAGCGACAGGGATCGAGACGTCAGCATTTCGAGAGGAGCCGCCTTGCCCTGCGACGGCGGAAGTCGATGCATGCTGACCATAAACATCGTCCTCGGCCTCGAAGAGAGAATAGTCTACGCCCCGAGGGTCAATCTCGTTATTGGATCCCGGAATGGGGTGTGCAGGGTAGGAGGTCGAATAGGCGAGTGCAAGGAGCGATCGAGGTTTATGTAGTAACCTTGCTTTGGAGGAAGGTGAGGAACTCGAAAAGGTGAATGAGATTGGCGAAGATGAAGAAGTCGGTGCTGAAGCGGAGCCTGAGGTTGGCCAGGCGTAGCCGGAACAGACCGCATTCGAGCTCAGCACCCGCCGTTGCGGAGCTGGTTGTAGCAAAGCTCGGCAAGCGTCTCTGGCTGGCAGAGAGCTTTTCGAGGGCCGCATGAGGGCTGTAGTGGAGTAGTGCAAGTCAATCTACAGCCGCATTCGAGGCAGGAAGGTGTATGAACGAGCTCGAGGACAGTTGCATTGGAAGAGGAGGGTTGACAAGAAGAAACCGGAAAAAGGCGTTGGAGTGAGTAGCCGAATTCCGATCCAGGATTTTTTTCTGTCGGCATGTTACATCGTTGAAGCATTCTTTGTGAGAGAACGAGCTTGAATTCCTGTGCGGCAATTCCGAACGACAGGCTTCCACGTCAACTTTGGAAGGTCTCGGACCTCGACTTTCAGGGCGGCGAAGGTGTTCTGAGGCCGCAAGTGTTGGTGCTTTGCTGTGGGGAAATATAAACGCCGAGCCGCCCACCAAGCTCATCCTCCACACAGATCACTCGACCTTTCTTGCTTTCCAGACACCATCGATCTCTCCGGGAGTCTTCTTCATCATGGTTGCTCCAAGCCTCAGGTGGACGTGCAGCCTGGTGCTGCTGGCTGCGGCCCTTCTCGGGAGCACGGAAGCCGCACTCTTCTCCAAGAACTCAAAGGTCACCATCCTCGACCATTCCAATTTCAAGCGCGAAGTTCTCGACATCGAGAAGCCCACCATGGTCGCGTTCACTGCTCCCTGGTGTGGCCACTGTCAGAAGCTCGTTCCTGACTATTCCAAGGTCGCTTCTCAACTGGACGGTGTAGTCAAGCTCGCTTCGATCGACTGCGACGAGGACAAGAACAAGCCCGTCTGCGGCAAGTATGGCATTCAAGGCTTCCCCACACTCAAGCTCTTCCCACCAACAAAGAAGAGGTTGCCCAAGGACTATCAGGGACCGAGGTCGGCGAAGGACATCGCTGCGTATATGGTTGACGCGCTCCCAATGGGCGCAAAAAAGTTGAAGGCAGAGGAGCTGCAACAGTACACGGACAATGATGCTACGACACCCAAGGTGATTTTGTTCTCAAAGAAGCCAACTAGCTCGCCTTTATACAAGTCGCTCGCGTTAGACTTCCGCAAGAGCCTTTCCTTCGCATTCCTACGAGGTGATCAGCGTCCTGTCCAGGCTGCCGCAAGGGTTCACCTCGGTCTCGATGTCAGCGATGACAAACTCCCTTTCCTCATCGTTGTTCCTTCCCGTGCTGATGGCGACCAGCTGGACAAGAGCTCCATCAAGGTCTACACTGGCCCCCTCAAGTACCACGAGCTCAACGCCTGGATCAAGCAAAACATTCCAGAAGCCAAGTCGGGCAAGGTCAAGAAGGCTCCCACTAAGGCTCAGCCCAAGAAAAAGGCGGTCAAGATCGACGAAGATGTCAAGGAGGTGCCCGAAGGTGCCAACAGAGAGTGGCGTGTCGAAGAGGACATGACACCCGAGGAAAAGCAGAAGAAGATGGAAGATCTTGCCCAGATGCTCAACACAGCTATCAAGCAGGGCAACGATCTGAGGGAAGGCAAGGCAACGAAAGAGGCGGAGGCCGAGCCAGTTGCCGCGGCTGAGAAGCCAAAGAAAAAAGTCGCCAAGAAGGAGAATAGGAAAAATGTCCACAGCGACGCCGACTCGTCTGCACACGGAGACAGCTCCTCTCACTCGTACGCTTCCTCTTCCTCCTACTCTTCCTCGACCGACGAAGACGGCACTGTCACCACCGACCGCTCCGCCTCCTACTCCTCCTCGGGTGACTCTGCCGATGACGCATCTTCTTACAAAGTCTCCTCGCACTCCAGCAGCAAGCCCTCGTCGGACGACGATGTCTCGCTCAAGGAAAACCTCCAACGCTGGCTCGAGGGAGAACAGATCGATTGGTCCGCCGACTATGCAACCCAATTCAAGACCGCTCAACAGCAAGCCGAGAAGCTCGTCCGCGAAAACCCGGAACAAGCCGAACAAATGGCACTCGACAGCGAAAAGTGGTTGGCTGAATACCTTGTCTCTGATGTCGAGATGATGAAATTGGCTCGCAGCAAGGGTAATGAGGACCCTGCGTTGAGTGATGAAAAGATCGAGAGGGTCAAAAAGATGTATAACGAGATCCTTAAAAGGATCGAGGAACGCGAGGCCAAGAGTGGAGGGAAGGTCACAGGTCAGACCGTGGAGGATGGAAATGCCCCCAAATCGAGCCACGATGAGCTCTAAACTCAAGAATCTTTTGTGTTGTCCTGACAAGCACGCAGCTCCGCGATCACTCTTTCGCAATCAGATTATCTCACATGACCGTGATGAATTGTGATTCATATCGCGTTACACATGGTGGTACCAACCAGATAATCAACCTCTTGTACGCGAAACAAAGCATAAAAGACGGACAGCAAAGCAGAGGCAGAAGCAATGGGAAAAGCAGGTATATGAACATGAAAATATGCTAGGTAGGAAGGTGGACGCTGCCTTTAGATGGGTGAGCCGTTGCCCTTCTTATTGCGGTGTCCACCAGGATTGTGCTCAACGTAAGGCCCATTGCCAACAGCACTCGCCTTGCGATACGAGTGACAGGCATGAGCGTGCTTGAAGAAAGCCGCAAAGTTGCGGCGTCTCTTTGCTGTGCAGATGAGGACCCATTCCTTGCACTGGTGGCACTTGCCCTCGACCGTGCCAGCAGCATCGGCGTAGACCTTGAGATGAGTGGGCGCGGTGAAACGAAGACCTGAGACGGATGAGATACCGTGCTTGTGGACTTGATCATACCAGTATTGTGAGTTCTTGAGCTGAAGCCAGTTGCCGCTCTCGCAACGATCGCACCATGCTTCACGCGCGTTGCCGGAGCCGCGAACCCATCGTGGAGTATAGAGATCGCCAGGGAAACGCAACTTGTCGGTCTGCAGCCGGGGTCGATCCTCCTCGTTCTCAACCTCAAAGTCGGAGGCAGGAGGGTCGGCCAAACCCGTACGAAGCTCGCAGTGCTGGTCATAGTAGACATCCTCCATCTTACTTCCAGCAGGCGCACGCAGTACGATTTCGGTGGTGATGTGGAATGGCGTGTTGGCTAATGTGTTGGCCTGCTGAACGGCCGAAGCAGTTGAAGAAGAGCGGTCGCGGTTCTGATGCTTGTCAGTGCCAGTCATGCCACTGGGGGATGGGTGGCCAGCCTCGATTCCGTATCGCATAGCACCATTGTCGCGCCAACTGGCAAGGTTAGGTGAGGAGCCTGAAGTGGTCACACCACCTGGCATGCCAGAATGAGAGCCACTCCAGGGACTCCACTGCGTCTGATTTGGGTATGCTGGGCGCTGCGCTGTGGATGCTTGCTGCTGGACACCGTAAGGATCCGAAGGTAACGAGGGTCGACGAGGATCATTGTGCGATGGTCTGTAGCTGTTCATCATGCCACTGATGGGCGCTGATGGTCTTGAGAAAGACATGTTGGGTGCAAGAGAGTAGCGGCGGGAGGCACTATCGCTACTATCGCCGACGCCATGCGACGATCCGCCCACGGTTTCTTCTTCATATTGACGCTTGCCCAGATTGGAGGCAGGGAACTCGTAGCCACTGATCTCAAAACCGCCAGTGTTGGACCAGGCAGGTCGAGGAGCAGATCGAGTCTCGGGAAGGGGAGGGGGCTGAAGACGACGAGCACTGTAGTGATTGTTAGCGGAACCGTCTTCCGCCGTCGAGTTGGACTCGCTAGGCCACCATTGGCCACCATTGGAGGTCTCGATGGAAGAGGCGTCCGAAGGACGGGCATGCTGGTAGTTAGGTCGGCGAGAATACTGAGAATCACTCAGATCCGAGGCGCCGCGTGGCCTTGTAGCCTCGGTAGTGGCACCGGCGAGACCAGAGGGCGCAGTAATACTCGAATAGGTGGAATGATGGGTGAGATGAGAAGGCTGGTTCTCGATCCCAGAAGAGTAGGTGACTTGGGCGGGCTGCTGCCATGACTGCTGGGAGCGATAGGACTGGTCGTCGTAGCTGCCCTGGAAGCCCATGGTCATGGTGACGGTTTCGCGCGGAACATCCCAGATCGACGTAGCAGCCTCAACTTCTGAGGCACGAACAGGTTCCAGATGTTCGCCCTTGCCAGCGCTGCTGCTATTGGGCGAGCGAGACTTTGGATGCGGTGCACCGGTGAGACTATTCCAGATTCCCTTCATGCCATCTCCCCAAAGATGAGAGCCATCCTCGATGGGACGGCCGTGATGCGAAGTAGAGTGGTGATGCGAGTGGTGATAGCTGTCAGCGGAAGACATATTGTCGGGTGTAAATCGATAGGAAGACTGTGTTGTTGTGGAGTTGTGCTGTGAGCTGATAGTCATGTTCCGAGTAAAACGAAGCAAAGGTTGGCCTTCGATGGGGCTCTGCGGCTCGACTGGGCCGCTTGAACGAGAGTGTGTTGAGTGAGATGAAGACGGACTGGACTCCAATGTGGATGTGGAAGCGGTAGAAGTGCGGCTGCTTTGGCGAGCAGCTGTCGGGGAGCTAATAGGAGGGAGAGTGGTGGTTGAATTGGTCAAAATCGACGAGGAGGTCGAAGGAGGGTTCCTGAAGGGAGAATAATGGTCCTGATAATGTCGATTCTGGCAATTTGAATCTCTGTGCATAGCTGAGCGACGAAGCGACTGCAGAGATGCTGTTGGAGTCAGAACTGCAGCTACGAAGTCGATGAGCTGGAAGGAAGACAGGAAGCAGAGAAACAAGAGAGTGCTACTTGGACATGCACCTTGTAAGATCCGGATAGGTCAACGATAGGAGACAAAGAGGAGGCGAGCGAGCGATAAAGAACGGAAAAGGTGACATAGAAGGGAGGAAAAGAAAGAATAGATTGAGGAAGGTATTGTGCTAATTGAGTTTTAAGTGAAATGGGGGAAAGAACCGGCAGGTGGGGCCGAGAGAAGCCAAATGGAAGCGGTGAAGGGATCCAAGTGACCCCGGAAGACGGTCAGGAGCGGTCGAGATGTGGGTGTGGGCGTTTGCGAAGGAAAGGGCAGAAGCGCAGTTCGGGGTTGAGAGACATCAAGGTAAAGCGACATCAAGAAACGACGGCAATTCATGTCGAATGGCGCGGTGGCAGCTATGAAGGATGGATTGACAGAGTGGATGAAATAACAAAGAGGGATCGCAGTATCAGTGTCTGCTGTGCTGTATCAGTAGGAGCAAGAAGCCTGGCATCGGAGGGAGATGTTGCGAGAGCAAGTGACGGAAGCGAGGATATGCAAGAACAATAGAGATTGCAAAGCCACTCAGGGCAGGATGCATTGCATGCGCATGGCATGGCAGCTTCTTTCTGCCCGTCCCGTCAAACTATGGGCACAACACAAAGCGAGAAAAGCGCACCAGCACAGCTTGTAATCCTTGGACGGAGATGAACCTAAGCGAGAGACAGAGGTCATGTAGCAGAATCACAAGCCCATTGACAGGTGCGAAAAAAAAGCAGAAAGAAGCATCAAGCAAGAAGCAACATTATCAGCAACAGCATCACAGAACAGCAGAAGCATGAGGCTTGCTTGCTGCACATACAGGAGCAGGAAGAGAGAGAGAAACAGAGCACAGTTGTGCCTGGCTTGATTAGCGAGAAGTCATAGAAAGAGGCGGAGTGATTTGTGCATTGCTCGAGCACGGCGGATAATACGAGCTCTATCCAGACAGCACTCCCCCACTTAGAATCGCCAAATCGCCCATGCAACAACGAAGCGCATCTTCACTCGTCTCCGTTGGGTCTTCATTTGCATCTCTGTTGCATCTGTCATGGGTTGATTTATTTTATCCCGTTTTATTCTTATTCTACATATTTAATTCGAATTATTCTTTCTTTTATTTTTGTTCTCTAAACCAATTTCAGAGTGGGAAAAAAGGGGGACGGCTCGAATCAAGAGAGTGTGGGATCCGATGGAGTTGCTTCGTCTCCTTCGCAAAGCTCACTACTGTTATTGTGTACACAGTAGAAATAGATTCGACGTGGGAGCAGCATGCAGCACATTCTGTGTTTTGGTTCTTCTACGAAATGTGCCACTTGCTTCATGTTCGAGGATTCGTTCTCGGGTTTCCGCGTGCTGTGATCAGCAAAGCATCAGTTTGACAGCTGTGCCTGCTGATACGTAGAATGCAGACGGTGGCTTTCTATTCACAAGAACCCAGCTGCGCCCCGGCGCAGCTTCCAGATGAAATGATAAGGATTGTCCAAACGCTCTTGATGTAGCGGAGAGTGGGCGTTTCTTTTGTGCTTGTGTGCGAGCGTGTCTAATCGGAGCTCGTCTCCAGTTCGGCGAGAGAAGCTCAGGTGATCATGCGACCTCGAAGAACAGCTCGTGTTAACTAAGCTTCAAGGGTTGCACCGAGGACGTGCCGAGTTAATTAGATCCCCTATCGTCTTTCATATCAGAGCACTCTTTTGTGAAGCTCGCAAGATCTGACCTTGGTTCGACACAGAAACAAATAGACGGATCTGCCTGATAGGTCACTGCAAGGATGTCCTTGTCAGTGGTCGCAGCCATTGATCTGACCATGATTCTGCCCACTGCCTTCGACTGTGTCGAACAGATCGTCTTTATTTAGCTGATTGGAGAGAGGGATCGAAACGGCCAGTCGTTGAATCGCTCCCCTAGAACCTAGCTGCAGGCGCACAAGTACAGAAGCGCAAGTGTGGGAACCGTGTTTTGTCGGAACTCAAGCGATACAGACAGACAGACAGACAGCAACCCAATCATGGGAAACTCCGCTGCTTCGGATTATCCGTTCTAAGCGACAGGCGAGCTGCATCTCACCCAAATTGCAGGAATTCTCTCCCACATTACATCTGGTTCCCTTGCTTGTTCTGTGTGTTAACTTTTTATTTTTTATTTTTATTTATCCTTTCGAGACGAACTTCGAAGCTGTCAAATTGCGGACTAGTGGCAGAGGATGGGCGACCAACATCGGGAATTTACCACAATTCGGGTCACGGCGAATGTGTTGATTCCCAGCGAATTTTCGGGGTCACCTACTTCCTGCTTCCTCTTTTCAGTCTTTGGCATTCTTTCAACGATTCCGCAGCCTCGGTGCATCTGACCATGTCTCGCAACTCTGGTTCGCATACAGAGTCTTGCAGAAGCGCCGAGGCATCTTTCGACATGGGATTCCACGCAATGCAACATTATCTCACGGTCATTCTGAACGCTTTCTTGAGCTTCGGCTGCGTCGCCCTCTATTTTCCTTGCTTTCGTCTGGACTGTATCCGGCAGACGGTTATGAGTCCTGATGAAAGCAGCGAGCGCAGCAACCAGGGTTGGGGTTGTTGAAGCCGCCGCGAGCACTTCTGCATTGTTTGGTTTGTTGCTATACCAGGGAGCCCCGTCGGCTCAATACCGGGGACAGCGGAGTTTGTTTCCTATTGATAATACTTTCAAAGCCGGCGCAGTGAGTCCGATATGAGAATGGTTTCTAGTGCTGAAAGGAGGAACTCAAAGAAGTCTGTGCAATTTTGCCATTGTCCGAGGAGATCCCAGGGCAATATGCAAGCGAGACAGCCCAGGACAGCAAGCCTCCCTTTATGGGGAGCATGGATTCCTTCCCAGTAATGACTGTGATACCTTTTGTTGCCAGCTGCGTGCGGTATCATGCCCAGTTCCCTTCTAATTCCGCGGTGTTTGTCTGATGCCTTTTCAACAGTCACTTTGCATCGGCGTGATATCGTTGCTGCCCGCGTTTCGCCTTTTGAAAGACTTTTTGCGAGATTGGCCGCATATCGTTTCTTTGCTAGGATGATCAGCTTGATGCGATCATGCGCAGTAACGGTCGAGGACTAAAGCACACAGGTATTGTAGGATTCAATTCGAATTCTGGCTCTCCTGCCACGCTCAGCTGACGTGTTCTATCAGGAACTAACGGGACATCTGCATGTCCGGACTCGGCTTCCATTCAGATCATTGTCAATACAGAAAACAGACACGGGAATATCACCGAATGCAGGCGTTTCTTTGCCCTTGACACTGCACGTAAAATTGAATGCAGCTTGCCAGAATTTACTCAACCAGCTGATTCGGATTCTTTCGCCAATAAGCACTGTCATGCAGGCTTAGCTGCATCTCCCCGGGACTGTCAATAACTCATACTCTGTAACGACTCTCTCCATGTACGCATGATTAGGAACTCGCTAGTACCTGAGGCCTTCAACATACTGCCGAACAAGCACCCGACCAACCCCCCGCCTGAGCTGCAATGAATGGTAGTGCTTCTCGGCTAGAGTACCTTCGTTTGACACAGCTTACACACAGACCGGTCAGACAGGCTGGAGTGGCATCGTCCGCCGGCTTGAGCTTGCGACAACGATTAGATGCAAGTCATCACCCTCGTTCGATGGATAGATGTGGACGTGGACTAGTACAATCACTAGCAGTGAGACAATGGATCCGATTCGTAGTATGCAAATTCCTTAACTTAAGAAGACATCCAGTTCCCTCTTTGGACCCTTGTTGCTCGAATGAGTTGATGCATCCCACACTCGTTGATGCTTGCCAATTTTGCAGACGCATGGGAGTAGAACAAGTCGGGGGTTTCCCATGCGAGGACGCTTGAACGTGTGTGGGAGAATCAAAAAAGAATCTGTCTTCGGTCTCGGAAGGAAAATCCCGGTTGCCACTAGTGTCTATTTGATTCGTGTTGCCTGACTGTCTCGCTTTGTGATTTTGTCTGCTCGCACTGTCTTGTTCTACTTGTGTACTGTATGACGAGCATGAATAGAAGCATAGACACCAATCCTGGCATCAGATACGGGGATAACAAAGAAAGGCTCTGTTGACTCGAAGGCAGGCATCTTATTCGTTTGCTTTCATGACATTTCCAAAGCCATTAATCTGTTTCGAATGCCAAGGCAAAGCACAACACCCCGACCACCCGAACAGAGGCGCCTGCACGAATGAGCAAGCCACTGCGAACAACAATGAGATATGGTGTTTTTTTGTTTTGTTTTCGTTTTCGTGTTTTTTTATCTTCATTTTTTAATTTTTTTTTTTGAAATAACATCATTAGCCTTTTCCCTTACAAAAAAACATGTGTGCTATACTGTACTCGTAGTTGTGTGAACGAAAAGAAAAGTTTAACCGCGCCGGCCAATTTCGAGATTCTATGCCAGATTGCTCTAATGCCGTGAGAAGGTAAGGACGTGAGCAAAGACAGGAACCATGGGTGGCTTTTCGCTTGGATGCGCATTGCACAGCGGCCAATCCGATCTCGTCTCAATCGTCTGCCCTAGCTCCTTCAGTCGAGAAGGAGTGGGGGAATTTGAGCGCCACGAATCGCTTCCCCCCCACGCTGTCTCACTTTTTGACCGATCTCCGTTGGAAGCGAATGCAGAAAACAAGCTTGCCAAGACGTGACCTGTTTGGCTTCTTGACATCACGCTGCTCGACACATGACCAGAGAGCTTACTTCAGGTTTTCCGCGCGATGGAATTACAAAGCTATCACGCCCAGCTCCCCAGGTTCGAGGATTTCTTCAAGGACCGACGAAATCCAAGCATGGCATCTGACAGATCAGCGCCGCTACTCGAACTACCAAAAGGCTACGGAGGCAGAGCCTGAGGCCCCGAAATCTTTGTTTCTTTCTCAGGGTCGTTCTCGTCTGAGTTAGGCATTAATGGCCTCATTGTCTCTTATTGTAAGACGCGAGCACTAAACATGCAGCGGAATTTCAACGAGCAAGCACAAAAGCGATACTGTATAAGAAGTCGTCTTTTCGGCAAACACATCATTGCAGCCAACCCAGTGCCGACGATCATGTTGATCTCATTCTCAGCCAAGTGATTCGAGCCGCTACGGTATCGAGAATCATGCTGTATTGTGATGCGACATCCGCGCTCGCATCGTCTTGATGGATTTATTTGAAATGACGAACTTCATGCACCATGCCCGGACGCTCTGATTACTGTTTTCTTCGAATGGTTCATGTCAGCCTTTTCCAGTCTTATGCCGCTCTCGCTCGTCTCACTTGCTAAAAGACTTGACCGTGCCAGCCTTGCTTCAAGCTCCGCCACGCGAATTACTCTGCCTGTTTGCTCACAGAGAGGGTCTTGAGTCGAGTCAGCTTTGTTTAAGTTCCTCGGGCCTTCTCAATCGCTTCACGTATGATTGCAACCCCGACGGTTGGAACCATTCGATTCGCTTTAACCCCGTGGCTGATGACGCCCGTGAGACCCTTTGTTAGAGGGAAAAAAATGTCTGAAGCTGGCTTTGAAACCGGCTGTACGGTGCATCCTCGAGCTTGTTCCGACGGGATCAGATGCAAGCCGTGGAAGCACATTTCACTAGGCGATTTCCATACTTTGCGTTTCACCTGTCAAAGCCCGCTCATTGTTTTCCACATGCTCCTCTCTCAGACCTATATCACGTTTTGCTGCTTTCAGAATCTCTTGGTGCCCTTGCCCGAGTTCCGTTCCTGGTCGAAGCCATGGCGCGTTCGCTTCGGTTCTCGTTGGCCGTGCCTTGCTGTGTTTTGCATCTCTTTTCTTTGAAGATCTGCTCGGCTCGTACCTGCTCGCATTTCACCGTCTGGTTCCTGTCGCGCTTGTACCCGATTCAATGGCTTTTCGTGAACGTTCCTTCGACTCGCTCTCGAACCTGTCGACGTTGCACTTTTCTCCTTCTCGCTCACTCGGGCGCTTAGGTCAAAAAGCCATCAAGGATATTTTACCCCTTCTGCATTGCCATCGCGTATTGTCTCACTAAGGGCAGGCTGAATCGTCAGTCGCCGAATGTGATTGTTCAACGCTGCGACAATGCTAATATTCGCATGGTTCATGCACTCTTCAGAACACCTCTTTGGCATGCATGGATTCCCCCAAGATGAGTTTTCTTTCTCATGCGAAGACGCTCTAAATGTTTGATCCCAGACCAACAAGCGCTTGAACTGGCTCATCCTCTCCCGCGTGACCTCAAATTGCTTCAATCGATTCACTGCTGAGGCTTTCTGCTGGCGTTGTGAAATCAGTGAGTATCGGCTACAGATACTTTTACGACCTGTAGTGTCGCTCACGGTTGCTTGGTCGGCGACGGACTGTTGTCAACCGAGTCAATGTCATGCGAATATATTGACAAGCGAGCTTTCATGTCTCGGAGCGGCGCTGATTGTCCGTTCGTCATGCAAGGCTCGCTTCTCACCTTTCCCTATTTGACTCTTCGATATGCCTTTCTCTGTATGCCAAGCAACGATGCTGTATGCGCTGACCACGCCTCCGCCACATGCAGACTCGCTTAGGCCATTTTGCATTCTCTTCTCCGTGAAGGGGTATTCTGGATTGGTAGTAGCCGCTCAGTTCAGGGCGCTTGCCCTGTATTTCAGCCATCTCACACACGGAGCGGTCAACAGCTCTCGGTACGACCTGTGTCAGCTCTGATGACGTTCGTTGTGTGTTAGCGAGACCGGCGACCCCTTGAGGGAAGCTCATATCCTCATCCGAGCACTGACCGCGTTGTGACCCAGGGCACGCAATCAGGTGGCAGGATTGAGAACAAAAGGCAACTTACGGCTTTCGACGGACAAGACAGGATTCTATGCATGAAGTCCATGACCGAGGGTCAAGGGAACATGATTACAATGCCCTTTCTATCCCCTTTCTGCGGGCACATCCTGCCAGATGGTGTTTGCAAGCAAATCTAGCATTCCTGCATGATCAATTGTTCCTGTCTTTTTGGTTTCTCCGAAGGCTGCAAGCCTGATTCACTGCAGTGTAAAGGCGTGACGTGGGTGTTGTCCATGATTGCTTCCACTTTGATGGTCAGCAATTTTCCATCGATGATTGCAATGCTCGACATGCCGGTCAAGTCGAAGCGCGGTCTGAAAAGCATGGTGGTATTGTGGGAGACGTGCTTGTTACCAAAAAAAAAAAAAAAAAGACGGGCCAGCGAGGAGTTGCGAGCGGAGATCCATCTGCACAACATGTACAAGGCGACCAAACTCATTCTGCAATTCCATCCTCGTCGTTTTCGCCGCTTTCTCGGCACGAGCTTACAATGAGACTACGGCAAGAGACTCTCTCTTCATGCTCTTGAATCGCTTGACCGGCTCAAAATTACGCTATCCTGGTTCATATCTACTCAAGAGCGTGGCGGAGCATCACGACGAACCCGAATGACGTGGCTCTGGAGAAGTCGGATCCGAGGTCATTTTTAGACCGCCGGGGCAAGATGAGCCGTGTAGCAGATACGATCGCTTAGCATCGCGTGTCGTCAGAAACGACAAGCGAGGGCCATTGTTCTCTTTTTGGGCTCAGCGTCTATGCCGAGTCATTGCAACTTTTCAGCAAAATCGGATCCGAAATCCTGCGGAAAGTGCCACTGTGCCTGATTCCTTCACTCGCTTAGTTGCGGAGCTGCAATCTAATGTACGGATTACCTCGAGCCTGAGAAAAATATTTCAGCACATTGCTTCAAATTGGTCTATCTTTCAATGGTCTTCAAGATTGAGGTTCAAGCATGAATCACTCGGATCATGACGGCGTAGCTATCGAGCTGCGCAAGTCCGAGGCCGGCAAATCTGCTCACTTGCCATGGCAATGATCGTCTTGCCCAAGTGCTCCGCTGCTGCAGTCACAGCTTTGAAGCGACTAATTTTGCATTTTGCATTTGTCAATTACTGTATTTCTTTACTCTGTCTCTTTCCTTTTTCTTTTTTTCTTTTTTTTTTTTTTTTTTTCCTTTTTTTGTTTTTCCTTTTTTTTGTTTTTCTTTTTTTCTTTCAGACTTTTGCATGCATGCAGTCGCTCAACTCGGTTCTAGAGTCTTCCGTTCCGACATTTCAGCATTTCTTTCTGTGAGCGCTGCAGGCTTTTGTATTTTCCCGCATGGTGCTTCGAGTCTCATTGCATGATGCTCTGCGATTCCGTCGCCCGCGACCCTGGTTGCCCGCTGGTGTCAGAGTCTTTACCATAACGGCGGATGTCCCGCAACCGCGGCGACCTTGACGATGCGTCTAGCAAGTACTAACCGGGACAGGAAAGAGGTGAATTATGTCTGACGACCGCTGAGAGGTAGGGCAAGTCGTGTCCTGCGTCTGAGCATCAATGGAGATTTGTCGTGTCTAAGCTATCTCGTGTGATATGCCGGTGGTCGCTGGCATACTTGGTTAGCTCGCGTTACTCAAGATGAGAGGCAACAGAAGCCCTGTACAGTTGTAGCATGAGCTCATGGCCTGATCCAATGACAACCGACTCTGTATATTGGTTCTGCCGACTTGCCTGTACCTGCCGCCTCTAAGCAACAGCTTAATTCTGCGACAACACGAATGCAGGGACTTTGCCGAAATTATATTATTCGGGATTTTTGTTGCTGCTCAATTCCTTGTGATAGCTTGCCACTCTGCATTGAGAGGCAAGAGAATCACGGCCTTGCCCATGCTAAAACCAGCTGCTGATTCCCCGTGCGAGAGATGGCTTGTGCCATTGCTTCCAGAGAAGCTGGTGTCGTGAAGCACAACTTGTCGAGACGATGATAAGACGACGATGATGGTTGAAGCGCGGGCCGCGGAAGGGGGGAACAATGGGAAGCGCGCTCGCTTTCAAAGTTCAATTTGGCGGCCACGGATGGTTCGCGATTTTGGACGCTTGCATGAAGCTCCTACGGAAAAGCTTCTTTCATGCCGTAACCGCGTCGGTGCCTGATCTTTCGCCATGTTCTAATGCCACGATTTCAAATTTTGAACTCCTCGAGCTCAATCCCTACTTCCAGACGGAGCTCTTCAGACAGGTCAATCTGATCAGTATCTGTCGACTGCATCTCAGGGCTCTCCTAGGCCCAAGTTCAATCAGTCGTGCTCCAGGTAGCAAACTCAGGTCGGATTGCTGTCAATCGGAGAGAGCCGAGGCAGCCACGATTTCATGTGGTCAAGATTTTGGTGTTTTTGGTGGGAGACGGGAATCTGGCAAGTGGGGGTTCGATCGGTTTTGCCGTTTTGCCGAAGTTTTGCCGTACACTTCGCTCACTTTCGAAAGCAGATCATCGGCGTTGTGCCGGGGGGACTGCACATGAATGAGGCCCGCATTCAATGAGCCGGATAGTCGGATCGAGTGGGTCATGCTCAAGAACGTGCCAGGAAGCGGCTCGGATCGACTGTTACTTGCGCGCGTCAAAAACACGCATGAGCTGCCATGGGACGTGATATCCACGCAAAGTTCAGCAGTTGGCAAGCACCAACGGAAACAGGCGCACAGCTGAGGTAGCACAGCATGTCTATATCGTGGCTTCATTATTATCGTCGTGCAGCTGGCTTGCCGAAACCAAGTCGGACTTTAGTAAGCTGAGGCAACCATAGCAAAATGGCGGAACGACACAGCAGGAATCCCATGCAGCATCCCGCTTTCATTGACCTTTGTTCCCAGCGTGTCAACAGGGCAATGCCTTGAAGTGACGAGCGAGGTAGCAGATCTAGCGAGACTTGACTTAGCCGACTTTTTTTTTTTTTTTTTTTTTTTTTGGGCCAGTTTCCCCTTCGCCTGCGCGTTGATTGCAACGTAGCGATCTACCCAAAACAACTTGGTTCGCTCGCCTTGATGCTTCTCTGATTGGGGTAGCTCGGACTGTGTGTGTCCGAGCAGTGGCAAGCATGATAGGATGAAACGACGGCTTTATGCGAAATCAAGGTAGATGAGACTGCGGTGGTAAGAGTTTCTTTACGACGCGGTCAACCGAGATCTGGGGACACTCAAAGCCCGTGTAGCCTTTGCGTAGCGCTTGACAATCAATGATCCTATTGTCTCGTACGGAGCCTCACCCTTCGTTGTACTGCCTCAATTGTTAATGCTTCGCACAGCATGTGACTGTTTGCTCAAGCCTAGACCTGGTCCGCCTAGTGTGAGTTCCGATGGTGAGGCGGAGCTCGAGAAAGGGACGGCTGGAGTGTATTGGTGTCGGGAGGAGGCCGACACTTTCACCTTCCGCTCGAATCTGGCTCGAAGGCCAAGATTTGTCCGATCCAAAACATGCTCCCCCATCTTTGACACAAAGCGTCCATCGCGTCTGGAGCCACGAATGCTCGACGTTGACGTTCCGACGCGCCGTGGCCGATCCAAGTTCAAGAGCTGCACAGAAGCTCAATCCCAGTCATATAGATCAGCCTTGCCGTGATAGCTTGGTACCTCATCCCTTCCAGTCGAAGGGCAGAGTCGACTGGGGATTCCCAACCTCGGTTACAGGAACGCTATCGATGTGCTCAAGCCGTGGGTTTTATGCCTCAAGAACTCCGCTAACCCGTCCCTTGAACTCGGGTCCGGACGCTTCATGCTGCATCGAACGTAGAGAGCTTTAGACTTCAAAAGCAATCGTACGGGTCACCCTGACCGGGGAGAAGACCCCGTGTACTTTGTAGGAATGCAGTAAGCAATGCTTCATAGTGCTGATATCGCCTTAGTGCTGATATGGCCTAAAACAGTCCCTCTCGTTATCGTACGACAAGCGTGCGCCGGCGGCTACAAGGCCTTGTTGATCTGCCCATAACCAGCATGCTGCGTCGTCTGCTTTCTATCGTCTATGTATTGAATGCAAGATATGATAATGTACAATGGTGCAAAAGGTATGAGAAGATGTACGAGACCGCAACTCTATAGCCAGAAAGTCTTGCCAAAAGGCACAGCAAGCAGACGCTCCGGGTCATCCGGCGAGGTTTGCTGCAATTCTCTCTGCAGCTGCCAGTAGGGATCCGACCATCGCTCGTCACTCATCTGCCAGGTGCCCCAGTGCATGGCAAACGCGCGCTTGCTGCCAATGTCGCGAGTGACCTGTACCGATTCGGTGACGTGCATGTGCTGGATCTGCATGTGCCATCGAGGCTCGTACGAGCCGATGGGCAGGCATGCCACATCGAAGGGACCGAGTGCGCGTCCAATGGCCGTGAAGAGCGAGGGAGAGTAGCCGGTGTCACCGCAAAAGAATAGCGACTTGGCTTCAGGTTGACCAGTGGGACTCGGAGATCGGCGAGACACAGTGCCATCGCGGTTCTCGGAATAGACCCGCACAGCGTACGAGTTCCACAAGGTTGTGTTGGTATCGAGAGGTGTCCTTGCACTCCAGTGGCTGGCAGGGACAGCAGTAACGTCGAGACATCGACGACGCTCAGCGACGTTGCTACCTGACGCTTTGTCCTTGGATGCAGCACGGATTGTAAGTGGCAATCTGGACTGCTGCCACCAATCGAGCTCAATGATGCGTTCTGACTCCACTCCATGCTGGTTTAGGAAGCTTGTAAGCCCTACTGGAACGATGAAGGTCGTGTGCTTGGGGATCAGCGGGAGGACATCGATGTCGAGATGGTCGAAGTGATTATGCGTCAGCAGGACGACGTCGATCGATGCGTTGGAAATGAGTTCCTGAATGGTGCAGGGCATTGGCCTCATCCTTGTCGGCGAGAATAAGCTCGCTACGGGCTGTTCGCCGAACACAGGATCTGTCAAGATAGTGATGCCTTCGAGCTGAATGAGGCAGGTTGACTGACCGATCCATGTGAAGGACGATTGTTGAGCATCCTTGACCACAGGTGTGCTGCTTTGCGACTTTTCTACCGAGCTTGATGTTGAAGAGGCAAAAAGCTCGTTCCACCTGATGCGCTCCACCGGCAACAGCATTTCAATCATTTGACGTCCTTCTTCCGTCTTCTTGTCGGCCTTGAGGCCTCCGTCCCACCAGATGCGTGGCTTGTAGAAGACACTGTAGAAGAGCTTCCAGTAAACCCACTCCCAGGCACCCTGCTCGCGCCACTCTGGAACCACATTTGCGTAGCGGCCCAACACTTTGAGTGAAGAGAAACGACGGTGTATTCTCGAGATCTCAGTGTCGGTAGCGCCGCCATACCAGGATTGACCCCGTGCTGAAGCTGCAGGTAGCGCTTCGGGGTCAGTATCCTCGTCGCTTGCATCAAGGTCGTGTTTCTTGAGTGTCTCCTTGGCCTTTGTCCTGTCTGCGTTTCCATTTGCTGCTCCCTTTGAGTTGGTATGTGCTAGTACGCCGACACGCTCGGCTACCCTTACGCCAGAAGAAATCGCATGTGGCGGAAGCAACGGTGCTCGTAAAGGATACTTTCGCTTTCGTGACGCCAGTTCTCTCCGACGAATGGTTTCCTGAGCCAAGTAGTAGAGACCCCAGCCAGCCGCATAAATTGAAGAGACTGTGACTAGAGCCGTCTTGATCTGCTGTGACTTGGAAGGCAGCATGATTGCAACGGAGAGGCAGCGATCGATTCGGCTCTGCTCGAGTGTGCTCCTCTATCAGCACCTTACCTTCAGCGTTCCGTCGACCTGGCTTGATCGATGTCGGAAGCCTTCCGTATGGTAGGGCTGTGCTGCGCTCGTAGGTTGCTAGACCTGATACAGTATCGGAAAGGCCGATGTGGGCGAAAGTATGGCGATCGTGGTGACCTCACAAGGTGCGTGACGAAATAAAGTCACAGGCCGAGGATGCCAGCTTTCATTTCGCGGTGGAGGCATGTGTGACTTTCTGTTTTTTTTGTTTGCTTCTTGTGTCTCGCTTCTTCACGCTCTAAAATTTCCGCACTCCGGTGTTCTTTGCGGCGCTGCAAAGCCGGAGGAATTCGGTATCACAATCGGGCCCGATCCCAGCCTGATCCCATCATCGATGCAGCCTCCACTACCCTTTGTTCGTGGTAGCTCATGCAGTTCGTGTGATATTCGCGGCTAAGCCGACAAGAACATTAAAGGAAGACCCTGAATTTCTCCCACGCCTTTCTTGTTCCTTTGTTCTTGCCATCGGCGCATCCGCAACTTGAGTGCGCCGACGTGCTTCCGTTCGAACATCACGAATGTGCTTGCTTGGCGTCAAGAAAGAAGATCACGAGACTCATATAGTCTTGAGAAAGTTCAGCATTGATCTTCACACGTCCATCCCTTTCCCATCGTTTCGGAAGCATCCGAGCCTCGTCTTGACCTAGACGTAGACACATCGCAGTCATCGCTCAGCATACTTGACTCGTAGCAAGATGCCTGCTATCAAAGCGGCAGCATGGCCTCAGCCTCTCGACAACGTCTTCACTCAGACTTCGGACGATCAGCAAGAGACAGAAGAAGCCATCAACGAGCTCTTCTCTCGAATCCGACCATCCAGATTTGACTTTGCCAAAGACACATCAAGCAAAAATGGTCCTGTCATCAACCCGTGGCTCTCTGAAGCGGAGCAAGATCAGCAGCGCGCCCAAGACATCACTGGCCCCAAGCCAACCCTTCTTCTGGAAAGGCAAGCACATGTCAACTTCTTGACCAAGATGCTCGAACCGCTTCCCGGCACATACACCGCATTCGACACCAATCGATCATGGCTGCTCTACTGGATCCTGCATTCTTATGACCTGCTTTCAGTCTCGCTGGATCCAAAAGGTCGGGCGAAAGCTATCGCGACGTTGCTCTCTTTCCAAAACAAAGCTACCGGCGGGTTCGGCGGCGGCCCGGACCAGATTGCGCATCTTATGGCTACCTATGCAGCGATCTCGGCACTCGCCATTGTTGGTGGTCCGGGCTGCACGCCTACAGCTGAGGATGTTGCGGACGGCAAGTCGGTCGAGGTTGGTCGTGGAGGCTGGGATGCCATCGACCGCGAGAAGATGTACAGCTGGATTTTGAGCCTGAAACAGCCAGATGGTAGCTTCCTCGTCCACGTCAATGGCGAGGTTGACGTGAGAGCTGGCTATTGCGTGGTCTGCATCACCACCATGCTCGGAATCTCTACACCGGAGCTCCTCGAGGGCATGGCACCCTTCATCGCTAGCTGTCAGACGTTCGAAGGCGGCATTGCTGCAGCGAGTCAGCCCACTTATCAGCAGGGCAACCATGCTTCACAAATAATCTCTCTCTTATCGGAAGATGTCGCCCGTCCACCACTCGGAGAAGCTCACGGCGGCTATACATACTGCGCTGCAGCAAGTCACCTGGCGCTTTCCATGCTTGACTCCTCGATCGCCGGCCCATCAGCATCCTCAAAGTCCTCAAAATCCTCAACACCAGCCTCGGCACTCAACCGTGACGCACTTATTCGCTGGGCTACCGCGCAGCAAGGCATTCCTTTCGAGGGTTGTGGTTTCCGTGGACGCACCAACAAGCTCGTCGATGGCTGCTATGGCTGGTTCTCCGGTGGTGGTCTCTTTACCGTCCTTTCCGCCATGATCGAGGCTGAACTCATCGATAAGGCACAACGATCCGCAGCATCAACCAGCAAACTTCCGGTCACTGAGGACTGGAATGGCATGCTCACTGTTCCTCCTACACCATCTGTCTTCGCATCAGCTGCGCAGAGCGGTAGCAGCGGAGATGGATCGTGGAAGACCGAGTCTACTCTCGGCGGCGGCGATGAGAGCGACGACGACACAGACGATCTCTCTCCTCTCACCTTGTTTGACCGTGTCGGTCTGCAGGAGTACATTCTGATTGCAGCCCAACGCACTTCTTCAGAGGGCGGCGGACTGCGCGACAAACCAGGCAAGCGACCTGACGCCTACCACACATGCTACAACCTCTCGGGTCTCAGTCTATCACAGCACTCCGTCCGCCTCAGCCCGGAGACTTCGACATTTTTACATCAACACTTCAAAGGAAGCGATGAGTGGAGCAAGAAGGTATACTCGACCATGTTGGCATGGACCTTGTCTGCGCGGGATGAGATCGTCGTAGAAGCCATCAACGGCAAAGCCGAAGGCAAACCGAGTAATAGGCTCAACCCGACTCATCCGATCTTCAACATCACATTCCCTCGAGCAAAGGCATTGATGGACTGGGCATACGGTCAGTAGATTCTAGATGACTTAGGCATAATTGTAACAACATCACACCCGTAGAAGCTTTGAAAACATGTCGATTCGATTCTTGAAAGATCACATTGGGTATGTGGTATTGAGGGAGAGATGGGTTGTGCATAGCCAATGGCTTAGACAGAGACCATTTCGACTCCGTTGGGGGAGATGATGGCCAACACTTTGGCACCGTATTCGAATGGGTCCCTGTCGTACACTACCAGATCAGTCTCGTGCTCCTCGTCTCCCTTGATTCCCAAGATTTCATCCAGATTGCACGAGATGAGTTCAACGATTTTCTCCCTCTGCAACAACCCGTCTGTCTCCAATGCCGCCCTCGTTGCATCCCAGAGAAGATTGCTTGCCATCCAAGCTTCCTCGATCTTCAACCCCACCTTGACGCCGGCTTTGAGCAAGCTCGACAGTGTCGTTTCTTTCGTCAGGGGAGGTCCAGAGAGGCCGCGGAGTTCGTCGAAAGTTCGGGGCCAGGTTTGAGGGATGAGGAGGACGCTTACGTTACGTTTGGCGATTTCGTCAGCGACAAGGTGGGCTTCAGCGGCGCCGGAGATGACGAGCTTGACGTTGGGGAAGGAATCGGACAAGCGAAGCATTTGGGAGATGTGGTCAGCGCGGAGGGCGGTGACGACGAGCGGGAGGTCGCCATTTGCAACGCGCATCCAAACCCCACCGTCTGATTTGGTGATGAGGGCTTCATTACCGGCAGTGAGGAGTTGACGAAGGAGGCCGATTTGCTCAGAGATGCTCGGCCCACCCCCGCCATTGTGCAAGAGGGTGATATGGACCGCAACGTCTTCAGCGTCAAGAGCGTTGGGCGAGAGAATGGTCTTGGCACCCGTGTCGAACTTGACCGAAATGCCCGAGAAGAAAGTGTCGCTCTGAGGGAAGACGATGGCGTGCGTAACACCCGATGCACGAGCTCGGACAAGGTCGTGACCGCCAAACTGCAAACCGTCGACAGCGCGTGCGAGAGGCCAAGACTTGAGGTACTCGGCAGTCTTTGCAATAGCATTCTCTCCCGTAACGGGGTCGGCAGTGTAGCCATCCGAAGCTTCGGCTTCGGAAACGATGTCGGTGAGGCCAAGGTTGGAGCCGAACGAGGTGATGCCGGGAAGAATGACTCCACCGTTGACGTTGACGACATTGGAGCAAGACGATGCGCAGGCCTCGCCAGTGCAGATTATTTTGCCGTTCTCGACGACAACGGTGCCTTCGTTAGCGCTGTATGTGGTGGACTTGATGCCACCTTTGCCGTTGCGGAAATACCTCTGTCCGACACTGGTGAACACGGTGCAGCTAGTATTGGCTGCCTTGGCGGAAGGGAAAGCGAGCTTCTCGAAGCTGATGATCTCGTTGTAGCTATTTTTCACCGCCTCAATCTCCTGCGTCCAGTTGCCTACCTTGGGCGCGCTCGGGGCGGCCACCTCGACTTCCTTCTCCACCTCACCCCCTTCCTTCGGCAAGGTGGGCGCCGGCACAGGCGCAAACTCTCCAAGCTGCGGCACACCATCGATCACCACCTCCACCGGCGTAGCACCCAACCTCAACGGATGCGTATTCCACACCACCAAATCCGCATCCCATCCTTGCCTCACGTACCCCAACCTGTGATCCAATCCCAACCTCTCCGCTGGCGCACTGATCACACTCCTCAGCGCCTCCCTCTCCTCCAGCCCAAACGAATGCGCCTGCGCAGCCTGGTTCAAGATCCTCCTCGAATCCGTCACAGGGTGATCAGACTTGTAGATGGGAGTAATGTTGTGCTGAGCCAGGATGGCGCCGGTGAACGGGGTACCGAAGTAGGATTCGAGTTTGTAGTTGGCATTGGTGCTAAAGATGGCGATGGCTGGAGTGACATTGCCGTAAGTCTGCTTGAGGAGGTCAGGGACCAAGTAAGATTCGTGCGCATGGTGGAAGGCGGCAACGGGGAATTGGAATTCGTTCGAGTGACGGACGAAGGCTTCAAAGTCAACTTGAGTGTAGCAGTGAGTGTTTAGCTTCACTTTGCCACGGAGAAGAGCGACGAGAGCTTCGAGCTCGAGATCGTCGGGGAACTCGGCATCCGCGAGGGTTGCGGGTGCGGAGTTGACGCCATGAAGGGAGGAGAACGATTTGGCAGATTCGCAGAACGCATCCTGCTTCTGCTTCAACTGCTTAGCAGCGTTGAAGGTGCGCCGGAAGTCCCAAGCTTCATCGAAGCGCGTGATCTTGTACACCCTACGAGCGTTCTCACCGCAAGCCATCTTCATGTACCTCCAGCTAGAGCTACTGTCGTTCCTAGCCATACCCGTCTGCATCTCCTCCTCGAGCGTCAGGCCGTGGTTAGCACCCTTGCCTTGGCCAAGACGAGCCAAGGAAGTGGGCGGCTCGATGAGTCGATCCTGCGGCAGATGAGAAGAAGGCTGACGATACTTGATCGGGAACGCCTGACCGCCCATGGAGTTGGCGGATCCGGGAAGAACGAGACCGGTCGTGATACCTCCAGCGAGCGACTTGCGGAAGGAGACGTCATGCTGGTTCATGCCATCGATAGTGCGAAGGTAAGGGTTGGTGTTTTTGCCGATGCTGTTGGTGTCTTCTTGCGAGGGAAGAGCAGGGATGGCTCCGACGGAGAGATGGACGTGCATGTCAACGAGGCCTGGAGTCACCCACTTGCCCTTGGCATCAATGACCTTGGCTCCCTTGGCGGTTGCAAAGTGGTTGTCTTTGGTCTTTGCGATCGACTTGATAATGCCCTGTGAGAGGAAAACATCGCGTTCGTGAAGAACCTCAGTTCCGTCATCGTTACCAGTCCAGAGCGTCGCGTTGCGAATGACGACGTCTTGAAGATCGCGCTCAGCTCGATCGGAGCGAGTACGCTTGTGGAAGTCAGCGGGAGGACCGACAGGGGCAGAGATAGCGTCACATTTGGCGAGCGATGCGGAGAAGACGCTCTGGACGGCAGGATGAGCTGAGGGCTGATAGACGTGGTGCTGCGTGCCGCTGAGGGTGGTGAACGCGCCGAGATAGTACACGATTGTGACGAGACCAAGGAGCGAGAGGAAGGATGAGCGCAAGGTGATTGGGGACCTTGGCCTGCGAGCGGGTGCTTCAGCGGCTGAGTAGCTTGGCAACATCTCGTTTGACTTGTCGCTGAAAGACGACATGCCTGTAAAAAAGTCCTTGTGTGACAAGGGGAGACGATGGTGTTTGGAAAGGAAGCTTCAATGGAGGATATCTTGCGCTCACACATGCGTACACGATCTCGGGCTCGGACCTTCCGACCAGCTCTGCGTATCTGAGTCATACGACACTCTTGCTTGTGATCTACATTGCCGGTCTCAAATCCCAGTGAGCACTTCATCCCAATGGATACGGAAGCAGACCAGACCAGACCATCCGGCTATGCAGTTGGCTCAGCTTATGTAGTTACTTGCTGCAAAGATGGCGGAGCTGCTTGTTCCGACGCTCGCTCGTTTGGGCCGTGCATTTCATGCGTTCGCCCCCACGCGGATTTCTTCTCGCGTTAACTTAGGTGACTTTCATAGGGACCCTGGACCCCTTTCTTACCGAAATTTGGGAGAGCGAGCAAGATCACTGGCTGTCATTCACATCGGTCGTGCGCTCTGTACCACGCAGCCGACATTCGATGAGAGGAGGTCGGCACTCTCACAACTGGATCCAAAGGTCTGAGAGAACAAGGCGACACTTTGACAGACAGTTCAGTCAAAGTAGAATAGGTCCAATCAATGTTGGTGTGCGACAGGGTATGTAAAAGTACAAATATGGTCTTCCAGGATAAAAGCTATCCTCCGTTCAGTGCTTCTCACTGACATTCGTCGTTGCCAGCATATTTTCATTGTCAATCGCAGCAATCTCCTCCGCCCTTCCAGGCACGGTAACCTCCTGCAATGGACCTGTGTGTTCCTTGACCCTGAGCGCGATGACGGGCACAACAAAGAGCATTCCAGCCGCACAAAGACCCCAAGTCACCGCCAGATTGGTCATGAAGGGATGTTTGTCATTGTCCATCGCGAAGGCACCAACCGCACCCGCCGACTGAATCGATTTGTAGAACCCAGCCAGGTAACCCAACTTTGAAAGATCGTTGGAGCAAGCACCAATTAGCCAGTAGGCCAGGTTCTGCCAGATCGCATCGAGCACACCAGAGAAGATGTAGAGGAAGCAGTATCCAACATACGTGCTGCTGTTGGACAAGTCGATGCGGTCGGTATCAGCTGCGACGGAAGCACGAGTGTACTTGGTCTGAACATGGTAGGATCCACCCCAGACGGCCCACATGACCACAGTGACAATAGACCAGCCGATCCAAGCTCGCGACCTGCGCGACATACGCTTGTTGTCGAGAATTCGACCGATGGCAAGACTGCCCACCATCTGACTGAGCCAATAGAGAAGATTGTTGAGGGAGCGAGTGCGCAGAGTGAAGAGGACGCCGTTGTAGTCGTTGAACTGCCAGGTGTAGAACCAGTTGGAGGCGAGGAACATGGGGAACATGAGGACCACCCATGGATCAGATCGAAGCAGAATGAAAAGACCTTGGAACTCTTTGGCCCAGGTGGTTTGACTAGGCACGAGAACGCGGGTACCGTCATCACGCACTACTTTGGCCGGATCCATGAGCGCCGCCGCTGCAAATGCACCTAGACCGGTGAGCACCAAGAAGGCAGCGTAGGTACCGTTCGAGACGCTGTTCGCAGTGGAGTCATAGGTGAGGCCGAGCTCAATAGCGGAGCCCAGGACAGCGCCAAGGTTGAAGATGACCCAGAAAACACTGATAAAGCGTCCCTTCTGCTGTTCGGTCGGGTAGGCCAGCATCAGTGCACCCTGTGCGGTCCAAAGTAGAGAAGCGCAGAAGCCAAGAATGGCACCAGCAGCAATGACGAAGCCCTGATTCTGATTGATGTTGTACGAGAGGAAAGAGCCAATGTAGAGGCAGTATCCAAGCGCTCCGATGCCAAGAGTAAGGCGAGAACCAAGCTTGTTGTGAATGGTACCTGCAAAGAAGCTGACGACGGCAAATGTCGAGTAGAGCGCAATGGCAGCCTTGTTAGAGGCATCCGAGTTAACCTGACCTCCTCCTCCTATTCCCACAGAAGCGTTGAAGGTTCCACTCGTAAGAAGGCACACGGTTCCGACAAGAGCAACCTGGATCACAGGCATAGAGTAGACCCTCTTGATGGGATTGGAGGATCGCTCGACGATGGGGACGTTTGCGAGTGTTGTCGGATGAATGTGAGAGCCATCTTGGACACTTGAAACTCCATGTTTGGGGTCGGAGGAGCTGCTAGAGGCAGCGTCGAACTGCTTTTCATCAGCCATGATGCTTGTTGACCGCTCGAGCTGGATCAAAGGCTGTGAGGTCAGTGGTGGTGCGATTGGACAGGGTGGTGGAGTGATCCTAGGGATGGCTGTCGGATACTGTTGACACTTTGGGAAGAGGATAGCAGGAAGAAGGTGTGTAGATGTGTAGATGATGAATGGATGGTGGAAATTAGCAAGACGGAGATGTGTCGATGATGGAAGGATCGTTTATATGATCGTCGAGGAGTGATCCGTGCTGTGAACCATGTGGAGCTTCAGCTGTTGCGGAGTGATAGGACTATAGGCGGTGAAGCGCGAGCTCGGACCGATGCGCTTGATAGGGCTTGATAGAGGTTGATGATACAAAGGCGGGGGCAGATTGCGATGCGTGGGGTGAGGGGGCCCACTCATCCAGAAGCTGATATCGGTGGAATCGGCCGTCGCTTCTAGGGTGGCATAAAGACTGCTTCGGAAGGGCAATGTGAGGATGGAGATACCGAGAGTGGGACAAGGCGAGGGGCCAATAAGGCGGATCGACGGTGTGACGGTGGTGGTCAAGTGAGAGGAGGCGTTGGACAAAAAGGTAAAGGAGGAAAGGAACAGAAGAGGGTTCGGTGTTGATCGGCGGTGCACCAAGGTAACTTAGCGGCAGGGAGGAGGGTTGTTTGGCCATGCAGCTCAGTACTTTGTCGTACTCACACGAGACTGGAGCATTGTTGAATGAACGAAGGGAGAGGCGACAAGTGACAAGCATGGATAAGCAGACCAACAACAACACAGCGCAGCACGAGGTACACAGAGAAGAATTTCCGGGGCGAGCGACATGCATGATATGCATGCGATGCAATTTGCTACTCTGTACCACATGACATGAATAGAAAAAATAGGTAGTGAAAGTGAAAGGAACAAATCAGCGGCCCTCGTTTCTTCGGCACTCCTACGACAACAGGAAGTGCTCAAAGCAATGCGAATGGCTTGTTTTGCCCGACCGATGCACCGTCGTCGCCTCCGCTGGCTTTCGGCTCTGGATAGAGCAGAGCAAAGCTCGGCTATGGAACGGCCTGAGCCATGGTTGACTTGCGCTGGAAACGAGCATTTTTTTTCTTTTCTTACCATGGGTTCGCTTTTTGCAACCGCGGAAAAAAGGGGAATTTGATTCAGCTCCGCTTCCGCATCTTTTCGAGGATTTCACCTTCTCTGAATAATGGAAGCTTGTGCTTGATGCCAGCAGCAGTCGAAGAACAACGTTGGTGTCAGTCACGTTTGTACCCAGCCTGCTCTTATCTGCAGAGGAGGTCAAGCGTTGTCAGCTGGATTGCCGAGGGAGGACGGGTCATCTCGTGACCCAAAAGCGGATCCGTGGATAGGATGAGCGCATTTAATCTCGGCTGCATCTACTGCCATGCTTGGTGCCTAATTGGCAGTGCCTGCAGTTGCTCACTCTCACATTTATCTCTTCGGTCTCCTAAGCCACCTTTTGGCATTCCCGTTGTTGAGAAGTGACCAACATCCGGAGCAGAACATGTGCGTTCTAGATGTCGTCTTGTGTGACGTCCAACACAGAGAAGGACTGGCGGAAGCTGTGTAACATGGACAGGCGAATAGGACTTTGAAATATAAACCTTCGGCGCGGGCTCCGAGCTGCCGACCCGCAAATATTTGGCTCTAGTATCCGCTTTGCTACGTGCTCGCCCGACATCATTCCAGCTGCTCTCCTCTTCAGAGTTTGTTGAACTGCCTGTGGTAGCGCCTGCTAGAATCCTCTGTATGGATCATGTCTTCGTTGAGCGTGGCCACAGATTCGTTGAAGATGAAGCGGGATGCAGAACCACAAGAACACAAGCCACGGCTTGATCTCAAACACGAGGTCGCGCTGAGATGTTTGTGCGCCGCTCGCTATCTCGGCGAAAGCGCCGACTGGTCTTTCGCCCTCTGTGTTTTGCTCCGTATCTTGCGGAGACTCCAGGAACGAGAAGTGCGATGAGCTGAGCGTGGGGATGCAAACACTTGCACCAATGGCATGCCTTTCCCAAACAGAGCGTGGCCCGATAAGACCGCACATGCCTCATATCTTGAGCTGCATTTTCATGTCGAGGCTGGACTTGAGTGTACACCATGATTCGGAAATCGAAAGTGGCACCAACGCCACGCAACAAGCAAGCTCGTGAAGCAAGCGCGTTGTGAAAGTCTGCGGTTTCGACCGTATTTGTACCGCTTAAAATCCAGATTAGTAACATATACGCAATATGCGACCACCCTAACATCTTGGGGGTTTAGCTCAGTTGGTAGAGCGTTCGCTTAGCACTGTCTAATTTGCGAAAGGTCGCGTGTTCGACTCATGCAGTCTCCATAAGCTCTTTCTTTTTTGATTTCTTTGCCCTTTTCTTTTCTTTTTACTAATTTGTTCACGACGAGAGTACGACACTTCTAAGGTGATCTTTACAGCTCTTTCACACCAATAATGTTGAAAGAGGTGAAGGCCATGCTATTACTTCACAACCAGTGTCTTCTTCTCAGCCATTCACTCGCCCGGAAGGAGCATGCATGAGCAGCCCACTGCCAGCATGGGGTTAAGCTCCTCTGCTCTAGATAGGAAAAAGCTGAGTCGCCAAGAGCGTGTGGAGGCAGAAGGCACGGATCTCGGATATTCACTTTCGGGGAGTTCAGAGTGTTGGTTTCGCTAACCGTAACTTCGCTTCCACCCTCAAGACATCTGACTATATTCATACCACTTTCCTCATCCCACCACCACCGTCATCGCAGAGAGACGGTTCACATCGCACGAATGGCCTCTCTGAGCGAGGAAGAGAAGCTCAAAGCTGAGATCGCAAAGCTCTCGGGAGCGATCCAGACACATAGGCAGCAGCAGCACCCACCACCATACCAACCATATGCATCCGGGTACTCTTCACGTGGGCGCGGGTCCTACCCGGGCGCTAGCACATCATCGTACCGCGGAGGCCACAATGCGCCTCGAGGAGGCTATCATGCCTCAACAGCTGCGAGAGGCAGAGGGCGTGGTGCAGCCGTGGCTCCTCTTCGTAACCGCACTTTGATCCTCAACAATTCCAGCTCGAAACCAGGGTCATCAGGCATAACAAGCGCAACAACAGCAGCAGCCGACAAGGGCGACACAACAATATCGTCTGCGTCAAACCCTCCCTCCAGCAACGCTTCGACAGATGGCTGGGTGAAGCGCAAATCAACGCACAACATGTCGCTCGTCAGCACAACCACATTCAATCGCACCGAACCTGCCCGTCTAGCCGCACTCGAAGCCACTCGCAAAGCCAAAGCTGAAGCTAAAGCTGCCTCAGCATCCTCTGTGGCCGCCAAGAAAGCTGCACGAGGCAAGTCCTCCAAGCCCTCCTCATCAGTTCGCAGAGGTGACAACATGGGAGAAGTTGTAATTGATGGCGTAGTCTTCGAATTCGACCCGTCTGGCACAAAGCTCGTCAAGAAAGCTGTCCAACCTTCCGCCCCCGACTCTGCTGATACTTCCAATGCAGCCTCAGACGCCTCCACTGTCCCGTCGACCTCTGCTGTCCCACTCAAAACGTCCATCAATGGCCAAGATTACATCCGCACCAAACGAGGCAACCTCATCTCCGCCGAACTCCTTGCCAAGCGTCGGGCGCAGCGCGAAGCAGCAGCCAAGATGGGCAGATTGGACAAGATGGTCGGTCAAATTTCAGCCATGCAAGCCACACGCAATGCTTCCACCCGCACCAAGCCCGGCTCTCGTACTCTCGACGTTAAGAAAGCTCGAACTTTGTGTACCTTCTTCAACAAGACGGGTCAGTGCAAACGCGGATTATCCTGCCCCTATCTTCACGACTCGTCCAAGATCGCGCTTTGTCCAAAAGTTCTCCGCCCATCGGGGTGTACTTTGCCCAAGGGGACTTGTCCGCTGTCGCACACGGTGAGGGCGGAACGCGTGCCGCATTGCGTACACTACCTCCGCACAGGTCATTGTAGGAACGGAGAAGAGTGTCTCTACACGCATAGCGATCTGAAGGAGGGGCTGAGGACGAAAATTTGTAGGGACTTTAGTGATTATGGGTGGTGCGAGAGGGGGAGAGAGTGTGAGGAGAGGCATACGTATGAGTGTCCAGACTTTGTGGAAAAGGGTAAGTGCGAGAGGAAGGGATGTAAGTTGGTCCATGTGATCCGTGCGAATGATGACAATGTGGCAGGGGAGAGCACGGACAAGGTGGCAGACGGAGAGGAGGCGGACGAGGGATTGCAGGATGGAGACTTGTTTATGCGCGATGACGCTGCAGCGGATGAAGAAGATGAGCAGGAGGAGGCGGAGGATGCGGAGGAGAGTAGCAGGAAAAGGAAGAGACCATTGATGCAGACGGAGCTGGATGACGGCCAGTTACTCCCGCAGGACGACGAGAATGATGAGGACTCCGAAGATGAGCAAGTCAACTTTGCGGATCAACACGACAGTAGGTCAACAAAGAGACGAAAGGCGAAAGCGTTTACGCAGCAGAAAGACTTTATCTCATTCGATGACGAGGAGGAAGAAGAGGAGGGAGATGAGGAGGAAGAAGACGACGAAGAAGTCTCGGACGAGGATGACGAGGAGCGATTGGAGGTTGGAAGTGTACACAGCGAAGAGCTTGAGGTGAGCGACGTGGAGGATGACGAAGGTGAGGAAGAAGACGATGAAGAAGAGGCAAGGGAAGAGAAAGAGATAGAGGACGAAGACGACGAAGAGGATGGTGAGGAGGGAGACGCTTCAGAAACGTCAGGCTTAGCAGCTCAAACAGGTGGTAAAGGTCAACAAGACGATGATGACGACGACGACGATGACCTGGTGGATCGTGATCTATAATTCTAGCATTGAGCACCGATCTCGCTCTGTACTTGTATCATTGCAATGGCATTGCGGTCATCTGACATGGAACATGCTGTGCTTCCTCGACAAACCTGGGATAAAAGAACGTGTGGATTGCAGAACTGAAAGCCATACCAACCATGCATGATACAAAGCAACGAAATCAAAAGAATGTGTGATATCTGCCCTTAAAATTACCTAGAACTCTGCCTCATTCGCCGCCTCAACGTCGCTGTTGACGTGTGCTCGATTCCTCCTGGCCCTCGTTGCTCGTGCTCTCTGCCTGCTCGGCATACCGGCTGTCAATGCTTGCAGCTTGACCTCGTCGCTGTACCCACCGAGTTTGTCACCGACGGTCCAGACCAAGTCCTGTAACTTTGTCAGGTTCAAATTGCGTGTCGAGACGAGGCGCAGATTGCAGAGGTCAGAGATGAGGTGGTTGCCCCAGGCGACGAGCGATTGGAGTTGGGGGAAGAGTTTGTAGAGGTAGGGGTGGCTGAGTGGGTTGATGGGGTTTTCGCCCAGTTCTTTCGAGGGGATGGGCGGGTAGGTCGGGGTGGTGGAAGAGGCGAAGATGGATTGCACCATCTTTTTGCTTCCGCTAGCAGAGGCGGGGGCGGCATTGGTGGTGGTGGTGGTGATGGTGGTGGTGGGAGGGGAGGTGAGAGAGCCCCAGCCTTCTGCGGTTTGGTTGTCGACGTCAATCTCCTCTGCGTCAGCGCGTGGGAGGAGATCGCGTCGCTCACCGTTGGTATCGTAGTCGCCTTGAGCGTCGTCGTCGACATCAAGGAGCGCATCGGCGTTTGTCGTGGCCACCGAGATGATCGCCTCCTTGACCTCCCTCCTTGCGAACTCGGGCACATTCCATCCGGCACTCATCGCCAGCGGCGCGGTCAGAGGGTTGGCGGCGAAGTCTCCTGCCTTGGGCACCCAGGGGTAAGACCCCCGATGTGGCCAGTATAAGAACTGTTCCGTCGGTCGGAGCGATTCGCTCAAATCCCTCTCGGCGTCCTTCCACGCCCTCTCCAACCACTCCGGGTTGCTGCTTCGGATCCAATCGAACTGCGGATCAGCAGTCGTAATCCTCCCACCACGCGGGACGGAAGGGTGGATCGATTCGTGCGTTCGCCCGGTCTCGGCCATGTTCTCCCACACTGTGCGGGTGAGGAACTTTTCTCCCACAGGATGCACCGTACGGAATTGCTGGTAGTTGATGGTCGGGCGCGAACGGTGTGGGAGTTGTTTCGCCCATTCTCTACGGCGGTCGAGGATGGTAGCGAGCAGGCCGAGGTCGATGTTGAGCAAAGGTCGGATGGTAGTCGAGCCATCCGGGAGGATGTGCGGGTCGACGAGTTGCGAAACCATCCAAATGAGCGTGATATCCGACAATCCATGATACTGATATCCACCCCCGCAATCGGTATGAACACCTTGGAACCAGCATTGTTTCAACAACTGTTTCGATCGCATATGTTGCCCCTGCGCAACCATTTCGCCCGGTTTCCTCTTCTCCTCCCCACTCGGTTGGTACCATAGCGTCGGGAGGAAGTCTTTCCTATCCTCTTCTAAGCTCAACGCATGGAATGCGAATTGGATATTGCTTCCCAATCCAGGGTCGTAGAAGTCGAAGAAATCAATCATGGCATTATCCTGAAACATGCCCGGGAAGCCTAATGCTGCTACCGTATCCCACACGCCCACGACTTTGATCTGGGGCGGAACGACAAGCGCCTTCTCCCTCCTCCTGGCGCACTCGTCCGTCCTCCTGTTCATCTCCTCTTTCCTCTGCTGCTCGGTGAGGAAGCTGTTATGCATAATGTTACTCTCAAAGTTTTTCGTCGCGATCTTCTCGCTCTCCGCACTGGGATACTTGAGTGTTGCTTCGTAGAGCACTTCTGCGGCCGCGCGTTCGGTGCAAATCCTGTCTGGATCTCGACGTTGGTAGGCGGCCCAAATGTCTGAAAAGTGGGTCATTTCCACTTTGGTCAACACGCCGCACCAGTTGATGAGTCCTGCGATACAGCGAGCAGTGTAGGCTCCGCGGGAAAATCCAAAGAGGAAAAGTTCGTCTCCGGGTTGGTAGTTATCCGAGATGAAGCCGTAGGCTTCTTCGACTTTGGCGCCGAGCGAGAGACCGGTGCCCTGGTCGATCAGGTTTTGCAGCCAGCCCGTGTTGGTACCAATACCGGATTGGTAGAAGACGATCTGCTCGGTTGCCATTCCTGACGACTTGTCCCCGCCTGCTCCGCTTCCCAAGCTTGGACTCGTTGGTGCGACTCCCGAGCTTCCCGCTAGCACTTTGGCGAGCAACGCTACGTTTGTGAAGAAATCGCCCGTTTCGGCAGCGGGCGAAGAATGCGGTTCCGGCTTCTTCCCTTTGGCATTGTCGTTTTTTGTTTGGAAGGAGGAAGAGCGCTTGGGAGGCTTCATATCGCAATCTTTTGTCTTGGAGTTGGCATTGTTGAAGGAGGAGGTGTGGTGGTGATGAGAGGAGGCAGTGGAGAGGTCGAGGGACGTTTTGACCCAGTTTCGTTGTTGGGCTGTGCCGTCACAGAGGACGATGATGCGGGCGGGCGCTCGAGGGACGCGAGTCTGGATGGGAGGTGGGGGAAGAAACTCGCCAAGGCGAGGAAGAGTGGGTAGCCCGTTCGAGGGGGAGGAGGGACTGCTCGAGGTGTTCGCTGCCATGACGATGAGGCTGTCGTCCGATGAGGTGGCGGAAATGGTGATGAGTTCCTCGTTTTCTGTGGATCAAGGAAGGGTAGACTTCTAGGTAGAGCAATGCGGAGTGTGGGAATATGTACTTCTAGCAAAGTCGACCTTCTCTACTCTACTCAAACTAGGCTAGAGGAAGATGGTGATGAGGAAAGAGGATGTCAAATGAGATAGGCAGCTGGTATTCAACCAGGACCGGGCCAAAGAAGCCCTCCATCACACGCGTGGACGAGCTATGCTCCGGCCATCCGGGAAGTGGACACAGACAGGACCAAGGTCCCTGAGAGGATCGTCTGCTACTGGTGCTGCTGCTGATGCCTGCAGGCGACGAGAAGCGGGAGAGCGCGGACGAAAAAGGTCGCTTATTCCCTTACTCACGACTGTACTACCTGACTGTCTCAGTGTGCGCATACTTTGCTTGCACCACGGGATCGTAGAAAGACGAAACAAGCTTTTCATGCGCTCCCGCAGTCTACATCGTCATATTCACATGTTCAATACTCGCAACGAAGACACCTGACATGGATTGCTTCTTGCCTCTCTCACCTTGTCATGATACCTTCATCCGCCTCTGTTGCAAGATCGAAGGCAAAGTGAGCATGCGAGAATACGGCAAAAGGTCTCTTTGCGCTTGCCGAGACCAACACCTCTTTCCTTTTTAGGCTTCTAATTTTTTTCCCCCTTTGGTCCTTCGCGTGGAAAGATGCAGCGCGTGCATGCCGAGAGACGCGGAGTTTGACAGTCCGCTGTCCAAATTCCAACTTCTATCCTTTACTGCACACAAGATGCAGGCAGAGTCTCAGTTAGACTCGGAAGCAAAGCCCCTGATTCCAAAGAGCCAAGATCGCGATCAACCAAACCTAAACGCCACTGATGATGACCACATGCACGCACACAGGTTCTTCCAAAGCGCAAGCTGAACAATGCTGGCAGTTGTTCGGTTGACGGGACCACGATTGAGTTTTGCTTTTTCAGCTTGGGAGACTACAGTACAGTACAGTACAAGAATTGGTTCAGCTTGGCGATAGACGCATGCTGTGATCTGAATCGAGAGCTGAGCGTTGAGAGTTGAGGTTCGCAGTGACGCTACTCGGCCTTCTCGTCGGTGGGTTGCGACTGCTCAGTCGAAGATGCAGGAATGGCCTCAGCAAGCGGAGGATTCTCGCCGGCAGGCTGAGCAACTGTAGGTGTGCCAGATTCCTTGACAATGGTGGTCTTCTCGCTGCCGGGCTGAACGTTCTCAATTGCAGTTTCAGAGGCTGCCTGGACATCGGCGTCTCCGCTGTTACCAGGCTGAAGGGTTTCGTCTGCAGGACCGATGGACGCTCCGCCAGTGACTTCGTCGTGGTTGACAGGCTGGGCCGGCTCCGTTGGAGAACAAATAGCGCCCTCGACAATCAGATCGTCGATTGACATCTCGACTCCTTCACTGTGCGAAGCCTGCTTATCATACGAGCTTTCGCCTTTGGCGGCCTCCTCCTCCTCTTGAGCTGTTTCGGTGTCAGACGCCTTCGGAGCTGTGTCGCTGACCAATGCAGGGTCCTGGCTAGTCTGAGCAGCCTCGACGATCGTGGCTACGCCTTCAGAGCTGTGTTCGGCGATGTCCTTGCTGGCTTGTTCGGCGGCGGTATTGATATCCTCCGTGGTTGGTCCTGTGACTTCGTTGGTGGCGCCACCAGTGCTATCGGTAGACTTGAGATCGCTGGGGTCCCAGCCAGCTTGCTCTCGCTCGTCCTTGACGTTGCGAGGGATGGTAGCGTTGGAAGCGAGCCCCAATTCTTCAGGATTCTCCTCGCTTGTCCTCGGAATGTTGTGCATCGCCTTGGCTTCTTCGTTGGACTTGCTCAGGAGCTCTCCTGATTCACGTTTAGCAGCCGGGGCCCCTGCGGGCTGGTCTGGATTTTCGAACTCTGGCTCGGACGGCTGTGCAGCTGTAACAGACTTGGTCTCCTTGCTATCTGACTTGACAGCCTCCGCATTGGTTGAAGTCGGCTCGAAGTCCTCATTCTCTGCCTCTGTCGCCTCTTTCGGAGGGTCAGACCGGGCCGCGCCGACTGTGTTGGACTTCGCACTGATTCGGATAGCGGCTTCCCTCAGTTCAACCTTCTCCTCGCTTGTTCCCTGAACAGCACCTTCGCCCTTCTCCGCCTTTGCATCCTTTGTCAGCTTATCCTTCTCATCAGCCGCCTTGACTGGCTCATTCCACTTGGCCGCAGCAATGTCCTCCTCTGTCTTGTGCTGCTCGTCAGACGCCTCAACTTCCTCTTCCCACATTTTGCCAGGCGCGTCTTGATCAGTATCCTTAGCTTCGGTAACACTGACATCTTCCTTGGTGGGCGCAGGCTCCAACTGTGTCTGAGACTCATCGACCATGGTTTCACCTCCAACCGGAGCTGTCGTACTAGGTGCTTTGAGCGTGCTTTCGGGCTCCTCTGGCTTTGATTCGGACGCAGCTCCTTCGGCGACGGGTGGGAGCAGAGTCTGGTCCTTGAGAAAACCAGCTGGTGGCGCGGCCTTCTCAACAGGACGAACAGGGAGCATCGGCTCATCTTGAGTCTCTTGAGTCTCGAGCTCATTGTGGTTTTCGATGTGGCTGGCTGACTCCTCGAGCTTCGCCCGACTGGCTGCAGGCAAGTTGCTGACGTCGTCGCCATTTCGCGGTTTCTTGATGGCGGGCTCTCCATCTTTCGCCTCGTGGATGTCAGCTGCTTCGTGCTCAAGGTCTCGCTTTTTGGCAATTACATCGAAGTTCTCCTCCGGAAGGTGAGAAGAGGTAGCTGGAGAGCTTGCGGAAGCAGCCATGCCGGACGAGCCCGCCTCGCTGAAAGGAGGAGAAGAACTAGGCATTGTGGCGTCAGTCGAATGCTGCCGACCTGTCCATAGTTTGGCTTCAGTGGGAGTAGCGAGCGTCTTTGCGTTGTAAAGGCTTGCATGGACGCCGAGCGAATGGTGGGTCGTGATTCCGAGTCGAGAGTAAAGGGAGGCCTTGCAGAACGAAGCCATGCGGCCACTGGCTCCGGCGACGATTCGAAGTACATCCCTGGCTACGGCAGAGCTCCATACTTGCTTGAAGAAGACGTCGATGCCCAGATGTTGAGCTTCTGGATGCCTGCTTGTGGTCGGGGACCGAGGGTTGCTGCGACGAACAGAAAAGCTCTTCTTGCGCTTCGAGCTGCTGGACTGATATTCGAAGGTACTTTCGGGGAACGGCAAGACTCGAGCACGCAAGGCGATGATTTCGCCATGCTCCTTGAGCTCACCTGAGGCGAGGCCCTTAGCGAGCCGTGCGAACATGCGATCAATCTCCGGGGGCCGAACGAGCATCGTCCACTTGCCCTGATTCCAGAGAGGATGCTCGGAGCCCATCTGCATGATCTCATCATGGAAAGCGTCCTGCACCTGGGTTCGGCATTGCTTCTTGCTCTTGCCGGCGCCCTTGCGGGAGGAATGGACTGGAATGTCGTCATCTGCCTGAATTTTGAGGACTTCTTCGGCCTCCTGCTTCATGAGCGCGCTGGCCTTGATGAAGGTGGGATCGTCGGTGATGTCGGCGAGCTCGGCAACTTTGTCGATGGAGTTGACGGCTAGAATCCAGATGGGAGCGGGTATCTTGCCATTGTTGAAAGCCGCAGGGACGCCAAGACGGTTGGGCGGATGAGTTGCAAGCCATTCGTCATAGCTTGGGCTATCGTCGAGGAAGCACACCAACGGCTTGCTGGTGTCTGAAGTAGAAGCTTCTGCCATGATGTGGAAGTTGGACACCGGCCAAAGTAAAGCCTTGATGGTGTGGGGAGAAAGAGTTATTCAGAAGGGGGGTCTTCCGGGGAAGAAAGGATTTTATACGCAACCCACTTGGACCGGAAAGCTGGCTGGACAAGGCTTTCGCCAACCTAGGAAGCGGACCTCATTTCGGCCCATCCTCAGTGTGATTACAGATGGCTGAGTCGAAAGAGCGCAAACCTTGTCGCACTTCTGCAGCGGCACGCCTGCGCTGTCGCGTGTGAATCGAAGGCGTCGCGTGATGACAGAAAGAGAGAGAAAAAGCTGATTGAGCTTTTTCTAGCTTCCTCAGCGCTGCCACACTCTGCTCAATCCCTCCTTCTCTCTCTCTCTCTCTCTCTCTCTCTCTCTCTCTCTCTTTCTCAGAGGGTAAGAAAAGCATGGCAACGGCTGAATCGCTCGAGAGCTGCGCAGCGATGCTCTGCTACGAAGCTTGTTCTCGCTCGGACCACATCTCTCTTGCAAAGCATAGTCAGACTTGTACTTGCTGTACAGTCATGACGAAATTGCCAATTATATTTGCCAATCAACAATTATTCATTTGTAGTAAAGTCTGAGTTCATCCTGTCATTACGTTGATCAAGCGCCCTCTCCGACCAAGCACCTCCCTCTTTTATGCATACTGTATCTATCGCTACGCTTTGGCGTGGTCAAGCAAAGGACTCCTGATCACAGGTTCAAGCATCTTGTCCGTCCAGTCCGGTTGCGGCTGCCTTGCACCCGCGTAGTCTGTGCTACTGTCCGTCTCCGAGTCCAGACCGTAATCCGGGATCCAGATGTTGGGCGACGTGGCCGAGGAAGAGCAAGGCGAGAGAGGTCGTTGTGTGATTGGCAGACGAGGACCTTTGCTGCAATTGTTGGATCGATGACGTCTCTGCCGACTCGTAGAAAAGTAGCCATTGCGCTGTAGATGTCGACCAAACCCTATCAGAGTACTGACTATGGAGAGGCCGATTGCGATCACTACGCCCGACTTGGTTGTCTTGTCCATCACCTGCATGGTATAAATGACCACTCCGGCTAGCTGCGCGGTTACGCCGAGGCAGACTAGAAAACCACAAATGCCCGGAAGACATGCGACCAGAGCCCAAGACACGCTCTTTGCTTTTCTCAACGATGCAGCGTAAGAAGTTGGTTGCTGCGACATGCTTATTAGGAGCCCAATCGCTGCAAGCAAGGCTGCATACAGTCCGACACAAAGCGCAGCAAAGCTCAAGGCTATGCAGTACTTTCCACCGCTCTGACCGAAGAAGCTCAATAGCTCCACCTGCGTCCCCACAAGTAGCAACGCAAGTACAAACCAAGCCACCAGCTTCACAGACGAACGAGCAGCACTTTGAGCTGTCAACAATGCCCTTCTTCGAAGAGAGCCTGCCTTTGACTGGCTTGGCGTGTCGCAGCAGATACCGTTTCCCTCCTCTACTCTTCGCCCAGCGTAAGCCTCGATCTTACTCGTCTCGACTTTAGCAAATAGCGTCTTCGTTCCGTCCATCTCCCTTACTTGCGCAGGTCCGGAAATCGGGACCGCCGCCTCACCAGATGAACCGCGGAGTGGTGCCTCCAAGGAACTCAATTTATATCCTGGAGGCGGAATGTAAAATCCTTCCCCGTATACCACCTTTCCTTCCTTGAATTCCCTCATCCGTAGGCGGTCGATGCGAGTCGGCGTCCATGACGCTCTTCTTAGCCCAGCTGGCCGAGTGTCGCAGTCGTACCTGGCTGCGATGTCAGCTGATGGTTGGAAACGCGACCCTGAGAAAGAGGAAGCCAGAGATTCGGGAATGGTGCAGGGAGGCGGTTGAGCTGAGGGCGCGACGATGGTAGACGTGCTCGACCCGGATGATCGGGCGTCAGAAGAACGTCTGCCCGCCTCTGACGTGATCGTCGGGAAGCCCCCTGGCGACGGGCTCCTACTAGAATCGATCGCCTGGTCTAAGGTCATGATAGATGGGAAACGCTTAATGTAGGTGATGACAAAGGGTAAGAAGGGAGTAGTTTGTTGAGGGAGTGCAGAGTTGACGTCGCGAGCATGCCAGCAGGTCGGATCTGTACCGCACTGATCCGGGCTTTAAGAGTAGCTAGATGAGGACTGCTAGTGTCGATGGTCGAGGATCGAGAAGGCACCTTTTGCCTGACGGAAGCTTCATATCCCCAGCGAAGACCTATGCCCCCGCTCAGACCCTCTTCCGCCCCTCTTTCACAATCTCGCCCGCTTCAGCTGAAGCAAAGCTACAGGAGATCTCGAAACACGCACCTCGCGCGCCCACTTTTAGACCGCTTCCACAACCAACGCTAGTAGCGAGGAAGGGCTCGAGTTATGCAAGGTCTTTGCGGTCTGCATGAAGGCTCTCAGCGGCGGGCGTCATCAAAGGGAAGGGTTGCGGGTATTAATAGGTCAAAAATTCGCCGCAAACAATAGCCTCTCGGACCCTCTTGACGGGTTTTGACAGGAGACACATGCATTAGAACCTCGCCTTACCTTCGCTGTACGTCAAAACCATCTTCTCCCTACCACAACCCTCCCTTGACACAGTTCCCATCCTCAAAAAATACGGTCCAAACACACTTCAGTCGATCGTAATCTGAAGAATGCCAGCAGTAGTTAGAATTCCTTGTTGCGCCCCTGACCACGAAAAGGTGCGCATCTAAAGCTTAGGTCGACTTCTGCTCTACCCCATTCCCATTCCTATAGAATCCACCTGCTGCACCATTACCGCCGGGTCTGGTGTACGCTGCATCCTGACTCTGATATCCGCCTTGACCTTGTTGACCCGCATACTGCGCTGGTCGCTGTGCCCCCTGCTGCTGTTGGAGGTAGTAGCCTTGTTGACCTGCATACATTCCATTCTGACCCTGCGAGTTGGTGTAAGCCATCTGCTTGCCCGGCGTCCCCACTTGCTGCTGTTGCGGTGGGAGTCGGTCCGTCGGCGAGTGTCCGAAATGATGATGCTGCGGAGGCACTGCGCCCGCACTCCAAGGTCCATTACTATCCGGCGATCTCGAGAATTCTGTCCCCATCGGACTGGGCGCACCCCCATTCAACGACGAATATTGCCTTTGCTGCTGCTGTTGCTGCTGCTGCTGTTGTTGATGGTAGAGATGTTCCCTCTGCTGAACCTGCCTCATCGTTGTCGGGGGATGCACATCGGGCCTATGCCTGTTCTGCAACTCTCCCGAATGCAATGGTCCCCCTCCACCCGCATCCGCGCTTCCATTCCTCCCCATAGCCAACCCCGCTCCTCCCCCGCGCTGTTGACGAAGTCTCGCATACTTCTCGCACTTCTTCAGAATATCCCTACTCGTCAAATCCGCCGAAGCATTCATCAAATCCTTATCCTGCAAAACCGCTTCCAGCTCCTCGGGCACTTTCCAGATCTCATCCTGATGCTCCAACAGATAGCTCACCGCCCGATTGGCCAGGAACGTCTCGTCCTTGGTAGGATCGCTTCCTTTACTGTAAAGGATGTTGGGGCAGATCACCGTGGCCAAATTCGGCAGATCCATCTTGCTTCCCGTCTCCTCGTCGATGTGTGAGAAGCTTGCAACCCACTTGAGGAATGCGAAAAGCACTTCCATTGTATCCCGATGGCCCTTGGGGAGGAGGATGGTCACCATGTGAAGGATGCGATGCCTCTCCGCCTCGTCGGTGAGCTTCTGAGACATGACAAACAGTTTGTGCAGCTTGAACGTCATCAGCGGATCCGGCAGTTCACGCAAGAACTTCTTAAGCAGCGCCGCGAGTTGGACCGGGTTATCATCGAGCAAATTGACCGAAGACGAATCACGATCCAGTGCTTCCGAAAGCTCTTTGAGCCTTCGAATGTTACCATTCTTCCTGAAAATGCCTTCGACGGAGAGGTCCATCTGCTTCATCGCCGAGATAACATCGTCGATGAAAGACGGCACACGCAGATGCGCAGCGCTCGCACCCAGCGTCGAATCCGCACCGTTTCTCTCGACGAGAATCTCGAGCGGAATACCAAACACGCCCTTTTTCTTGATCTCCTTCTTATCTTTACCTCCCTTGAAGAATTTACCCCAGAACGTGTTCTTTCTCGTCTCGATGAACTCGATCAGATCGTCCAGGTTCACATGATCCCTCAACGCAGATTGTTGGAGATACATGACGGCCATGTGCTTGACGATGAACAGCTCGAGCGCTGAGAGTTCGGAAATGCAGCGGGTGCCTTCGGATGGCAAAGGTCGATGCTGCTCCCTCGCCTGTTCAGCTTCGAGAATGTGCGGAATGTCGGCGAGAGTGATGCCATCCTCACTGCGAGTATCACGCTGCAACTCGTCACCAGAAGGCTGTCGCATAGGACCGTCTTCGCGGATCTTGACGTCGGTGTTGTGGCGAGCAAAAGCAGGTCGGATAGGCACAATTGAGCCAGGTTCGAGATTGGAGGGGGATCCGGATCGGCCTGCGTTCAACTGAAGAGGCTGCTGCTGCGGAGGCATGCCGGGACCACCGGGAAGAGCGAAAGGCAAATGCTGCTGAACGGGCTGGAAGACTTGCTGCTGCTGCTGTTGTTGTTGTTGCATGTTCTGGGGCTGCTGAGGCATGCGCGGTCTTCTCGAAGGCGAAGGGTCGCGAGACGATGTTCCATCCCGTTGAGTTTGGTAGGGCGAGCTTGGCTCCCTAGGCGATGATCCAGGACTGCTTTGGCGTGGCGAATGACGGCTATCTGTCTGCAGACCCGAGTCGGACGGCGAAGGTCGCTGAGTATCAGAAGTCTGTGTGTGCCTGCCAGATGGACTGCCGACAACTGTCGAAATGCGAGGCACCTTTGCCTTGGTCGAGAGCTTTCGGTTGAGGTTGACCGACTTCATACGCTTGATGTCCTGCGAATCGCGATAAGCCTCATGCATCGAGACCTCCTCACCATCCTCGCCTTGGGTATTGACAGTGGGGCCGGAAGGATCCTGATCACCGAGCATGCGAGAAGCTGAGACGGGAGGTGAAGGCGGAACGACACCACGCTTACGCAACAGCGCGAACAGGCGATTAAGTGCGACACGCAGTAGGAAAGCGTACTGCTCTAACCTGGATACCGACTCGAAGCCTGTGCGGAGGTTGACACCGTTCGTGCAAGAAGGGCAGAAGCATGCATGCGCCCAAGAGCCGGAGGTGGATGCTTGACGCTGGCCATTCGCGCCGACTTCAGCTTGGCGTCGTTTCGACTCGAGCCCAAATTGAGACGCAGGCAAGGCCTCAGGCACACCAGGAACTGGTTCGGGCTGCTTCTTGCTCGAAGCGCCCTCACGCAGAGCTGGCCTTTGACAAGTGTTGCACTTGAGACAATTCGAATGCCATCGAAGATTAACGCCCATGCGCAGACACTCTTCCTCCACCGTCGCACCACAAGCGACACAAAGATCGGTGGCAGCTTCGCCGGTCTCGCTTGAACCGGAGCTCGTAGATCTTGGGAGCGACTTGTAGCCATACCATCTGCCATCGGGACCCACAGTGTTGGTGTTGGGAGCCTGTGTGCCTTGCTTGTCGTCCGCAGTAATGCTGCCGAGCTTTGCAGAGAACGCTAGCTGGCTCAAGAACCAGTTGAGCGCTTCCTCGTTGGCATACTCTCGATCGAGCTTGAGCGCACCCGTGAGCGCGATGCGGATGAGGATCTTGAGGTAGTGCGCGAGACCTGTGACGAGGGAAAGCAACTCCTGCGTGATGCCCATCCTCCTTGCTCCTGTCTCCTGTGTGTGCGAGAGAAGCGAGAAGAAGTTGACGATCTTCTTGCAGAGCATCCTTGCTTCTCGAATATGCGAGATGCCTTTCGCCTCCTCCTTGCGGAAGTTGGCTTCGAGATCGTCGATGGCCGAGAAGAGGATCTCGACATGCAGGATGAACTTTTCCGCCATCCTCACACCGCCAAGGTATCGGCCGCTGCTGACATGACGAAGCATCTCGGAGATGCACGCTGCTGAGCTTTCCTCGAACGCGGAAAGCACGGTCCAAATACGGTAAACGCGTTCCTCCATCTGCTTCTGCTTCTGCTTGAGACTCGATGGCGTTTCAGCCGCCTCGATCTCGGTAGCATCGGGTGAAGGCTCGGTGCGCGAAGGTGCTACTTGACCTGGCGACGATTCGACGGCTTCGCCTTGACTTGGCGCTGGGCTGTCTGACGAATTCTCCGCCGAAACATCTGCCAACGCTGCAGCGCCGTCCTTTGGCGTAGATCCGGTAGGGCAAAGCTTGATGTTCCAGAACTTGTGGATCATGTAACACTCGGGATGCCAGTGTTCGTCGGTGTTGTTGCGATTGATCTCAACAAACTGCTTGAGGATGGCTGTCTTGCATCCGGTGCACTTGATTGCAAAGCGCGTACTGTAGTGGAAGTGGCAGAAGACGCTGCCGTCATGCTCGTAGTAGCTATCTTGGGGGCCGAAGACGGTAGGGCAGACGGAGCAGGTAAAGTGCTCGACGTGGAATTTGCGACCCAAGGCGGTGATGTAGCTGCCACGAAGCGCACCGTTACACTTGGCGCAGATCAGGTCGAGTCGTCGGAAGTAGTCGGTCTCGCAAAGAGGGAAGAGACGTCCTGTGCCGGACGAATCAACCATGTCGTCCGTGGCCGGGAAGAACTTGGCTGCAACGACCTTGTTGCAGTCATTACAGCGGAAGCAGTCGAGGTGGTAGACGCTGCCAAGTGCACGGACGAATTGACCGGTCATGACCTTTCCACACGCCTGACATGTCTGATCACGGCGTCTGGAGGATCCGCTCGTTGTAGACGATTGCGCTGGCTTGGAGACCTGACTCGACGTTGTAGCGGCCGGCTGACCCGACGCAGCATCTGCTGCATTGATGATCGCTGCTGGTGCTGGCGCGGATGAATTTGCAGGTGTGGCAGCTGATCGATCTTGGGATGCGCCTGTGATTGGATTGGCTGGTGCTTGCACGGTTTGCGGAGAAGCAACGTTGGAAGCGATGCCGGTGCGAGAGCTGTACGCTGAGTCGACGGCCTCCGATGCTCTTGACGCAGTGCTGGTATCAAGACGTGGTGCTGGACGTGAAGATCCTCGCGAGGGCAAGCTTGGCCTAGACTCGATGCTATTGGAGCGAATGGAACCGCCTGCCTCGTACTTTTCCCTCTCCTTCTCCCAGCTCCAACCTGGATCTACGGCGCGACTCTTGATCCTATCCATGTCGGCACGATTGCGCGCACTGTTCGAGTCGCCGCCTCCGCCGTTGGCAAAAGATATCGACGGCCGTAATGCAGATTGGTGAGTGCTGTCATCGGATGCAGGAACAGGCGATGCTGTCTCCCGAGAACGCGTTTTCGACATGGATGCAGATGATCCGGATGCAGCTGGAACACTGTAGAGACGCTGCTGTGAGCCAGAGGTAGATGAGCCATCGTGAGAGAGGTTCATATCTGCTGTGGCGCGGTTGAGGTCGGTATTATCAGTATGAGAGTAGTATGAGCTGCCACCCTCGGACTGATTTGTGTTGGAACGTTGGGTGTGATGCGAGCCATACTGTTGTGGCTGTGGGCGTTGCGCTGAGGCGTTGTTGGCAGCGCCAGGACTGTTGCTGCGCTGCGCGTCAGACATGTTGGTTTAGTTGAATCAAGGAAAGCTGAAGCGATGAGCGATGCGCTGATGAGCCACGGTGCCTCGGAGCGCGTTGGGGTGCTTGGATTCTGTAAACTTGGGCGACGATTGAGGGCGTAGTCTAGACGACGATTAGAGGGCGAGAAGCGGAGGGAGGGAGAGAGAATCCGATGCACGCTGTGTGTGATGGTCAAAGGACATAAAGGAGGTTGAGGCTGAACAGTGAACGCTCCGAAGAGCCGTGATGCTCGTAGCGGAGATGTTTCGTAGTGGCGATGATGACGTCCGAGACCAACAGCGAATGAGCGGTAGCTGAGCAGAGGGCAGGAAGGAGTGGTACGCTATCTGGTCACGGTGGGCGCAGAGAGCGCCTATGGAGCAAAACGAAAAGTTGGTGGACGTAGGAGAGGTTGTTTAGGAAGATGCTGAGGGCGAGATTGGACTAGGTGAAGAGCAGCCTTTCCATACACATTGGCTTTGCGACGAGAGCGACAAGAAGTACAGTCAAGGCTAGAGTTCGGGTCCGGGGAGACGCGATAGTGTAGCTGCAAAGGATGATGAGGGTATGAAACAGTCGAGGGTGTGTGTCGTACGATCGGACCTCTTGGGTGAAATGAGCTTGGATCGCTTGGGAGTTGATGTTATCCGATTCGGGCAAACGGTTGAAGCGGTGTATGTACAGCAGAGATGATCTCTTGAAGTCGGGTTGGGAGATGAAGATGACGACGATTTCGAATGGTGTTGATGAGGAGAGGAGTGGGAGGATAGTGGGTGCAAATGTGTGTAAGAGAGTGAGTAGTGTTGAGGAGGAGTTGATAGTGGCGGGCTCGCGTCACAGAGTGTTGAGCAATGCTGAATGCCGATGCGAATAATGCGAGGATTGCGCGGAGAGTGCACCGACGGTCACTCACTCACTTAACCCATGACGGACGAGAAAGTGAGAGACACAGAGACACACAGAGAGACAGACAGAGTGCAAAAAAAAAGGGGATTAGGCCAGCTGTGCTAAAGGCGACACAGAAGACACGACACAGATGCCGCAAAGTTAACAGCAAAATCACCTTTCCTCACAAACAGCAGAAGCAGTGCGCGGCGGTTGGAAGGGATCGAAGGAAAATAAAACAAAAACAAAAACAAAAAAGGTGGTTATACGACTTGAGTTGAGACGAAAGTGCCTAACCTCTCTCTGTATTTCGTTTCGTTTCGTTTCGCGGGGTTGGCTTGGTCTTTGCACTTGCACACTAACTTCAGAAGGCAAACATACACTACGGCCACTGTGACTGCTCTCTCGCTGTCTTGTCGCGCTGCACTTATTTTCGAATAAATTCAACCCCTAACTGCGATCTGCAGCAACATACAAAACACAGAGGTGCATTTTCGCGTCTTCCGCCTCCGTTTGCGCGCCTCGACGATCTCCCCCTTCCTCTGTCAGATACAACGACGTCTGCACAGTGCAGCTCGATCAATACAAAAATGCAAGAGAAGAGAAAAAAATAGACTCTACACCACGTCGAAAACCCTGCACACTTTTTTTTCTTGCATATGCACAGAGATGCACCAACTTTCCACAGCACAGCAAGAGACAGAGAGAGCTCGGTGACCTAGAGGCAGAAGCAGCAGTGCAGTGCAGTGCAGTGCAGTGCAGTATGTATCCAGTACTGTACCAGGATTTGAAGCACATCCTCATTCTCACTCGTTCCGCCGCCGCCGCCGCTGGGAGTCCGATTGATTTCTGAGTCAGGAACATAATTGTGCTGCGCTGCATTGATTTACGCTAGTGTGTGTGTGCATTTGCATGCTTCATTCTTCAAAATAGCTGAGATTCGTCGCTGCTTGAGGCACAATAAGCCAAGGAAGATGCTATGACAAGTCCTATTTCCGATGCAGCCAGCCGTACGTATACACAAGTCAAAGAGGCGAGCCAGGCTGGGACCAAGGATGCCGCCGCACCCGCCGTCACGGTTCGCGCGGTCCCAGAGAGGGAGGCAAGCGCACTGGGCAAAATCCGCTTTCCTTTGGTCCCTTTTTCCAAGACACAGTACAGTATTCAGCAAATCTCGAACGCAACTGCAGCAGGCAAGTTATTCTCTAGTCTCTCTGTCTCTGCATGAGAATACTGCGCAATAACCTTATGGAAAGCAAGAACACCAAAGCACAACAATAGCGCATCAACCAAGCTCAGTATTCAGCGCAGTGTCACCCTCTTACCGAGACCGGGCAAGCCTAGGTTGATCTTGTTCGACTACAATCATCTTAGTCCGAATTGAACAAGTATTAAAGCGAAGCCTCTGTACTGTACTGTATAATACTGTACTGTAAGAGTGAGAATAGCTCGCCTCTGTTTTCCCCACATTTTTCCGAGATCTCGGCTAGGTCCTACGAAAAGGAGCTTCAAGATCTGGCGCATTTCTCGTTCGCTACGCCATATCCCTTCATATCTCCCGATCTGCTTCGATCGCATCACCTCGGATGGCGTCACACACATCACATCACACACACACTCTCTCTCTCACTCACATTCTCTGCTATTGTACCGGACTTCTTGTTTTCGTTCTCGTGTGACATCGTTGAAGGCTTAGTCCCTTGAGACGTAATTCATCGGGAAAAGACCTGTAGCTCCTGTCCTTTCGTTAGTTCCGCTCCACCAGTCATCGCTGATCTGGTCATCGACGTGGATAATCGTGTCTCCTTCCGCGAAACTCAACTCGTTGTCCTCGCTCGCCTCAAAATCGTACATAGCGGTGCAGACGAGACCACGCGACTCCTCGGTCGCAGCAGCGGCGGGCGCAGGTGGTGCAGGAGGAGGCGGAGGAGGAGCTGGCACTTCGGCCTCTTCTTCGTGAGCGGGAGCTGCAGGTGGCGCGGGCGGGGGAGGAGGAGGCGGAGGAATTTCATCCTCTTGTTCGTGAGCTGGTGCGGCTGGTGCGGCTGGTGGTGCGGGCGGTGCTGGAGGAGCAGGCGGCGCTGCCTCTTCAGCTGCCTCTTCGCCCTCGATCAGGCTCACGTAACTGGCTGGGAACAACCCTTCGTGGCCATGTTCGTCAACACCCGACCACCAACCCTCGTCGATCTGCTCGATGTTGGAAATGATAGCACCTTCAACAAGGGTCAGCTCATTGTCTTCGGCAGCTTCGTAGCCCCATTCGACGCGGCCTCGCAGTCCGCCGCTGTCACCAGCACCGCCAGCGGACGAAATGTGTGTCGACTCGAGTTGCTGTGTCGTCTTCTCCACTTCGGGCTCCTTTTCTTCGACAGGTGGTGCGGGAGGTGCAGGCGGCGCGGGAGGAGCAGCGGGCACTTCCCTTTCTTCCTCTTCTTGCGCAGCTGGGGCTGCAGGTGGCGCAGGAGGTGCGGGAGGAGCAGTCGGAGCACTTGATGCAGCAGCAGCAGCAGCAGCTCCGCCAGTACCAAAACTAGCCGTCCTCATACCAGACGAGAGCTGCTTGACCCTCGCCTCTTCCTCTTCCTTCTCCTTGCGTGCAGCCTCCTGACGCTGGCTCCACGTGAGCTTGCCAGGTGCGCCACCCGACACAGCTCTTGGAACAGGAGCCGGTGTAGACGATGCATTGTCTTGTTGACCGAAAGGGAAGCGGTTGGCCATGTTGAGCTTGCCTGGCTTTCCCAAGCTGACGGGCTGATATGCTGTGCCGACTGGCTGAATACGGTCGTCCTCAGCAGGCTTGGGCGGTGCGGCAGCGGCTGCTGGGCGAGGTGCGGGAGGCACAGATGGTGTGCTGACTGGCTTGTTGGGCGTTGGTTCAGCTGGCGCAGCGGGGGCGGCAGGAGCGGGAGGGGCTGCCGGCTTGGGAGCCGAGTCGAAAGCAGGAGCCGCGACACGAGGAGCGCTAGGCATCTGTGGAGTAGGTGCGGCCCCCGATCGAATCTGCGAGAGCTCATCCTTTTTGGATGCGTAATTGGTTCCGACGGGAGCGATGGTGTCCTTCGGCGCTGACTTCTGCATGCCCTTGATGTCAGGTGTACCAATAGGCTTATAGCTGGATCCGACACTGCCGATGGGTCCACCCGAGTGTGTGTTGGCAGCCTTGCCAGCAGCAGAGTAATTGGCACCCGACGATTCGGCGATACGACGCATGATGAGCTTGGGGTCCACGTCCGCCTCGGATCGAGCGTTGATGCTGACATGGTACGCTTTCAGGTATTGAGCAACGGCCGAAGAGTGGGTAGCAAAGAGACCCTTGCGATTCTCGGGCACACCATCTCCACACCAGTTGATGAGTGCAAACTTGGGAAGCTGCGTGTTGGGATCCTTGACTCGGGCGAAAGCGTACTGGATTCGGCCGTCGGAGAACTCTTCGTTGAGATCATCCAGGTCACCGTTCTCGACGACTTGAACGCGTAGATCGTTGGAAGCTTTTTCGTAAGTGAGCACGAGATAATCCTTGGCGCCGTCGAGCACCTTTTCGTAGGCGTCGCGAATCGCCACGGAGGAGAGGTTGACGTTGAGCGACATCGTACGTGTGGATGAAGCAAAGCTTGTCGTGGTCGTAAGAGAAGAAGCTCCGTATAAGCCAGCGAGTCCAATTCTGAATCGTTGTTTTGCTTTCGGGCCTGTGCATCCGCTGCAGAGCAGGTGCGAGCTCTTCGACATCCAACTTGTGGAGTTACAGGAGAAGCTCGTGGCTGTGTGGCTCAGCTGCTCGCACGGTGCACTCTACTAGAATTGACCGGGCATCGGACGAGGGATTTCTGGGCTGTTTGTCACGTACGCCGGCGTAACATTCTTGCTTCATTCACAAGCACCGTTAAGATCTCAAGCATCACTCCTGACTACTATCGGGATGACTTCGGATCGGACGCTACATTACGTCTTTCATGATGAACATCAAAGCAGTTCTCGAAGTTTCAGGTCACAAGACCGGGTTCTCAGGGGAGTGAGGCCTTGAAAGCCGGCTCCAGCCGAAGCCTCGGATGGCTCCGGATGTATCAATTCGAGCCAGGGTTACTGCTTCTGGCCCTGAGCTCTGGCCCTCTGAAAGTGTCTGCATCAACCCCGCATTTGAAGCTGCCTAACGATGATGTACACTTGCAGGTGCCGGACACCTTTCATCTTTACGTAGAAGGTTGATGTTGATGGTGTTCGCCAAACTCACAAGCTTCAGAACTCAACTCTAACACCGTGCCAGCTCGCGAAAGTGTAACGGCCGAATCGTGTGCGGTCTGAAGGTTGCTTTTTGGGAGAGAGAGTGTTGACTGAGCTCGCTGCTGTGTGTCTGTGTGTGTATGTATGCGTGTTTCTGTGTGTGATTTTCACGTTTATCGATCGGCAACGCGCCCTTCTTCTTTTCAAGGCTGCATTATCGCCAATCCATGCCAAAACAGCGCCAATCAACGTTGGGGCCAACACCAAAATTCGCAAGGCTCGTGCATAATTTCCATCAACTTCCTCCTCTCTCCTTCCCCTCTGCTTCTTCTCTTTCTGCTCCATCATCATCACCATCTTTCAACTCCTCGATAGATAGTCTCTCAAAATGGTCGGCACTCTCGTTCTCACTCGTCACGGTCAATCCGAATGGAACAAGCTCAACCTTTTCACCGGTTGGAAGGACCCCGCCCTTACCGAACTCGGCCGCGAGGAAGCCCTTACTGGCGCTAAGCGCATCGCTGCTGCCAACATCAAGTTTGATGTCGCTTTCACTTCCGCCCTCCAGCGTGCCCAAACCACCCTCGGCATCCAGCTCAAGGAAATCGGCCAGGAGGACATCCCCATCCACAAGGACCAGGCCCTCAACGAGCGCGACTATGGAGAGCTTAGCGGCTTGAACAAGGACGATGCTAGGAAGAAGTGGGGCGAAGACCAGGTTCACATCTGGAGGAGGAGCTACGATATCCCCCCTCCCGGCGGTGAGAGTCTCAAGTTGACCGCGGAGAGGGTCTGGCCTTACTACCACAAGGAGATTCTGCCCCTCGTCAAGGAGGGTAAGAATGTCATTGTGGCCGCTCACGGTAACTCGCTCCGCGCCATGATCAAGGACATTGAGAACATCTCGGATGACGACATCGGTAAGCCTCCCATCTTTAGCCCAACTTTGACCTCCATTGAAGTGGAAGGACAGAAAACTGACCCCTCTCTTTGCCTGAATTTTGCACTACAGTCGGCTTGGAGCTCGCCACCGGAGTGCCCATCATGTACAAGCTCGACCAGGACGGAAAGGTCGTGTCCAAGGAGATCCTCCAGGGATAAGCATCAGCTTTTCTCTCTCATATACTCTTGGCCCGGCAGACGCCAATCGTCTTGTTTAGAATGAAATAAAACCCCCCCTCCACCGTGTTCAACTCAGCAGCAAACACGTTCTTCCAGACTGTGCATACGAGTCGAAAGTAGCCTAGACAGACCAGTTCGACAACAAAACACCATCTCAGACTGGGAGAATGAACGATATAGGTATACATATTCCAAAGCATAACCAAAGTCGACGAATTCACCGACACCACATCTCAAGACTGAATCTCACCATTGACCTTGCCCTCCTTTTCCTTCTCTTCACCGCCCGCACCCGCACCCGCACCCGCGCCTCCGACTTTCTGCATAAAGTTCGCTACCCTCGCCAAATCCACATCGGGCCCATCGCTCTCCATCGCCGTTAGCAGCTCGTCCAGCATCCCCTCGACTTTATCTTGCGCGATGTTGGCGCAGATCGCCACAACTTGTTTGCACTGTGCCTCTTTCTTCGCACTCGCATCTTCCAACGTGGCAATAGTGGTGGAGAGGGAGTCGAGGGAGGATTGGTAGAACGAGAGGAGGAAGCGCAAACGCACCAACTCTTCTACCTCCACAACCTCGGCAGTAGAGGAAGTGAGGTCGGCTTGGATGGTGGATGACGAGAGAAGGTCCGCGATGAACGCTTCAGGCCCGGAAGCCTTAGGCTTGACATCTTCCGCACCATCAACATCCATCGCATCCTTATCCACACCACCGCTTGCCTCTGCCTCCTTCTGCAACTCTTCAATCTTGGCCCCGGCCTCGTTCTCCTCCCACCCCAACCACCCCGCAACAGCCCTGCGCAAGTTCTGAACCCTCTGTCTCGCCTCATCCTTCTCCGCCAACTTCCCCTGAGCTGCCGCAACCGTCTTCCTCCTTGCCGCCAAATCCCTCGTCGCGGCCTGCAGATGACTCTGCACTGTCGAGATCGCATCCTGCTTCTCCTTCAGCTCGCGTTCAAACGCCGATTGGAGGTCGTCGAGCGTGGAGGAGAGTTGATCGCGGACGTCAGAGGATTTCATGACGGGAACTTGGGCGGGTCGGGTGAGCGCAGAAATGATGTCCGAGGGGTTTTGGGAGGCGAGGTCGGCGGCAGTGAGGGGCGGGAGAGAGGAGATGGTGCTTACGCCGGCGACCGAGTTGCCGTCTTGTTGAGAGGAGGCATCCCCGCCAGATTCAATCCCCCAGTCCGACGGACGAATGCCAAGGGCATTGGGCAGGTCCTTACGAGCTCCAACATCAAGCAGCATACGAACCATGCTAGCGTTACCAAGACGCGCAACAATGCCCAATGCCGTCTCGCCATCTTCGTCCTGAGCATCAATCAGACCCTTGTACTTGGAACTTTTCTCTTTCGAGATATGCTCAAGCACGCAGGCAAGGTAGTACCTCGCTGAAGCGGCGCGACCCTTGAGAGCAGCCACGAGAGCAATGTGATGCAGCACGGTACGCTTCTTAAAGTCGCGCGTGTTGAGCGAAGGCGACAGAAGGTTGAGCAACTCAGGGAAGGAAGATGCATCATACGAGTTGGTGACGAGCACCGAACGATGAAGAGCTGTCTCACCGGCGTGGTTGCCAGCGTGAACATTGGCTCCTCCCTGCCACGGTGGACGGGCTACCAGAGCACGGACGAGCTTGAGACGGCACAGCGCAGAAGCCCAGTGGAGCGCGGTGTGCCCGTGGTCATCAGTGACAAGGTCGACAGTGGCCTTGGGACCATCAGACCCGCTTGCACCAAGTCCGCCCAGGCTAGCCTTTTCTCTCAAGTCGGCGAGCAAGCTATCGAGCTTGGCAACATATGCATCCTCTTCCTCACCGCCAGTCGCAGCAGCAGCGTCGACAGCACTAGTACCGTCAGCAGCTGCTGCCGTGGAAGCTGCCGCTCTAGGAGCTGCACTCGGCGAAGCATTGGCGGCTGCCGCACTTTCGGACACACCGGCCAGAACACTGTCATCGGCGAAAAGGCTGACGAGGTGATCACGCATGCGCTTCTCACCCTCATCGTAAGGCTTAGGAGGAAGAGCGCGGTCGGCATAACGAGGGACGGTGCCATCGCGACCTGCAGCATCGGGAGGGCCGACCGCCATACGGTGGCCGCGAGGTGCTGATGCAGCGCGCAAGGACCCACCAGCTGGGCCAAGAGCATTGAGATCCTTGACAGGCGAGGGTCCCAACAAGAGACCCGAGTCGCGCTGTGGACTGTTGATACGAGAGCGCTTGGCAGCCGAGCCAGCGTCTCCATCAACCTCACCGGCTCGCTTGTCACCTGCGGCGGCAGCGGCAGCTGCGTCTTTGGTCGAATTCGAAGACGGCAGCGGCACACCTTGCGGTGTGTATCCGTAGACGTTGTAGCTGCGGAGGGCTTCCTGTTCTGCCTGACTGGAGCCGGGGGGAATGGCTTGAGGGCCGGAAGCGGGAATACCATCGGCAGTGAAGCCGCCCAGAAGACCACTGGCGCCTGGCGGCATGAAGAGCGCAGGAGAAAGCTCTCGCTGTTGCGTATCCTTGGGTGGTCGCAACGACAAGAAGCGAGGCTGCTGACTGGGGCCCCCCACATTGGACGGCGCAGGCGAATAGGTTTTGCTTGGCGTCGCACTTCTGCCGTCGTTGATAGCCGATGCAGAAGAGTTGCGTGCAGACGAGGCGGGCTTCTTGCGCTGGTAGAGCTTGGGGATCTGGTCAGCTGTCGCGGGATCGAACTCGAGGATGGGCTGGAGCAAATGCGAAACATTGTACTCGGCAGCAACTTCCTGAGCCCGCTGAAGAGGAATCCATGTTCCCTGGAACTTGCCGTATCCACCTTGAATCTTTTCATGTTCTCCGGTCAAGATGCTCTTCTCGAGGATCTTTGTTCGGCGCGTCTTTTCGATACCGGCGATCTTGAGAATTTGAGTAGCATTGAGCCAGCCATCGCCGCGTCTTCGCATGACAGCGATACCGCGAACAGTGATCTCGTAGACGGGAACATTCGAGTAGGTAGCAAGATAGACAGTGGGAACATTGCCGACAGGGTTCTGCAATGCAGCGTTGGCTTGGGCTGGAGTCATGTTCTTGAGCTGGGCGGGCGTCAAAGGCCCAGCTTGGCTAGGTGTGGAAGCACCATTTGCAGCGGCGCCTTGACCCATGACGCGCTGAAGGGTTTCAGAGGCAGCAGCAGCGCCCGTTGCAGCTGTGGTGGTCATGTTGCTGCTGGAATCTGCGCTGAGGGGAAGACCGGCAGGAAGAAGTCCGGCACGTTGAAGGGCCGAAGTGGTGAAGCTGTTGTTGAAGTCAGACTTGAGGGCAGGATGAGGAGAGGATACGCTATCGACCAGCGAACTCGTAGCGACCTCCTGCACGGGCTGAAGGGGGTTTGCGGAAGGCAGGTTGGCGTTGGCGTGAGAGGGGAGCGAGCTCGCTTGGTTGGCGTGTGTCTGAGGAGCTGTCGGATTTTGGGTCGTGGTAGGATTCGTAGGCATGTGTAGATGCGGTTGCTGTCAAGAGTGGTGCGCGACGCGATGCGAGTAGGCTGATCAGATAAAATCAGTCCAGAGATGCTACTTCAAGCAGATAAGTAGAAACCGGCGTTGACGTGGATGAAGGTGAGGCCTGGAATCGGAGATGCTCGAGAGAGGGGCTGATGTCGAAGGAGTGGGAGGGTCTCGCTGTCAAACAGGTCGACGAGAAGCCGTGTGTCCCAATGCTGTAAACGAGTGATGCTTCTTGGCGATCAAGTCAGAGGAAGAAGGTGAAGACGAGGATGATAGGAACAAGGAAGAGGACTGAGCGTGACGATGGAACGATTGGTTTTGCCAAAGTGTTGGGTTCCGTTTGCGTTTCCAAAGGTGCACTTTTGCTTAGCGTGTCGCTCTTCTGCTCTGATAGCCCAATTTGCACATTGCCAATCCTATTTCTGAAAGGCACACTCTCAAAGTGCCAAAAAAGCAGAAGACGGACGACGCCTCGCGCGTCGCATTTTCGAGTCTTCTGCTCACGCTCTGTCTCGCAATTGGCCTCACTTTGCCGCAAAGCGACGCTGTGCAACAGAAGCGCACTTGAGCTCGTCTGAGGCATCACTATCAGAGCTCCATACGTTGTTGTTTGTCTATGTCACTCCCAAGATTTTCGCCTCTCTACAGAGAATGAGAACGGGCGGTGCCATGGAGAAAAGGGCGAGTGCGGATTTGTGTTACACTCCGTCACTGAAAAGTCACACACACAGACACACGCGCTGTGTGCTTCTTTCGCCTTTCTCGTAGCGAAAAGTGAATTCTCAAAAGAGTGGCTGTAAGTGGCATCGCGCCAGCTGGAGCGCGTCGCGCCTTCCTTTTTCCTTCCCTTAGGCAAGAGGCAAAGGCGGTCAGCAGATCGGATTCCACCTCGAAAGCCACACATCGATCGAGTTGGCCCGGAACCGCTCGCTACTTTGCGCGACGCGTTCATTTTATTGCTCCCACTCTGTGATCCCATGCAACAACTCATCGACCTTCGAACCCTTCGCACAAGAGCTCACACCGTCACCAAGCTTCAAAGACGTTCTTAGAGATTTTGACAGAAATGAGAGTGAATGCAATACAAAACGAGCTCGAGACATGACATGACGACAACTCATACAACACCGATAGCCACCCTAGTATCCGCCGAAGCCTCCATATCCATTCTGCGGGTACCCTTGCTGCTGCTGAGGCTGCTGTCCATATCCCATCCCCGTAAACTGAGGCATCACTCCACCCGGCTGGAACCCAGTTGGCTGTGGTCGAAGCGCGTCGTACTTGTCACTCGACTGTGGTGCCGCGTTCGGATCCTTTGCAAACGCGCCAGTCTTCATCTGCTGGAAGATGTTGGATGCGTTGAACTTGTCCTTCTCATCCTGCGCCGCTTGCTGTTGCTGCATCTGCTGCTGAGATCCAAGACCAAATCCAGTTTGCTGAGCCATCATCTGCTGTGGGTTTTGACCGAAACTGTTGAAGCCAGTCTGCTGGGGCTGCATGCCAGGGAAGCCAGTTTGCTGGCCGCTGATTTGACCTCCGGCAAACGGTGAGCTGTTCATACCGCTCATACCACCGTTGAAGCCGCTGCCGTTGTTGAAACCGGTCGGCTGCATGCTCATACCACCCATGCCAGTCATCTGGTTCATTTGACCCATACCACCCATGCCGTTATTGTAGCCCGTCATCTGAGGCTGCATACCACCCATGCCCTGCTGCATACCCCAACCAGTCTGCTGGGGCTGCATGCCGCCCATCCCCGTCATCTGCACGCCCATCATACCCGTCTTGGTAGGCACGAATTGACCTGTGCCTTGCGTGGGCACCAAAGGCTGCAACAGTCCCTGGTTAGCAGGCACAGGAGCAAACGGTCCTCGAGGCGCATTTGGGTTGTATTGCTGACTCTGTCCAAGGAACGACGAAGCAGGCGAAGGGCTTGCGCCGGGTCGAGGGCTTGCACTGGCCGAAGGAGCCTTCATCGCAGCCAACTTCTCGAATAGGGCCGAGTTCGGGTCCGGCGTGGCGGCAGCCGGCGGAGGCGAAGTCGCTGGAGCGGGTGCAGCGGCCGCAGGAGGTGGTGTGGGGGCTGATGGTGCAGCAGCGGGAGCTGGAGATGCCACAGTGGGTCTGGCAGGCGTTGCTGGTTTGGTGCTGGGCGGTCGCGGTGTCCATGCGTCGTCGTCGAAGCCATTGGCGAGCGAAGAACCAGTACGCTTGGGCGCGCTCGCTGGGCTGACTGTGTTGACACGGGCTACTGGCGACCCAGTACGAGCAAGCGACTCGGAAGCCGCGGCCAGGGAAGCAGCGTCGACGTTGCTGCTGCTCGTCGATTTGGGAGTGGGCCTGCCTCGGCGCGTGTTGTTCTTGAGTGTTCCGTCAGGACCAGAGAAGAGCTGAGGTGGTGCTGGGCTCACCGAGTCGCCGCGACGTGCCGAGCTCTCCTGCTCCTGCAGCTTGCGTGCCAGATCTTCGTCTGCCTTGATCTGCCTCTCGAGGTCAGCAGCTGTGTTGGCGTTGGCGCGACCCGACTGGCGGGAGGACGAGGTGCGCGGCTTGTCTCGACGGTACTTGCGGTCGATGAACTTGGAGACACGGATGACGTCTCCTTCACGAAGACCGAGGCTGCGCAAAGTGCTGGCATCAAGATCGCCCAGGACGGTCTCGTCGATCTTGTCGCGCTCAAAGGCGCTTGCGTAGCGAGTGCAGTCGTCCACATCGACACCAGCAGCAAGGAAGAATTCGAACCAATCCACGTTGCGCTTAGGTCCCGATCGAGCCTGGTCACGACGACGCTGCTCTCGCTCCTTCTCCTTGCGACGTTCTCGCTCTCGTTCGCGCTCTTCACGTGAAATGGACCCACCCATAGATGCCTGCGCTCGCAATTGACGCTCTTTCTCACGCTCGCGCTCGCGTTCTCGTCGACGCTGATTCGAAGCGGCAATCTCGGCATCGCTGGGATTGAGCGTCTTGCCAGTGATGTCCTCGAGGAACTTGATGTCCTCGTCGGACATCTTCTCGACGACCACCTCGATGACGACACCGTTCATCTTGTGAAGGCGAATCTTGCCTTGATTGAAACCGAGGAACTCGGCCTCGACCTTGAACTGTCCAGTGCGATCAGTCCACATGCGCGTGTTGTTCGGGGAAGGTTTGGAACGACCACCGCCATCCTTGGGACGCTCTGGTGCGCTTCGACCTGTCGGGATCGAGACGTTCTTGGCAGCACGGCTGACATCGGTGGTGCTAGGACGCTGGGTGAGTTTGGGTGGTGCGGGGGCAGGCTGGGCCTTGAGTACTTCTCTGCGTGCCCTCTCCTTCTCCTCCCTCTGTCTGCGCTGCTCAGCTTGACGTTCCGCTTCAGCCGCTTCCCGCTGTCGTTCAGCCTCAGCGACAGCAGCAGCTTCCTCCTCCTCTTGACGCTGGCGTTCCTCTTCTTCTTGCTGTGCAGCAAAGGCAGCAGCCGATGCAGCACCTGCACCACCTGCGGCAGCACCTGCCTCTGTCGCTTCGACATAACTCGCAGGTACGACGCCTTCCTGACCGGCATCGTTGCGGACTTTCCACCAGTCGTCGTTTTCTTTCTCGAGGATGATGAGATGCTCGTTTTCGGTGACGGTGAGCTCATCGTCGCCTTGAGCTTCAAAATCGTACATGGCGATACCGTGCTCGAGCTCTGACTCAGGCTCGGCGGCCGCTTCTTGCTGCTGAGACTGGAAAGAGACGGTTTTGCGAACGGGAGGTGGAAGGATGGCGCTGGCGGTTCGAGTGGGAGGTGGCAGCGTGGCAGCGGCGGCAGCAGCAGCAGCCGGCGGCGCAGGAGGAGGAGGTGGCGGCAGTGGTACATTGCCAGAAGCAGCAGCTGGCGCAGCGGGTGGAGCAGCAGGAGATGGAGGAGCGGCTGCAGCTGTGAGTGCGTTGGCTTTGCTGGCCTCGATCTTCTTGACGATTTCGTTTGCAGCATCTTTGGAGCCGGTGTGGAAGTCGAGTGTTGATTCGGAGAGTCCGGCTTCAGGTGAGATCTCGAGATGCAAGGTTTTGCCCTTCTCGAGCGAATGACTAGCAATGTGAAGTACGCTGATCTTCTGAACGGGAGTCTTGTCACTTTCAGATGCGAAGAAGAGGGAAGCGTTTCCAATGCCGAGAGTGCCTTTCTTTTTCTTCTTTTTGGCATCAAGAGCGGAGACAGGCCACATCTTGATTTCATCGCCCTTGCCAAGCTGTGCAGTCTGTGGCATTTGGATCTGTGGGATGGCAGCGGCTCCTGCGGTGGTATCGGCATCCTCTTCTTCTTCTTCTTCTTCCTCCTCCTCGCCCTCGTGTTCGGTGATAGGCGCAGCACCAGTATCAACAGCATCTGCCTCGTCGACGTAATTGGCTGGGACGTAGCCTAGTCTTCCTTCGCCACCACTGAGGGGATCGTTGCCTTGCTTCTTGACAAGAAGCCATACACCGTCAGATTCGTAAATGCGGAGGAGCTCATCCTCTGTCATGGAGAGTTCGTCTTCGGTCTGTGCTTCATAATCGTAGAGAGCACGGCTGAGACGGAGGGGCTCGGCTTCCTCGACGTAGTTGGCCGGCACAAGGCCTACTGTCTCGTCCTCAGGGTCGTCGATAGGAGCGCCGGACTCGTCGAGTTTACGGAGTTTGGCCTTCCACCATTCTGGATCGTCGGATTCGAGGATGTAGAGGTAGTCGTCCTCGGTAAGGTTGAGCTCGTCTTCAGCCTGAGCAACATAGTCGTAGAGCGCCTTGCAGAGCGCTACGTAAGCCATGGTGAGCAAGATATCGAGCGTGCAGCGCACACGCTAGACGGCAGCTTGGTTCTTTTGTGTGAATCTAAATCGGATGAAAGGACTGCCCTGGCTCCAACAGGCACCTCAAGCCCTGAGGTATGTGGTTGTGATGCGATGTGTGAGATTGAGGATGGTGGTCGTCGTTGCCGTGGATGAGTGCGATATGGAGAGGAAAGCGGGGTAGGAGTGAAAGGATGGGATAACGAGCAGAGAAGGAGGAAGCCAGAGTCGAATCGGCAACTCTTGATGGCGCTTCTTCGGCTGTGAGAATCAGGGAAGGATGGAGAGCGAATAGAGAGAGAGGGGCATGAGCCAAGTTGAATGGGAGGGCAGAATCAAAGTGGGGAGTTGCCGTGCTACAGACACACACACACGCAGACTGACAATCTACCAACCACGCTTACTCTCGTCTGAACCTTCAGACACCAGGGCCAGGCTGACCGGCGTGTGGAGAATTCCAAAGGCGAAATTGGACCGATCCTGTTCAGATTGCGTGTTCGTGCAGGCTCAACTCAAGCAAAGCCAAGTACAGTACTATCTGTACTGTAAAATGAGTGTTTGTGTGACCGTGCGAGGCAACTGCGATTTTGGACTTTCCACATTTTTCGCAGTCATGAGTTGAGTCTTTCGAGTCGGCGTGAGGTTGCGGAGCCTGACTTCCGATCTCTACGGCGAGACCAAAGATCGCCTTCAGAAAGCGACAGCAGACCCTGTCTTGGCCTCGCTAATCTCTGCTCGCAACGCACCATGTCGTAGCGCTCTCAAGCCCGCCTCCGACACTAAAGAAGCTTCTTCCTTATACTTACTTCTGATTGCCGTCGCTGGTAATGTTGACATCTAGGTCGCACTTATGCATACAGTAGCATGATTCCATACGTAACATACATTTCGGCCTTCTGCTTGGTGAAGTGTGGACGAGACGCTTTGACAGGTCAAGTGCTACATTGCCTTAGGTTTGATGCGATTGTCTCCTACACGGCCGGTAAGAGTTGGCTTGAGACACGGTTGTTAGACTCCTGAAAGCGGAAGGAAGCGGGCCGCGTTGAAGTTTCGAAGCTACGACCTTTTGGAAATTTAAGGATCAGATCTGTGAAATCGGGCGCCTCTCGGAACCGTTTTGCGTGCGTTCAACAGGCCGAGAAGATCCACAGAGAGTCACAAACTCGGATTCGCCGTCTCGTCACGATCAGCAAGCATAACCCTGTTCTCCATCTTTGCTATCAATCTTCTCCACTCCATCACCTTCTTGAGACTAAAAGCTTCGAGAATCTATCGTCACAGTTAGTGTCACTGCCATCACTCGCAATATTCGCTGCATCGACGACCTGCATTCTACGTCCCACCAGCTTGCCATTTGGACCAACTTTGCCGCCTAGAATACGCTTTTTCTGACTCTTTTCGACCTTGGACCATCTCTTCATTGTTATGCTCCACAGATGCCCGTCGGATCCATCCCTGCTATCACCGGAAAGTTGCGCAAGCGACTCATCCTTGACCTCACCGTCGCCCTTGGCGGTGGTACCGCTCTCGGTTACGGTTACTGGTGCGTATCCTCCCTCTTCTTCAGCTTTCCGCACTCAGCAGAACAGCAAGAACGCAAATAGCTTTCTGACACTATGATTGCATTAATCTTTTGCTTTCGACGTGATGCTAAACAGGTACGGTGTTCACATGCCCTCGGTCGCCCGCCGTGACGCTTTCTACGCCAAGCTCCAGTCCGAGCGCTCCGAGTAAATCTTTCACACTCGTGAACAAAGGATCAACCGACCAATGTCACTCTGCAACGATGCGGATGCGAGCTAGACCATAGCTTCTGTTCGTTCAACCTTGCAATTCGCATTAAGACTCTCAAACACACATATCACCGTGGCTGACCGTGCATCGACTGTTCCCGCATTGCATTCCGACTTGTCTCGACGTTCGCAACATTCCCTAAAGCAATTCTTGCTCGTGACGCAGGCAGAGGTGGAACATGCAAACATGGACTCAAAGGTCTTGATTATTGGTAATCACTGTAAGCAGGGGCTCAACGTGCAAGATAAGAAGCAGGCTTGGGCAAGCTTGGGATGACGCGGGTATATAAGCTTCGCATTGTTTGCGTAAGGTGCAGGAGACAAAAGGTACAAATACAGGGTCGAATCGACGGCAAGGATCAGGAGAAGGAACGCCGAGTGACCATGCTGAAGAACAAAGCTGCTTGGCGGGAGCAAGTCGATGCCGACCAATGTTGAAGGTTGACTCTTGAGATACTAAGATCCTGATGCTTCCGAGATCATGTTGCTTCCCTGACCACTACTCTGCAGCGAGTTCCGCTTTCAGCGCGGCAATCTTTGCACTCCTCTCAGCCTTCTTTTCCGCTTTTCGTCTCTTCCTCTCCGCCTTGGCCTTCTCATCCTCCCCGTTTCTCCCTTCCTTCTCCGCTGCCTGATCCGCCGTTCTCGCCTTAGCCTTCTTCTTTGCCGCTGCCTGGTCCGCCCTTGCCTTCTCCATAGCCTCCCTCATCTCAGCCTCTTCCTCGTCGCTCGGATTGATTGTCACGACACCTGCCCCTACCTCCACCTGCTTCCCTTTCGCCAAACCTACAGCGTCGAAATCTTTTCCGCAGACGGGGCACGGTTTGTGATCCGGTTTGGTCTCATCGCTAGCTTTGGAAGCGGTGAGGGTGGTACGTAGGCCAGTGAAGCTCATGGCGCATCCGCAGGCGGCGATGTAGACGAAGCGCTGTTTGCCGTCCATCTGTTTGGAAGAAAGGGGGCACATGAAGGGGTATACGGAATGGTCGCTGGTGGAGGCGGCGGCCGAAGGTGGTCGGTAGAGGGTGTTGTACGTGAGGTTGAGGTCTGTGATGTCGCGCAGGCCTCGAATGTGTGGAACAGGGTCGATAGGCTTCGGTGAGGAAGTTGGCTCTCGCTGATGACGCTGAAGTAGGTGTTGGACGATGGCATCTTTGTTGTATAGCCGTCCGAGAGCGTCGGACGCAACAGGGACTTGAAGTGGTCGGCGGGAGAGGCTGCAGACGGTCCACAGCGATTGACGAAGTAATTCTGGATCCACTTTCTCGAACGAAGCCTTGGTGCGCACCATCTCATCGCGCTTGGCTATGGAGCCTCCATCGTTACCCTACGTCGAGGTAAGTGGACGAGTTGAAGTCAAGTAAAGGTCAGTCAAACGCCGATTTCCCGATTCATACCCGGCTGAAAGGACATGTGCTTACCATGACTGCGTATGGTCGTCTTGCTTGGAGACTGCGAGGGCGTTTGTAGGTGCAAGTGTGGTATAACGGCGAAGATGATGTCGTGGAGAAACAACTCGAAGTGCAAGGATCTAAGGGTTCACTAGGCTTCCAAAAAATGGCGACACGTGACTGAGCGCACTGACTGATATTCTGAAGCAACTTTCGCGGCGTTGAGAAAGAGTGGAGAAGATTGCATCTGCATTTCGCATCATCGGCATCACCGACTTATCCACCACCACCACCACCAACAACAGCAACACCTTTGCGCCATTGGCATTTCTCTCCACCTCCTCGCCTGTCACTCGACACCGTGTGGTCACCTGGGTCACGGATTACTCGACTGGTCGTTGCAGGAAGGCACGGATCACACTTGTTCGCGTGTAGGTTGTGGTCACGCGCGCTTTGCACTTTCCTTCATTCTGTCCTCGGCCCATCCGATATATCTGTGGCATCACCTTCTCACAACCATACACATCTGACGATTGAAGCGCTGATCGCACGACTGTACCGGTCAACGTCGTCGAACGGTGGGCAGGCTCGGTAGATCCGAACCCAACGGCAAGCCTTCCAGCTTAGCCAGCTGTTTTGCGCAGACAGCTTCTGCATAGCCTCGTGCTAGACTCGCGCTTCTCACGCCATCATCTCCACTCATACGCCACCGTTCCCTCCTCATCATCACCGCTCGGAGCATCCAACTTTATCTTTTGCCAAGATGTTCTTCCTCAAATATCTCACGCACAAAACCGAACTCCACCCATCCTACTTTGGCCCTTCCATGGTCGAATTTCTCAACCAAAAGCTTCGCGATGACGTCGAGGGCACATGCACAGGCAAATATGGCTACATCATCAAAGTTGTCGGCATGATCGACGTTGGTCAAGGCAAAGTCATTCCCGGTTCTGGTTTGGCCGAATTCAACTCGACCTACCAAGCAGTCGTGCTCAAACCTTTCAAGGGCGAAGTCATGGATGCAAAGATCACAAACGTCAACAAGATGGGTTTCTTCGCAGAGGTAGGGCCATTGAACATTTTCGTATCGTCGCATTTGATACCGATCGAGTACAAGTTTCAACCAGAAGCAAATCCGCCAGAGTTTGTATCGGCGAGCGATAGGTTGGTCAAGGGAAGGAAGGTTAGGATCAAGATTGTGGGTACCAGAGTGGACGCGAATGAGATCTTTGCAATTGCAACGATGAAGGAGGATTACTTGGGTCCTTTCGACTAGTCGCTTCACTCAGCAAGAGGTGGACACTGACTCTGCAACTTGACACGCATCTTCTCACGTTCCTTCCACATTATATTCTCGTATCGGCCATGCCGAACTGTAACAAAAATACGCACGGATGCAATCACTACACTTAGAGAAGAAGGCATGGAAGGAGCTGCTGCTTAAAGAGGGATACAATTGGCGATCATGAGCGGGTATCGGTGCCAATCAGCTCAACAAACACCCACCGGGAAAGTCTAGTCGTTGTTGAAGTTGGCTTTGCAGTGCCGAGGCAGAACGAAACCCAGCCTGTCTCTCCGGTGCTGGGAGTGAAGCTGTGCTCCGTCTGATTCTTGCCTACATTGCGCTTCGATCTCTTCTTTGTCTTTCTTCTTCGAGGGAGATGCTCACCCATATCCAGTGAAGAGTCGCTATCATCATCTTGCTCTTCTTCGGATGAGGAAGCGTCTGTCATCGACACGTCTGTGATTGTTTCCCCTCCTTCGACCTTCTTTGGCAAACTCGTTTTGTTTCCGGGCAGCTCTTTCGCTCCGTACAACGAGCTGTATGGCACTTTCGCCCTCCATGTTAGGGGCGCGTGAGGGAAACCTGAACAGGACAATGTCGCCCATTCCACCCTCTCTGCTGACTTTTTGGCGGATGATGTCTTGGACTCGGCGACGAAGCGATCCACTTCCGATGCAATCTGAGAAATGAGGAGCGGACTCAGCAGCAGAGGCTTGCCACTGTCTCCTGACCAGCTCAGCTTGACCATCCTGCCTGGCTTTGATGCGGTCGGCGGACTGTATACGCACGTCAAATCTGGTTTGGTGTAAGTGCGAATCGTGCTTGCGCCTAACGATGCCAAACCTGCCCATTCAATGGCTTCCTGCAGTCCGTCTTTGTACTCTGACCACGAAGCCTCGCTCGGCTTATTGGCGGGTTCGAGCTCGGAAAAGTGTCGTTCATCTTCACGCCATGTTCCAGCCAGCGGGTGTTTCGCGGGGTCATTCAGTGTCGGAATCCAGACGGAATCGGAGATTGTTGGGACTGCAGCTTGCAGTGGTAGATCCTCGATGTCCTCACGGCGAACGAAGTCTTCGCGAAAGCGGATCTCGTTATCCAGGGTGGAAGAGGAATCTGAGGCAGCAATAGATTCACTCGTAGCTCTGCCAGGAGACCAAAGGAACAACATATTCCACGTGGCGTGCTCGCTTGTCACCGGAGCATTCGTCGACAAGGCTTGCATTTTCGACGAAGCATGCGACTGTGCAATGGTCTGCTCCGTAGCCAAGGCTGCGGCTCGTGAACGGTCCCATGCTCGCAGCCGATCCAGTGCTTGTTGGTACCCCTTCTTGCCGGGTACAAATGATGGTGAAAGCAATGGCAGCTCGACGATGAATCGAGAGTCTGGCCCACTCGTTCGATCAGCAGCTCGACCTGAAGATAAGCGTGAGAAGTGGCTCGCTCTTCCGGTCAGACCCAGCGTTTGATATGTGTCTTTGCAAAGCGAGAGAACAAGCGTGCCTTGGCCGTCAAGGCACACTGTGTCGTCCAAGTCAGGACTTAGACCCGGCGCTCCTGACTGATCACTCAATGCTATCAATGACCCGGTTTTGAGGTAGGCCGTGACGAAGATCGGATCCAGAAGCATGCTGAGGGGGATGCGAGCTCGATATGATTTGTGCGTAGAAGCCAATGCGTGCATCCTGTCGACGAGAGATTGCACCGAGGCTGGGAGTGTCGAGCTGCTTTCCATGACCACATCGCCATTTTCCGGAATAAGTGGTAAGATGAGCTCAAGAGAGCGGTTGAAGGGATGCGCATCGACCAATCGTTCTAGACGTCGTTGTTGGGATGGACCGGCCTTGCTCTCGGATGATACTGGTGGCAGGACGTTGACAATCCATCTTGCTGGTCCTAGCTTGCGCGCCTTGTCAGACCGAGCTGAGCTGCGTTTGCGCTTGTGTGTGCTCTTTGCTGCCAGCATGACCGACAACGTAAGTTATGCTGCGGTGTAACAGGAAGAGGACGGTTCTGGTGGTGATCAAGGTCTTCGAGTTTAAGAAAAAGTGATATTGCAGCCAAAATTGTTGTGTGGAGGATTTTGAGTTACAGCTGTGATTTTTCCGAGAAGATGCGCATAACCGCCCTTTACAGGCTATTTCGACCTTTTCGGGGCACGCGACGCGGTTTCTTTGCAGCTTAAGACTAACACTCTTTGACTGTGCACGTTTGGACCCCTTCGACCTGTCGAACACCTCATCAAAGGTAGCTCCCGATCACAACTCTATCCTCCAAGATCTCGTTCCTCGTCAAGCACACAAGCTCTCGAGACTGAGCACAAGCTCAAGTCTTGAGCTCAACCCAGCCTCGATTAGGGACTCCCCAAAGTCTGGCCACGTCGTGTGGGTTTGCATGGACAGGGGGCACTTCATTTCGCTAATCACTCGACTTGCACTGCGGGAGCCGCTTCCAGCTTCTTAGCCCAAGCAGACCACGCAGCAGAATACCGAACTGGTCAAGCACGATCTGGCCGAAGTATGCCCACGTTCCGTACTGCCGTCCTTTTTCGATGCACCCGTCCTTCCTCCAGACTACAGCATCCTTGACCTTCATCTGAACGACCCTACGATCTCCACTCAGGCACAGCTACACCAATCGTGCGGCTTTCGAGCCATTCCACATCAGCATCATGGGCTGCAGTATCTGCTTGGACGACTTCGACCAGGCCGACGGCGATGAGCGAAGGGCTTCCGCATTGCCATGTGGACACATCTTTCATACCGATTGTCTTCACCAATGGTTCTATGGTGCTGCCTCCAATGTCACCAATAGGCTTCCCAATCAACGAAGATGTCCACTCTGCTCAAAACCCACCGAGCCAGGATCCTCACTTCGCTTGTTTCCGTCCGACGGCGATGACCTGAGCACCTACCTTTCAGGTCAGCGCCTTCACGACCTTGTCACTATCAACAAAGACGGCTCTACCTCAGGTGGACGACATCCCGAACATGATAAGCTTCTCGACGACCTCCTCGACTTCAATCAAGCTGTCCAATCGTACGTTATGGCGACTCACAACCTTCACACAGATACGATGATCAAAGCTGGTGCCAAGGTCCGCAAATTTGTCAAGGATCTCGCCAAGGACTACTCCCGCGACCTCGACTTGACCTTCGAAGAAGCCATGAATGGTCTGGAGAATGCAGCCTTGACGTTTTCCAACCTGCGCAACGAACTTGAGCGCAAAGCGAAGGAGATCAGATTGGAAAAACACAAGCTGGACAGGAACAAGGAGGTGACTGAAACGCTTGTGGCCCATGCTCAGTCGCGCATGGCAGAGGCCGCTGCGAAACTGGCAAGTGCCCAAACTCGTTCCGACCATGTCGAGGCACAATGGGCATTGGTACGAGAAGCCGAGAAACGCAACGAAGCTCGAGCGAAGGAGCTTGAGCAGAAGGTAAAGCAGGCTCTCGACGAGAAGCGCGAACTCGCCAACCAGAAGAGGGCGATGCAGCTCGAGACATCCATGAAGATCAATCGCATCAATGCCGACGCTCAAAGGGCAGTGCGCGAAAGCGAGGAAAAGCTGCAGGCAGCTGTGCTTGCTCAAAAAGCCTCCGAAAACGAACGGATAAAGACGCATGAGAAGAATTGTGCACTTGCTGCACAAATGAAAAAGCACGAAGCGAGGGCAAAGGCCACTTCTGCCGCCAAGACTTCGCAAGCTTCCAAAGCAACAAATCTTACGTATGTATCAGAACTTGCAACCAAGGAGCGCACGATCAGCGCTCTCAGATTACAGATTCAAGCATTAGAAGCGCAACTCGAGAAGCACGGTGTTTCCACTCCTACTCGACGCCTTGTTCGAACCCCCGTCAAGAGTCAAAGTCAACAAGGTTTCGTCGACCTTACCCGATCCAGCAGCCCTATCGGTATGGACAACGACTTTTCTCCCGCAACGCCGCTCGATGGCCTACCGCTCGCATCTCAAGCTTCGACGTCGGCAATAGCAGGGGCAGATCCCAGATCGCCAACACCAAACCGTAAAGGCAAGAGGAAAGCCCGCGCAAGTCTCTCGGTTGAGCCTGAACAGCTTGACGACGAAATGGATGAGGAGCTCTTCCCAATGCCTGGCATGCCTGCGCCACGTACGAACAATCATGCTCGATCTAATGTGTCCAACACCATCAGCGACAACTTGACGACGTCATCTGCTGTTCCACTAGCATTGCGAGCAGGCAAGCCCGCAAATGCACGTAATACTCCTCCTCGCAGCACGCCGAACAAGCGCAAAGCCAAAGACGCGGTGACAAACGGCAAGGAGAACGCAAAGTACAACTGGCTTCGGGGTAATATTCAGCTTGGGCCCAAGCGCCGTTCCAAGGCCTAAACCATCATTGCATACTTAGCCTGCTTCCAATCGCCCGTCCTATAGAACGCGACATACACACTATACCCTTCTGTTTCAGCATGCTTTGCAACACCCATTCCAGCCGCATCCGCCGACCATGGCTTCGAGTTGCGTATCGTGATCCAAGTTTGAATGAATGGAAGCTGACCTTGGAGCTTTTGCGACCTTGTGTTTTGCTTGTGTGCAATAGCTTTGGAACTATGCTTCGCGAAGGCGCGACGTACAAGCCCGGTAATATGTTGGATGCTGTCAAGGCGGTTATCGACGCTGATGCTTTAGCTGTGCCTTGTCTTCGGCCTCGCTGGAAATCAGCTCCTAAAGCCAGTGCCATCAAGCAATGCGACGACGATGTTGACAGCGCCAGGCTCGAATTGATCGAAAAAGTGATGGCTGAAGCATCGGATGTGGGGCAAGGAAGAAGGCCTGTGTTGGGGGTCATTGAGGTATATCCCTTTCTTTGGCCAGAACTGCACGCCGAGCATGTCTGTCGTCAGGATCTCTTTTGAACGAAAAATCGCAATATGGGTATCGACTCTTGCATTACTTAACAAGAGCATACTATAATGGCCGCATCTCCACCCTCTCTGCTCCCTCCTCTGCATCGAACAACACCTCTCTCTCCCCTCTCTTGCCTGCTCCTCCTCCTCCTCTTGGCACAGCCTCCACGTCTCCCTCCCCATTCCCCACTAAACTATACCCCACCCCTCTGCCCATTTCTCTCTTGATCGCCAATTGCTCTGACCACACAATAACCGCTGCGGCGTGAACCAACATTGTCAACCACCAAACTAGACTTTTCGGCAGTTCGCCCACGTACCAACTTGCTATGACGAGGTTGAGCAAGTGAAAAGTGAGGGTATGGTCTAGCATGTGAGTTGGGCGACGGACTAGGTAGACGAGCAACATAATGTCAAACGGGATGGTGAGGAGCCAGGTTGCGAGGAGCACGTAGCGGCGACGAGTGTCGCGAGTGTGCGACCATTCCCAATGCTCGATTGCTTCTTCCACCGTCTTCGCCCCTGAAAGTTCCGTCGATGCGTCGCTGGACGCTAGAGTTGGGATGGTTGTGTTTTTGGATGTCTTAAAACGCAAGATCTGCTCGTGATCCAGCACTCGATTCTGCATCTCCGCGCTGCCATTCAGTGGTACATCCAGCCAAACATTATCGAGGTTCCACTTGACCAGTATTGCCGGATCCACCATCACCTCCCTCCCTCTCCCCTCTCCATCCTCCCCCTCATCTTTGCCAGTGACCTCTGTCCATCCCGCCTCTTTTACATCCTTCGGTACACCCCAATCATAAGTAGGTCGACCTGCGAGCTGTCTCCAATCAAACACCATCCCCACCTGCGTCGGACCGCCTTCAAACATCAACGAGCTGGTCTCGGCGAATATTGCCAAAAACGGAGGCAGTAGGGTCGCAAGCAAGAGATAGTGGATGGTTTGAAGCGAGGCGATCTGGGTGAGGATGCGGAGGGCGTCGTAGCCTTGTAAAGGCGTGGAGAATGCTTCTTTCATGTTGACGGGAAGAAGAGGAGCCGCGCAGTGCGTTTGGAAGAGCTGAGTAGAGATAAAAGGCGCCTACGTTGCGTCGGGAAGAGCGTAGTGAGCGAGAATTGTTCCTCGAAGGTTGATGAGAGGTGTCCAGAGACGCGGGAAGACGTCGGTGCGCAAGCTGTCCAGATCCGGCTCGCGAGCAGTGGGTCAAAGACTAGAGGTAGTACCAACTGACCGATCAAGAAGCCAAGCGCAAAAGCTTCGAGATATCAACAATCGCTTCGCCACGTCAAGCAGAGGATCTGGCGGGACAAAGCCGTTGACGAGGTCGCAGTGCTTGTTGTCGATGATGGTATACAACAACCTCACAGTATCTTGAACCCTGGCAACGGTGTTGTTCTTTCTCTCCACATCACAAATGCGAGTTCCGAGAAAATAATAAATGCACACTAAAATAAGACTCACCAAAAAGACAAGCCACAAAATCGTCACTCCTTGATCATCCGACACACAGCCATCATCGTCACACAGAATCGCAAACAGAAGGAAGGAGAGGGCACAGAATGTATGGTATACGATTGTTACAAATAATACATGATACTACGAAGGCGAAATAGCGAGGACGTGTGAATGCTTTGAAGCTCTCTGAGAAGGCGCTATGAAATGAGTTTCACTCGTCCATTGCGGGAGGCGCTGAAGGAGCCGATGGAGCTGACGGCGAAGAAGCTGCATCCTGCTCATCCTCAACTTCAGGCGCAGGAGCAGACGGGGCACTAGGCCGCGCAGCGGCTGCGGCCGAAGACAATCTTCTTTGCTCGTATGCTGGCAGATGACCAACCCCTTCCTCGTCCGCAGCTAGAGGTGGAGCGGAAGCGTTCTGCACTCGCTCATACTGCGGGACGTCGTCAGGTCGGGAGGCAACAAGCGAAGCCAGCTGCTCTTCCTCAGCCTCTCTCTGCTTCTCACTCTTCCTGGTCGGAATCAGCGCAGATGCAGAGGGCGGAGAGCTTGGAGTGAGAGGACCGGGCGGATGAGGTGAGCGGTACGGCTGGTCGAAGGGCGAGAATGCTGGATCCACCGGCGTTGGTGGAGCGGGGAGCAAGGAAGAGGATTGCTTGCCTTTGCCTTTTCCGTTGGCGGCAGATTGCTTCTCGTTCGGATAAAAAGCTGAGCCAGACGAGGACGATGCGGTAGGCTCCGAGGGCGCAAGTTCGAACCCATCGTTGTCGACTTCTAGTGCTGGAGCTGATGGGCCTGAAGATGCTGGAGCCCGAAGAGCACTGCCAGACGATCCGCCAGCTGCCGAATCCTCCGACGCACCATAAGCCGGTGCCGATGTCTCTGCAGCAGCAGGAGCTGATGGCATGCTCGCTGCAGCAGAAAGAGCGCCAAGAACTGCTTTGTCGTCCGTGGCGATGTGTGCTGTGGTTGGATTTCTCGCTTCAGCTTCTTGCCTCTCCCTATCGGATCTGTCGTCGTTGCGTCCGATCGCGGCATGAAGGATTTCCGGTCCGACGCTTGCGTCTCTCTCCTCAGGTGGCGGAATGCCATGCTTAGCGTCTCCTCGTGTCATTGCCGTTGCGAGGAGCGAATTCTCATAAGTGGAGAGCTGCGAACCACCAGAGCCGGAAGGGATGTACGCAGGTGGCATGTGTCGCATGTCATCGTCGTGCGTCTCGGCGGCATCGGCTGCTTGGAAGTCGCTGTCGTCCAACAAAACACGCGAGCGAGGGCTGACATCAAGGTCGCCATTACCGCGAGGGTCAGGACTGGAGGACAATCTGGCGTTGGAGGAGCTGCTTGAACGTTGCTGGGCACCATCCGGATGCGGTGGTGGCGGAGAACGAGGTCGATCTGATGAAGAGCTGTCTTCGTTGGTAGTAGCAGATCTCTGAGCGCTTCCAAGCATCGCGGTCTCGCCAGACTCTTGGTTGATGCGAGGAATCTCGGCGCCCTCGTCGTCGTAGGTGACCTCGACCGATGCTTGTGCGTTGGGATCGCCTAATCCCACCCTTCGCGCTGATCTTCCCGAGCGGATGGACGCGTTGTCGCTGCTGCGTACAGTGTCATTGCTGCTCCTGTTGTTGGACCTCGTCCATCGCGAGACCAAGTGGCGTTTACGTTTGACCGCGCTTGACGACCCGGTGGAAGGCTCCAACGAATCCTCATCCTTCTCTCCGCGCTTTCTGCCAAATCTGAATCGCTTCTTCTTACTGTCGCCGTCACCCGAGTCCTTCTCGGGCCCGTCATTGTTGAACCTGCCCATGGTCATCCTCTCCTCGATGCGTGCTAATGCCTCCTCGTCATCCAAGCCTGCCAGCTCGTCGTCAAACTTTCTCTCGCGTAAGAAGACGGCAGCACCAATGAAGAGGACAATAAAGATGGCGAGGAAAACCGATGTGATGATGATGGCTTTCTGCTGAAACCAAACACTGCGTTCGGGTCGTTGCCATGAAGAAGCAATGTTGGATGGGTAAGAGGACGGTAGCGAATAGTGATGCAGAACTGATGTTGTGGTGCTGTCATCTGTCGAGTAGCTAGGGACGGTTGACTCGTCCTCAAGCTGCAAAGAAGGTGATGGCATAGATGGGTCACGTTCGCCAAAGAGGGCAGACTCGCCATCATATTGTCGTCGATGTAGTGATGATGCCGAGTGGTGATTTGGTAATTGATCATCAATGTCATCCATAGAAGCTGGTTGACGACTGCGTGTCTGTGATGATGTGCCAAGAGGTCGAGATTGCTTAGCTGCGGTATTGCTGCCAAAGGCGTACTGATAGGCTGATAAAGGGTAACTGCCATCTTGATGTGATGTTTGCTGCGCGCGAACGGGCGAAATCATAGCAGGCGAAAGGACGAGAATGGAAGAAACGAGAACGGCAGCTTTTGATGCGAAAGCAGAGGCCGATGTTGGCCGTCTACGCTTTTTGCTGCTAGGCTCTGTTGGATGTGATGCTGCATGTTGATATGAATCTGTATTAGCTATGAAGGCTAAGCGACCGGACGGTTCCGGACCGCCGCCAGGCCGGAGATAAGTCCGACGCATGGCGAAGGTGGACGATGTGATGGCCTCGTAGCGTGGCGAAGGTGACGAGGCGACGGGATCAATGTCAGGAAAGCATACGGAAGTATTGCTCGCGTCGCGATGATGGTGAGGAGAAGAGCAGGAAGACAGCGTCGAAGAAGCCGATGATGTTGATGGATGAGGATGCGCAAGCGTGAGCAGCGATCAAAGCGTGGGATGAGGCCGAATCCAATTCGGACGGTGCTGCAAGGTGTGCTTTCTAAGCCGAGATTAGATGGTCCAAAGAAGACGAGGCAGGTGTGACTGCCAAGATATCGGCGAGATGAGAAGCCGGAGTTAAAGGGTTGAGGTCAAATGACGGACTCGGCGGGACCGTGCTAGAGCGGCAATGCACTGCTGGATGTGATGTGGTGGAGAGTGTCGTGTGAATCGGACCGAAAGCAATGTCGATATCGCTTAAGGCAAGAGAGAGAGTCGCGACACGGCAGCTGAGCAGCGAATGATGATGAAAGAGAGTTTGAAATCGATGAGAAAGGCGAAGCACTTAGAATGAAGACTGCACGGAATGAAGGCTGAGCGAGTGATGTCGAATGCGAAGCTCAATGGGCCGAATGGATAGAAGATGAAAGACGCGAGTTTGGATGAGATGAAAAGCGTGGCGAAGTCAAGATGCAGTGAGCGGCTCGTGTGTAGTGGCCAATAAAAGTGCAAAGAACGGCGTATGAAGTAGTAGAAGAGGCTGGGGTAATCGCGTGTGTGTGTATTCGTGTGTTTGTGTGGTTGGTGATGATGAGTGAGTATGGGTGTAGAAATGATGATGATGAGGAAAGGTGAAAGGTGAGAGGTGAGTGTTCGAGAGACAATTGGAGAGAGAGAGAGAGTGTGTGTGTGTGTGTGAGACTACAGTATCGAGCAATCAAGGTCGGGATGGATTCTGCAGAGAGAGAGGCAGCGGAAAACGGTGTTCCAGGTTGCGGACCACTTTCGCCGAACACTCACACACTACAGAGAAAAGAGGAGCGGCGGACAGAGCAGCAGGATGAGGCGGCGGCAACAGCTGGATCGCACAGGATGCAGGTTGCACTTGCACTCGCAGTTGCAGATTATTGCAGCAGCCAGCAGTGAGTGATACGCAGCCACGCAGCGAGTGAGCCATTTGATTGACCTTTGAATTACAGGACTCAAAGGCATGCGGCAACAAAGCTAAGCCGGCTGCGTAGTCTAGTTCACAGGCACCAAAGGGTCGGAAAAGAAGAGACTGGTAAATCCCTTGCTTCAAATTGCAAAATCGAAAAATGGTCCGACTCTGAGCAGTTGTGTGTACACCGACACTACGCCACGCTGTGCAACCGCTCCCACATCCATGAAGTAGACACGCCTTCCGCAGCCGTTTTCGAGGGAGCGCTCGCGCGGAGTGGTTCGAATCGCCAACAAAAATGCACCGAGCAAGCCGTTATGAAATTATTCACAACTAAGTCTTTCGCTCCTCTAATTTCGCGCAATTCAGAAAAGAACAGATTCCAAACAGGCACCGAAATTCGAGCCTTTCAGCACAAGAAATGTGGGGACGGTCAACTGTTGTACTGTATGTATTCACTTGAAATTACTTACAGAAAGTAGTCTGAAAATTGGTGGCTTGATACAGTAACTTTGGCAGAGCTCTGCAACCTGGCGAATCAAGTTCGAACTCTCTGAAGCTTTTAAAACCAGACAGAAAACGTGCTTTTACAGGAGGATTCTCGCTCGCCAGCCTCTGACTTATCATTGTGCGCCTTGTTTGTGCCGCAGGAGGCGGAAAGGCTGGATTTGCCGAGTCGCTTTCGTACCGAAATGTGCTTTACTCTAACTGCACAAAAGCTTCTCAACTTCTCGGCCCTCTCTCCTCACCACAGGGACTCCGATATCGGCGTCAGTAGAATAAGGATCTGCGATGTACGTCCATGCCAGCACTTGTGACGCAATGTGCACCACAATACCAGAATGAGCGCGGAGAGGGCGATTTCATAACAGTGCCCTGACAACAGCACTGATGATCTCGTCGCAAAAGAAACGTCGATCGACTCAGAATACAGTACCCCGAGTGGGATCACCGAAAGACAATCAATATACAATCTGCAGCTCTGCTTAGCGCTACATCAAGTCCAACGAGCTTGTCACACTCCGTGTGAATGATACAGTGGCTTTCAGCAGTCGGAGATGAGCTTGTGCAGGCGCGGCATCTACATACGGATCGAGTTGCAAGATGCTCACGTCGGGTCTCTCCGAGTGCGATTCCTACCTCGGCTTTTCTACGATCAGGTAATTAGGCACAACACGTCTGATTACCGCAAGCAAGGACTCAGATCACTGGTCAAGTACGTCTCGAGCAATCGCTTTGGCTCATCATCATCTTTGATACCCTTTCTACCACTACTGCCTTTTGCGTTCGAGTCAGGCATTCCCTGCTTCTCAAGCGAGCGATTCGCCAAACAATGCATGCTCAACCGCGTTCATTGGTCGGATGTCGACCAGGCGCATTTATATTGCGCATCGGCTTGTTACGATGACATTCTGCTGTGATGCGTACCATACCTTCTTTCGGGCCGTTGTCATCCTTATCGTGGACGGTCGGTTTCGGTCCAGATCTGCGACGACGCAGCCGTCGAAGACGCTAAAGAGTGAACACGTTCCCCGCGATCTCAGCACCTCTGCACTGGCTCATTCTCGCTTCGGACAACGTGCTGTTACGGTAGCCGCCACGGCAGCCACCATTGCCGCCGATTTTATGCTGCGTTATAGCCTGTAACACGATTGACGTATGCGATCATGTGCTTGGAAGAGCAACAGCAGACAGAGAAGCGATGCGAACCAGAGGAATGGGTTCCTGACACTGTCCCTCGCTCCCGCCGGCATGACAGAAAAGCATTTTGCGCTAGTCGAACCAAGTTTCAACTCCGGCCGGTCCAGGGATTGGTCTTGCAGAATTCCAGTCTCGCCCATGTCCCGCTGCGCCAGGAGCCGTGTATGTGTGTATGAATTTCTGGTTCACACGGAATCGCGGTCTCGACTCTTTCCAACACGCTTGACGCGGGACTCGGACGATCGCTTTCCTGGCCAATCCATTGCTCCGTGCCGCGGCTCATCAGCGCTCCTCGAATGTCTCCCTTCTCCAACAGAAACTCGCAGTGCACCCTTGTGGTTCGTCGCTGCCCGTCCATATATGAAGAAGATACGATATCTTGTTGCAGAGGTCGGAAAAAGCCGAAAGGAGACCGTTACCTTCGAAATGATATTGTGACACCCGATCAAAGATGTGAGATTGTGGAATGACGCACGCCTTGACTTGAGAAAGTCCGTGCGTCACGCGCGCGCTCATCTCAGGGTCTGACTGCCGTCAGCTGTGCATCCTTGGGTGATTGTCGGAAGCCTCCGTTCGCAGGGATCTCTGCTTGGACCCTTTCTCCCACAAGGCTTTCTTCGCGCCCAGCGTCTGCAGCTACCATCTGCACCTTCCTGTACACCATCGGTATTCTCTTACTTTCAGCTTCTCCGTCTCCACAGTCATTCTTCGGCTTCTCCGCTTCTCGCTGCACCAACCATCGCAGCATCGAGTGGCGCTGTCGCTGCACATCTGCGACGATGAAGGTCGCCATTGTCGGCGCTGGGCCGAGTGCTCTCGTGACCGCCAAGACTCTACTCGAGGCCGGCGATTCCGATCCCAACTTCAATCCTCAGATCACCATCTTTGAGACAGAAGCAGACATTGGTGGCACCTTCCGATATCGATCCTACTCGAACGCCACGCTCGTCTCTTCCAAGCAGCTCACCTCGTTCTCGGATTTCCGCCTTCCACTCGAGCACAAGGATCACCTGACACTCAAAGAATATGTCCAATACCTCGAGGACTACACAACTCATTTCAAGCTTCGATCCAGATGCGACTTCAAGATGAAGACCAAAGTCATCAAATCCGTCAAGGTCGAAGGCGGTCATCTTTTGCGATATCGAGACCTGGAGGCAGACATTAACGACGCAGATGATCGCTCCGAGCTCTTCACGCATCTTTGCGTTTGCTCTGGCCTCCATGTTACTCCAGCACTGCCAGATATCCCTGGTCTGCCACCCACCATCGAGGGCGATCAGGTCGTCACAGAACCAATGGGGTCTGCTGAGACCGTAGCTGCACGCATTCCCGAGCCCATCCATCATGCTGCCAACGCATCTGAAATCCTCACGCTTCATTCGTCTCAGTTCAAGGACCGCTCATTGTACCGCGGCAAGCGTGTCATGGTCCTTGGCACAGGCGAGACAGGTATGGACATGGCTTACGAGGCGGTCAAAGCTGGAGCCAAAGAGGTCGTCCTATGCACAAGATCTGGCTTCCTTCTGTTCCCAGCTGTTCTAGCCGATTTTGTCGTCTTTGGCAACGTCTTCGATGGCAACCTGCCCATTGATGGCCTTATCACCAACCTTTTCGAGACGGCATATGTTCATCCATGGGTCGCAGGCGCACACTTGCGCTGGTTCATCTCCGACTTTGTCATCAAGCGTCTATTGTGGGTTCTTACCGGTACTCAGGCGGGCTGCAACCAATGGGTCGGTGAGCTCGAACCGCACCGCCTAGGCCGAGCCTATACCTTCCTCAACAAGAGCAGCAAAGCCATGCCATACATCAATCGCGGCTGGAAGAACCGTCATCCTTGGCTGGAGCGTGTCACTCGATACCTCGATCCACCTTCGGTCAAGCCTGAGGAGGTCTCGGTCGACCTTGCTCCATTCCCTAAATTTGTGCGAGAGGATGGAACCGTCGAGTTCCTTCGCAATGGAAGGAAAGAAGATCTCCGCATGCGCAATCGCACAGTCAAGCCCGATGTCGTCGTCTTCGCTACCGGCTACACTCAGCAATTCGACTTCCTTTCGAAAGAGTACCCGGTTCCGGCCACTGTACGATGCCGTGACGTCTTCGACCCAGAGGACCCGAGCGTTGCCTTCATCGGATTCGTGCGTCCGGGTGTTGGAGCCATCCCTCCCATCGCGGAGATGCAAGCACAAATGTGGGCTTTGGTTCTCCGCAATCAGATTCCCATGCCGCTTTCGACACCTCACTACTACCTTCTCGTCAAAGAGAATGCAAGGATCAAGTATGGCGTTGACTACTCTTCCTACGTCTCTACACTCGCAAAGGATATGGGCACTGCACCTCCCCTTGGTCAGCTGCTCTGGACTTACGGCCTCAAGGTGACGTTGATCTACTGCTTCGGTGCTGCCTTCCCCACATTTTACCGCTTGCTTGGGCCCTATCGCCATCCTGACGCAAAGCGTATCGTCGAGACCGAGATCTACGACACCATACAGCGCCGAGGTCTGGTAGGTAACCTCATGATGGGCCTCATTCCTATGATCTTTTATGCGTGGGTAAATCTCGCTGCACTCGTCCTCGAAAAGACGTGGAATTTGGTCAAGGCCGTGACCCATCCGTTCTCGTCTCGCATCTCGTCAACGTCGAGTCAGCTCGATCAGCACGATTGGTCGAAAGCAAGAAGATTTCAAAGCGACTTTGAGCCGCAAATGGCATCGCCAGCAGTAGCGGTGAAAGCAAATGGCGGGAAACCTCATGGGCAGCAGCAGCCGAAAGGGCGAATGTTGAGGCTATTTGCGCTCTTCACGGCATTTCTAGCTCTGACGAGTACGGGCGTTGAGGCGAATACCGAGATTCGCAACTTTGGTCCCGTGCTTTGCAGAGCGGACGAGTACGGGCATTTGGCGGCCAAGGCTGCTGACCAGTTGAGCTCTACTTGGTGAGTTGGCATTACCAAGATCTCCTCAGGGTCAATCCCTAGTCGTTATATCTGTCCATATGGCTCAGGCGCTCTCACTTGGAGCTGCTGCAATCTTACAATGTTTCCCAGCCCAAGCGTGAGCGCTTTTGTGATGACCGACTGAGAAAAGTGTGCGGCGTTGACTGACACTCTTATTCGCTTTTGTTTGCTTCACAGGCCCGTCATACGCCCAAGCACAACCCCGTCCATCTTCACCGTCCACCCAGCCAACTTTGCAACGCTCAATCTGACCGATTCGAAGCAAGGCGCTTGGCTCACCCTCGATCTCTCCAATAACGGTTCCTTCACACTCCCGACTCCTCGTCAGGCGTCGCTGTATTCCGAGCTCAATCCGCGAGATAGGTGGGTGCGGCAGAGCATAGATGCGCTTGCATGGGCGCTTACCAAGCGGTTCACTTTGCGATCTTCCGTCTCGGCGCACCTGGCGCTGGATGTGAACTTGGAGTTGCTGGGTCCGGAAGAGGTACTGGCAAGAGGCGGGGTGGAGTGGAAAGCAGAGCTTGTGGAGACGCAGCAGGTGCCGAATGCTGCGAGGGAGAGTCAGACAGTGAGCGTGCCGAACCATGCAATTGTCTCATCAGTTGTGCCTCGAGAGACCGGAGCGGCAAGCAAGAGTGCGAAGCCGAGCAAGGAGGAAGAGGTGGTGTTTTCGCAGATTGAAGCGGCGGGAGAACCAGCGGCGATTTTGGCAAGTGACACGATCGAGATGAACAAAGATTCCGAAGCGGCACCCAAGTTTCCCTGTCCGAAGATGTATTTGCATCTGGTGGTGCGGAAGACCGGCGTGCCTATTCCCTCGCCGTCGGGACTCAGCCGCGTGGAGTCGAGGTGGAAACCTGTATATGAGATCGCGGAGTGGGTGTTCGGCCCACTTGGCCCAGCAAGGACTGGGCAGAGGGAAGGGGAGGAGGGAGAGACAGCGCCAATTCATATCACCTTGGAGAGGCTGTACTTGGGCGGCGTGCCAGCGACGGCGTTGACTATGGCGTTGCCGATGATGGTGATGTTGATAATCGGGTGGTTCGGGTTCAGACCGGCGCTGGAGGGGCTCATCCCGAAGCAGGCAGGAAAGTATGGTAAGACAGAGTAGATGTCTTCACTCACACTGCTATCTAGAGACCACTGCAATTCACTCGAACATCTTGTTCAAATATTCAGACCGGTATGACGGAGAGTATCGATTGCAAGTGCGAATAAAGCGAACAGGGGTATGCGTGTATGATCAAATGTAAAAAATGAGCAGGAATCAACAACAGCCAGCTCTATCTAACCCTTGAGCGCCTTCTTAGCGTTCTTCCAGCTCAAGTGGGCCAAAGCATTGTAGAGGTTGAACAATCTTGCACACTCCTTGTCCTCCTCGAAGGGATACTTTGCACCGATCGCCATTGCTGCTGCATAACCCGAGACAATCGCGACCTCCTGCATGTTGACGAGCGTCCATCCACCGCAGTAGTTGGTGTGGTTGGCGCCGTTGATCAACCACAACCAGGGTACGACATAGGCATAGTGCGTCCAGCGATGGGATTGTTGCTTCCACCACTTCTCGAGGATGATCTTGTCTTTGGAGATTTCCTTCTGAGTCCATTTCTCCGAGAGTTCCTTGTTAAGGAAGATGGTTTGGAAGACGTGGTCTTCTACAGGAGGGTCCTTGAGGTCTTCTGGGTTGTCAGAAGGGAGTTTGGAGAGTTCTTTCTCTTGACTGTCGCCTTGCTTGCCGTTGGGACCTTGACGCTCGCGCGGTGGGGCTGAGTCGGGCGACCTCGCGCCGTGCTCCCTTGGCCCCGTCGGACCAGAACCGCTGAATTGGGGCTGATAGTTGGTCAAATCGAACGACATCTCAATGAGCGAAGGATCGTCTTCGTACATCTTGATAAGGTAAAGGGGCTTCCAATTCTTCTCCGCGAACTCGAACTTTTCTTGCGTCTCCTTGTCGTCCCTATTTTTGGCGTTGTATTTGGGATCGTAGGTCATCTGATAGTGCTTGCACATGTAATCGTAGTCGTTGTGCGTCGTAGTAATGTCCCACTTGTAAGTGATGGATCCGAGGATTTTTCGCTCCTTCCAAGTCGCCGCCTTGTTGAGGATCTTGAGCGAAGTGTCGGCATCACAGGCGAGGATGAGTTCGTCAAACACTTCGGTTCTCTCCTCCTCGTCTCCCGTGGTGAGCGGTTTGCCTTCCTTATCCACCTTTCGAGAGGTGACGAGAATGTTTCCTCCCCTCTTCTTGGCCTCACGGGTGTTACGCTCAATCTGCGTCACTTCACGCGAAGATTCGACGCGGACATTGCCGTTCTTGGTCACTTCACCCTCCCACGCCGCATACACCCTCGCCAACTCTGGGAACGCCATCATCGTCGGCACGCTCGCCAAGAGACTATCCTCGGAAAACTCAAAGAGCCTCATACTAGGATCCAAGAAGACTCGTTCAAGGATAGCCGACGAAATGTGTTTGGTGTCGTTTCCGGTGCCGAAAAAAAGCGCTACGAGAGGGTAGACCATCCTCTCGCCAAACTCGTCGGAGAATCCAAACATCTTTAGCATTTTGTGAACGGGGATGACGGCGAAGAAGACTTCGAATCTCTTGATGGTCTTGAGCGTTGTGCCAAACTTCTTGATGTCTTTCGAGTACTTTTCGACGAGTTCGGAAGGAAAGACATTGGACCAGAAAGATTCCTTGCCTTTGCCGAAGGAAATCTGCATACCAACTTCTTGCGCTTTGAATCCGAGCACATGCTCGAACACCTTGAAAGTGTTGTAGAAGACGGGGGAGGCGCCCTGGACGCCGTCGTTGATGTATTGCGAGCGGTACTTGGCAGGATCAGGGAGCTGGTAGGAGGTAGCAGAGCCGCCGAGGGAGCATTGCTTGTCGTAGAGGGTGACGTCGAATTCGGCGGGAGAGAGGGAGAAGGCGTGACATGCCGACATGCCAGACGCTCCCGCGCCGACGACGATCACTCGTTTCTTGTGGTTGGTAGTGCCGTTGGACGACATGTCGAATATGTTTATGTTGAAATCTGGAGCCTGAGTGGTATTGGGTATGTTATGATCTGTGGGTCTGCAGCTGCTTGCGAAATTTTATGAAGCTGAGCAGAGTGGTTGGTGGTGGCTGGACAGATAAGTCGACGTTGTTTCGATTGAGGCAATGTCTGTCCGCCTCGTTGATTATGATGAGAGGGCAGAGACAACCTTTAGTCATCGCGATGAGGAGGAGGACAGCATTGCAAACAAACACACTCTTGCATGAGCATTCACATTCGCACAACTGCGCTGAGGTCAGTCTCTGAGAGGACCCTTTTGCAAACGTTGACTGTTCGATTCGATTGCCGATTCACACTGTCAACAACGTCGGCAAAAGGAAGGACAAAGCCACGCGCCCAACGTCAAGATTAGCAAAGCTGCTTCTTCTCCTCTTCTTGAGTCTGTCATGCAGCAGACGTCATTCACCTTTTGTGGCTTCTTTGACAGCTGCGCGCCTTACATAGTGACAGCCGCTTCTGCAGCCCGAATTTGGATTTTTACTCCACTTTGTTCAAATTTCAACATCGGGAACGAGCAAAAAAGTTGAATCGGTGATGGAGAAGAAAGGGAACGCGTAAAGTCAGTGGGTGAGTAAACCCTTTCGGTTGTTGCGCGCTTGTGAGGATTGAGGTGGTTGCTGTTGAACCTTAAATCGCGCAGCGCAGACCAACACTTTGGCCGATTTTGGAGTCTTTGGTCACTTTGATTGATCAGACACTTGACACTTCCTTCCCTCACAACCGGCTTGTCTCCCAACGATCCTCCTCCTAGGCCGCTACTGGTCAAAGCTTTCCGACTCAACCATCTTCACCAGCCCCAAGCTTGTTGGTTCGGATTTCCCTTTTACCGTCACCTGCGCACTCAAGCCCTTGCTTCCTTCCACGACCCTGCCTGAAGGTTTTGGAAAGCTGCTCGAGCTCTTCCCTTTTTATGATCACGCAAAGGCGCAGTCAGCCGCTTCAAGCATTGATCCCCCGGAAGGCATCTTAATAGCTCAGCCAAAGGCAAATATACCCAGTCTACTCGGTCGCTTCACCCTTCTTTCTTCCCATCTTCCTCCTGTCCGCTATCAGTCTTCAGCAAGTCCTTGCATTCAGGCCAGCCTTCTCGCAAAGCAAGTACTGCTCCCTTTCACTCTCTCAAGACAATCATCGACGCTCAAGCTCCCAGTCAAACCGCAGAACAGCATCCTCCCCTGCAATTCTTTGCGAGTGGGGATCACAGCGATGGCTGCACCTTCCTTCTCGAGCCGGTATTGGCAACCGTCTGACGGCGGACAACCCTCCTTTCCGCTCCGTGCTGAACACAACATGATGGATGTCGACGATACTGAGCAAGAGCAGCAAGAGGAAGAAGTCACCTTTGCCAGTGCCGAGATCAAGGCGCTCTCCCGCCTTCGCTCCGATCCTCGCTATGCCGAATTCGTCAGGGGCGCCGACGCCGGTCAAGCTTTACAACTCAGGCTCAAGAAGCACCCGCCCATGTATCATCCCGAGTATGAAGCTCGAAGGCTCCTCGACTATTTCCAGTCCTATGTCCAGATGTGGGAGTTGGGATCCACCGGATTTGCCGTCATCAACCCGTTCGCAAAAGGCGTGTATGACGTGATCCCCCCGATGGACTTTGTTTGGACAGACGACTATCTCATCGACCCTTCAGTGACGCCCGTCGAGGACATCAAGCCCCGCCCCAAGATCAACGGCTACGAGCTGACTGACGAGCTCTGCGTCAACAAGGGCTGCAACTGCGAGGACGATTACTGCGATCCCGAAACATGTGCTTGTCTCAGGAGAGCTGCCGAGTGCTACCCATTCAATGAAAGCTACTACCAGCTCATGTTCGCCCCTCCCGATGGTCAAGGAGACAACGCCCTCCCCAAGCACGAAGTTGACTTTGTCTACGACGATCAAGGCCGAATCAAGAAGTCGACACCTCTGGCCACGCCGATTTTTGAGTGCAACAAGCTCTGCAGCTGTTCTGAAGATTGCAGGAACCGTGTTGTGCAGAAGGGCAAGAAGGTCAAGCTGGCCTTTTGCAAGACCGAGACCAAAGGGTGGGGAATCAAGACCTTGGAGAACATTCCCAAAGGCACTTTTGTCGGTGCCTACGGTGGAGAGTTGATGACCGATATCGAGTCGGAAGAAAGGGCGCTGGTCTATGACCAGAAGTTGGGCACTACCTACTTGCAGATGATCGACAGCCATATCCTCAAAGTATTCCTCACCAAAACGATCCTCGAGGAAGACTTGGCCAAGCAGGGCACGCTCCATCGGTATCGAGGTAGCATCGCAGCGGATCGAAAGTTTGTCGACCTGATCTCGAAAACCTCGGACGACATCGGGTTTTATGAGGACTACTGGAAGTACCTTGAGGCGGAAGGATCCAAGTATTACGAAGCGGAGAAGAAAATTCGGGAGAAGAAGGCGGCGAATGAAAACGAATTGGAAGAGAGGATTCTGGAAGGGGCCAAAATCGAAGCTCGTGCTAATGCATATCGCTTGGCGGAGCAGAAAAGAGAGATGGAGAAGCGAGATCCACTTTCCTTTTGGTATAAGAGGGAAGACCGACCGCCGATCAATCCTAAGGAGGAGCTGGTGGATGATCCGATGTGGAACTTTCTCTCCCTGGATCCAGCCCGTCGAGAAGCTGTTCGACGAATGGCAAAGACTCGTTCGGATATGGAAGACGAAGCGTTCTTCACCATCGACGCTGCGCTTATGGGCAACCACACTCGCTTCTTTAACCATTCCTGCGATCCCAACATCTACCATGTTCCCGTGTACACGGACCACGCCTCGATCATGCGCCCGCTCCTTGCCTTTTTTACGATCAGGGATGTGCAGAAGGACGAAGAGCTCTGCTTCAGCTACGCCGGCGGCCTAGGCGGATCCGACTCGGCCCCGGGCTTGCCCTCTGGCTCGCCACCGAGCCCGTTGAAGGATCGAAGGACGAAAGCGACAATGATTCATGCTCCATCGGCTAAGCCCGGGTCTGAGACGGCAGCGGCGATCAAGGCCACCGAGAAGGATCGAGAGGGAGGCGCAGCGGCAGGGAGGAAGGTCACCATGCCGAGGTTGGGCATCAAGTGTGCGTGCGGTGCCAAGAATTGTACGGGACGAGTGTTTTCTTAGATCTCTCCCTTTAAAATACTGAATGTACGATATTCATGCAGAGGTCCATGTTCTGATGAACAACTGATCGCGACGTCAGATACACGTGTGTGAAGAATTTCACGGGATCACACAGGGGGAAGATGAGCATGCATGGAATGAGTTTTACACTGTGATGAGTGAGTATGCTGAATGCTACGAAGATGCTGCTGAATGCTGCTGCCGTCATGACTGGTGCTGGTGCTGCTGCTGGGTTTGATGATGAGCGACGACAGCTGCGAGGAGCGAGTTGAGTCTTGCTACCGTGACGATCTGTGTGCCCTTGATGATTTTATCCGCAGCTGCTACTACTCCATTGTGCGGGGTTGGAAGCAAAGATGGAGCTTCTGGAGTTGAAAGAGGGCTGGAAGCGGAAGCGGAAGCGGAGCGGGCAGAGTTGCTCCTCGCGATGCCCACGTTTGCTGCATTTCCTGCGATCGTCGAGTCGAGCCGGGTGAGGGTGGAGCTGGGAGGGTACAAGTTTAGTGAAGCCGACTGTTTGGTGTGTCTGGATTCCAAAGGTTGGGTCGACGAGGAGGCGCCGAGGAGCAGGAGTTCTCGTTCGTGTCGACCCGCGCCTGTATTTGCATAGTAGTGGCGCGAGCTTGACGTTGACCGATCCAACATCGGCACACCCAACCCTGCATTAGAAGAAGAGGGCCCGCGAGGCTGCTTACCCAACTCACCCATCTGTCCGACTCGAGCAGCGCACGTCGACGCGGCTGTAACCGTCGCAGCCCGATTCAACCCTTGCTGCTGCTGCTGCAAACCTGCGCTACTCTCTTGCGACTCCACCAACGTCTCCCTCAACACCTCCAAGCTCGCCCCTTCCAACACCCTCCCCATCTCTCCACCCTTGACCCCTCTCGCCTTGACCTTAACCCTCTCCTCCACCCCCTCCTTGATCATCCCTATCCAATCCTTGACTTTATCCCCATCTTCAAAACTAAACATGAACCTCTTCTCCTTCCCCGCTCCTGCACCAAGCGAAGTAAGAGTGAAGGAATGCTTCATAAACGCCCTCTCCACCGTCACATTAAAGCTTCTCGGCAACACTCCATCCTCCCTATTCTCCTCGTCCACCTCCACGCCTCCATAGTACCTCGCATTCCGTCCCGCTCGAACACACACCACCTGCTTAGCCCCGAGCGTCTTGGTCCACATGGTGAAACTCGCCTCGTTCGAATTGGCAAACGTCAAAATGGGCGGCTCAAACGTCGTATCCTGCGCATACAGGCGGATGGCAAGATCCGGGTCGGGAGCAGGAATGACGACAGTGACAGGCTCTGCGGGTTGAGCGTAGGTAAGACGCGTTGGCAGAGTTCCTCCTTTGACGCGGATAGTGAAGCGCGGTTCCAGTCGGTCTAACGCCTGCACGAGGGGTTCGGACTTGACCGAGAGGTAGATGCGTGAGAGTGTACGATCCGACAGCACCTCAGATAGGTCATGTTGGCGGAAGACCGTGACAAAGTCGGATTTGGAGAGCTCTCGACAAGGTGCAGAAAACAGACCGGGGGTGACGACCGTCACGGGGCGCGGGAAGTTGGGCGAGGTAATCGAAGAAGGATTCGCTTGCGATCCGGTATGGAGTGCGTCGTTGAGTGCCATTATAGCGAAAACAAGGTCGGAGGCAAGTTGAGCTGTGAAGGTAGGCTTGATCATATCGGCGTTGTGGATCGTCCAACAAGTCGCAAAATGCATCAGCAGCGCCTCAAACGCATCCAGATCCGTCGGGAAACGCAAATCCAACAGCAAACTACGCAATGCCGATTCGATCGACACTCCAACGTGTCTGTGCTGTGCAACATACGCTTTTAGCACATCTCTCTTTCCCGGTAGCGTCAGAAACCCGGTAAGGTCATCTCGATCCAGTTCCGGCGTCTGATACAGCAGCTGAGCGATGGATGTCGCAGTGGGCTCCAAGCCTGTCTTGGCGACAAGCGCCCTAACCGCCGCATCGGGATCCCTGCTAAAGTGTGAGACGAACCCCCACAAGACCGGATTCTGGGCTCTAGTTTTGGCCGAAGTCGTGCGAGTATTGGTGGTGACGCTGACCTTGAGTCGATGCAGCTCCAAGATGTTCTTCACAGCGAACTTCCAGGAAAGATCAGGTAAGATCGAGGCTTGCTTCATCTTGAGCAATTGTCCACCTTCTGATCCCGGTGCAGCGACAGGCTTGGCAATCACCAAGATGTCATTGAATAGCAAAAGGTAGCGATCCTTGATGGTAGTAGCCGAGATGACTTGGAAGACCGGATCGGTGGCGAGCAACTTGCGTGGCGGATCGGCCAAGTCTTCCTTTGACGCTCCAGGAATGACTTGCGAAGGCGAAGCGCTCGATAGCATACGGCTGTATCTGTGGATCATCGCTGCTGTGTTGGGCGCCAATATGCTTGTTGCGGTCAAGTGGTTCTCAGAGGTTGGGGAATTGTCTGCATCAGCCGTTCCATCCTGCAAATCTGGTCTGATACGTGCACTGACGACCGACGAAATGGATGCATTTCGCTGCAAATCAGACGCCTCTTTGCTTTCGTCAAAGAGCCGATGCTCGAACGCGGCGTCGTTACCGTTTTCTTTCGGCTGGTCGACTGTCACGATCGGCTGCGTGGGCATTGGCGCTGGGCCTGGAGTTTCAGCAGTGAGAATGGGTGCCGAAATGAAACTGGCTTCATTGCTCTCCCTCGGCGATTCATCTTTCTTTCCCTTGCGTGCCCAGCGAGAACCAACTCCGTCCTTTGCCGAAGAATTGGTACGACGGAGGCTGGAAGCTTTGCGTCGGAGCGAGGAAAAGAGGCCGATTTGCTTGCCATTAGGGTCCTGTTCGGCGCCACCGCGCGTCGATGGAGGCAGGTCCGGGGCGCCTGACTGCGTTGCGGCATCTTTCACCGAGGAGATTGGCTTGGTAGGCGCGGCAACAACTGTCATAGGCCGGAAAGCTTCTTGACTCTGCACTGGACTAGATTGAGACAGACCAGGGAAAGGGCGGAGCTTCTCGTTTCCGGCTAACATCGTGAGGTCGGCGGAGGGGCGTTGCGAGTGGCCGTGAGATGACAAGGTATCTGTGTGCTCCACAAATCTGCTGCCTGTGCCGGCACTCGTCGCTCCTCGCGACACGGAGCCAGATCTCTGTGTTGCAAAAGAAGAGTCTGCAACAGCATCCTTCTTCGACTTGGTGCGAGCTAGCTTGCCGAGCTTATCTGCGATGCGATCCACCTTGCGCAAAAACGCATCGTCTACTTCGCCGTCAACATCGCTGATCTCGTTGATCGAAACATTGCTGTTGTTGGAAAGTGCAGAGCCATTGCGACCGATGCCAGGGACTTTAAGGCCGGTATCCTTTTCAAGACCACCGATCGAAGGAGATCGATCATTCAGCTCAGAGCCGTACTCGGCGACGAAGCTGGACCCTAGCGTCGCCTGAATACGCTCAGACGGCTGAGCGCGAGCCGCAGGCACGGAAAGCAGCTCAAAGTCAGAATCTGTGGAAACATTCTTCGGCTGCGCATTTTCCAGCTCTGCCTCTCTACTTGCATCATCCTCTGGGATCTCCTTCAACGGCGAGCTAAGCATGTGCGGAGCGTCCCCAGACGAATGAAGGCGTGCTTCTGCCTCGGCACGTCCCTCGAGAGACTCCCTACTAAGTGGCGCAGTACCACTGCTTGCTACAGACATTGGCCAATCACCTCTTGTTTTGCGGGAAGGTTCACGCATCACCGGGCTTGGATTGCTACCTGGAGAGTCGGCCTGAACAGCCTGTGCTGTCGTCATGAGCGAATTCGAGAGGCGCAGAGGCAAGTTGAAGCCACCCGGACTGGATGCCATCCAGGGTGTCCTGCGTGCTTCGCCGTACTCGGTCTCAGCGCTGGGAGACGGGTCATACGGCACAGCGGCATTGCCTCGCTGGGAAGGATGCTGCGGCGGTGTTTTGAGATGTTCCGACCCGTGCCATGCATGTGATACATTGGCGGGAGTGCCAGTGATGAGTCCGAGGCCTTGTACAGCCGCTAATTGAGACATAGCTTCGTTCGAGACGCGCCTCTTGTCGTGATCCACAGATTCATCTTTGAGCTCCTCTTGCTGCTCATCATCTCGCTCACCATCCTTGTCCTCGCCTTGGTCCTCGTCCTCGTCATCGTCCAGATCAAAGGCACCAACAGCCGGCGAGTAGAGCTTGTAGTACTCGTCATCCTCCAAAGCTTCCTCGTCCGTGTATGATCCAGGGCTTGAGAGCAGGTCGTGGGACGTAGGGTCTACTGCAAGTCGAGCCAGTGACTGTCGAAGCTTTGAAACGCGTTTGCTCGGGCTCGGCTTCGATGCGAGATTTGGAGACAGACTACCGGCAATGACTCGGTTTGGTGTGGGCTCCTTCACGGAGCTGATTGGTGTCTCTGGTACCTCTTCTCGTGTGATGTGGTCTCCAAGCGCGGCCTTTGATGAGACAGAATCCAGTCCTAGGCCGACGAGGTTAGCACGCCGACGTTGCTTTCTTGCACTGCTAAAGTCGACATCAAGACCATCATCTTCTGACTCTTCCTCACGGCGAGTCGTTGATGCCTGCTGGAGGCTGTGAGAGCCATGGGCGGGCGGTGATGCAGCGCTTGCACCAAGGGCGGCGCGAGAAGATCCCACATCATTTGAAAGCGACGGGATAGATGGCGACGCGTCAAATCCGAAACTGTCTTCATTGTTGAGCAGAGCCATAGCGCTCTCACGGTTGCGCTCATAGTTGTGGCGAGCGGTGGCGTTCGTACCTGTGCTGGGAGCATACCGGGATGCCAAGGACGCGGCTGAAGACGAAGCCTTGAGCCCAGGCGAGTAGACGGTATTGCGATCGTCGTCCTGCGCCTCAGCAGAATTGAGATGCGCATCTGCGCCGGCTGCGCTGGCGGGACTGAGCGCTTGGTGGAAGGCTGGGGCTGGCGCTTTTGCGAGAGAATCGAGATGTGAAGTATGTGGGGGTGCAGGCGAGGACGGTGGTCGGATGACAACACCCACAGGACTGATTGACTCATCGACAGCAGGAGAGTTGGTGATGACTACGGGCAAACGCGGATGTAGTGTCTGTTCTGATTTAGCCTCTTGTGCATCCGATGGTGGCTGTGGTGTCGGAGTTGCATTGCGGCCTCTTGTGCTGAGCTTGCGCATCATCTCGGTCCTCGCGATCTGGCGCTGCGAGAGCTGACGAGCGAGAGGAGGTGCAGCCTCAGCGATAGGTTCGAGGGGCGATGAGGAATGTTGCATGGTCTCGTTTGTCAACGAAGCTTCCGAGGGAGTAGTTGAAGCTAATTTGAGCATGCTCTGGCGCTCAACGCGACGCTGATGAATGCGCGAGATGCGTTTTGCAGCGGGGCCGGGAACAGCAATGAAGACGCCCTGAACGAATTCGGCCTTGTTTTGCGCCTCGGCCATAGCGGTGAGACCGTTGATGGTCCGACTCCTACGCAGGCCCGGGCGATTATTGATGGATTGGCGCCTGAGCCGTGTTTCATGCACAGACTCGTCGTCAGAAGCCATATCGGCAGGTTCATCGCCTCGTCCCGACATGGGTGTAGGCGATGGGGTAGCGGCACCTCGACCGATCAAAGTGCCTTCTGGGGTGTGATCGTAGAACACATCTGTGCCGCTATTGCCCAGAAGCTTTTCGAGAGCATATGCACGGGCAGCTTGACTGGCAGCACTTGTGCTGGCGCTTCTTTGAAGTCCGGCTGTTTCGCGTTCGAGGAGGATACGTGCACGCAACTGCTCGAGCGATGGAAGAGGTGATTTATTGAAAAGTCTCGGATTGCCTTTGTCCTGGAGCATGGGTGAATGCGAACGCGAGACCGTTCCGAAGGAGTCATTCGGTGAAGGCGCCCCAAGCATGGCATTGCTTGGTGGAGCAAGTGACGTAGCAGGTATAGTGGCGTCGATGAGCGGAGGAGCGACTGCATTGGTCTGCAATGTGAGCAAATCGGATGAACCATTGAAGGGAAGATGGTTGTTGTTGCTGCTGAGCATGGCAGGATTGTGAGCAGCACTCCAGTCGTATGGCGGCTCTGATGATGCAAACGAATCTAGTTGCGGCGAGGCATGGTTGGAATATGACGTCGATGCTGTCAATGATGTGTCAGGGGTATATGCCATGGGAAAGGAAGGCGGTGTGGGTGCTATGGGAAAAGCGTTTGAAGCAGCAGGTTTTGCCTTCATCTCGCGTTGAGAAGCGGCACGCTTGAGCATGGCGATGGCAGTCGTGCGCGCAACCGAGCCTTGCCTGTTCAAGCCCGGCGCAGCATCTGCCTGCGCCGACGTCATGTTGGATAGTGCAGCCGCTGCCAGATCGGAGGTCGGCGAAGTGTGCATCATGATGGTATCGAGACGAGGCAAGCGACCGTTATTTGCAGTTTGTCGAGGAACTGTTGAGCAGGGCGGTGGTCACGCCTTTTGCGTAGTGAATGCGCACCTTTGCTATCTGTCTAAGCCATCAGGAGCATGATCGCATTTGCAGCCGAAAGGAAGCGGGGAAGAATCAAAATGTTGGGATGATGAGGTGGTTGCTGGAAGCAGAAAAGAGTTCGTCAATGCAGTGATCGTTTATGCTGTCACTGTATGCGATCGATATACGGAGACCCCGACGATGGCTGAGTTGATGCTGAGTTGACTCGGATCTTGGCGTCCTAAGGTTGTGACTGATCGGAGTGACGATGTAGAGAGAAGTTGCGACGATATGACTGACGAGATGCGAAGATGCGGATGCCAACAATGCTCGAAGAAAAGGAGGGAATCGGGAAGGATCCGAATGATGGATGCCATTTGACGTTCCTGAGTGAACCGCGAAGACACTGTCGTGATCAAATGCATGCGCGTCCCACGCCAAGAGATCCGGGCGAATGTGCAGGATGCAGGTGCGTGATGGGACCAGGGGAAGCAAGACCGAAACGAAACACAAAAGAACAAGAAGGAGAGCGACAAGAGAAGAGAAAGAGTGGAAGAAAGGTTCTGTCTGGATGTGATCTTTCAGAGAGGTGTTGGTCTGATATCAATAAAATGGCGACAGCAACCTGAGAAATTGAACACATTCTGCGAAAAAGTGCGCGTGCGCGACTCAACTCAACTTACAACTGACACTTTGCAATTTCAAGGGTGCAGCTCTGCACACAGACAGACGCACAGAAAAGTGTGTGTCTCGGGATTCAGCCTCAAAATCTATTTTGTCACCTTTTCTCTTAATCTTTACTACCGTATTTCTGCCTCCGCTTGGCATGCAGGTCGCCCTTTATTTCTGTGAGGCGCAGCAGACGCGGCGGCTGTGCAGCTGTGCTCTGCTGCAACACAACAAATCTCAAGAAGAAAGGGCAAAATCTTAAATTTCCTTTGCCTTGCGGTTTCTTTTGTCAAATGGCCCGTAGCACAGCATAGCACAGCACGGCACGATTCGTCTGAAAATCCGCAACAGCTGCCGATATTCTGTCGTTGGCGTCTGACACCACACATGCTTCGGCACCTCTCCCGGCAGCTCGCAGATGCTGTGTCAGTGTGTGTACAGTACCTTTTTCCTCATTGCAGCATCGTCGCCTTGACCATGTTGGCAACATTTGCTTCACAAAAAGTGGCACTCGGATCCTCCTATCCGATTGCCATTAGCAAAGAAAGACTTAGCAAAGAAAGACTAGTAGTGCAGATGGCAGATGAAGCTTCACCCCGCACAATCTCTTTTTCCCTGTTTTAATTGATCTCCTTTTTTCGTCATCATTCCAACCCCAACGTGATTGCAAATACTTTGTATGAACTAGGTTTTCCATTGGTCAGTCCAGCAAGCAACTCATGGCTTCCATTCCCATCGTCCGCAGACACAGCGAAACTCATGGACCGAGCACAACCGCTTCAGTTCAGGCAGATCAGACAGGACATTCGAGTCAACGGATCGCATTAACGAGATAAAGACAATTCATATTGGGAAAAGAGTGAAGAGCTCATACGGTCAAAGAAGTCGAAGCCGACAGACTTTGGCCTCGTGACTAGAGGGTCAAAAGAACTGCCTTTCGAAAATCTTTTGTCCATACCAGCTGTCTTCCTCCTTCCGACATAGGGCTTGGAACAAAATGAGCGTGATCTACCAACAAAGCTCGAGAAGTTGGGTATCAAGTGCAGTGAGGAGGGACCACGTTTTTGCGGCATAGGTGTGTGAGTTCTTGTGCTCCTTCAGCGTCCCGTTGCCACTTTGAATTCAAACCCCTCTACCACAAGGGAAGTGAGAAAGCGACAACGAGTGCAACCAAAGATGGCACAAGTGCGATCCAGAGCGAGATCAGGGAAAGGAGGGATTGGGGAAACAACGAGGCCGAAGCCAAGGGTATATACTAGCGCATCTTGGTATCAAGTTCTAGAAACTAGATCCTTATTCCACAATGCGGTCGGCCTGGAACGCAGGGTTCACAGGTTGCGCGGGCTCGCTGGTGTGAGCAGCACCGTTGATGGCGGGAGCTGGCTTAGCAAGCAACGACTCGTCCTGAGCGGATCCGTTGAGGTGACCGGTGGTAGCACCGCCGTTGGTGGCAGGGATTGCGGTAGCACCAGTGCCGGCAACAATGGCACCGGGGGCGTGAGAGCCAGCTTGAGTAGAGTAAGCAGTGGCAGTCTGACCGGGCTGGCCAACACCCTGAGCAGCGGCCGCCGAGACGCTCGAAGCGTTGCCAGTGTTCGAGTGGTGGGCACCGGCGAGACCGGCAGCACCGACACCAGCAAGGCCAGCAGCGCCAGCAGCACCGGCGGCAGCAGCACCAGAGGTGCCGGCACGCTCACCGGGGTTGTTGGGCGAAGGGCCAAGGTTCTGGGTCTGGGCCGAGGTGGTGTTGCGAGGGTCCTTCTGGCCAGGCTGGACAATGGTGAAGGCGGGCGAGTACCAGTCCTTGTTGGCGTGACCGGGCTGAGCCTTGGCAGCAGCATCGCGCTCATCGACCTTCTGGATCCAACCATCAGGGTGACCAAGGTTGGGGAGAATCGAGTTACGCTTCGAGGTGGCGAGCTTGAAGGTGCCGTCGCTGCTCTTCTTGTCGTCCTCGTTCTTGGCAAAGGTCTCCTTGAAGGCGTCGCCCACACCCTTGCCCTCGACCTGCTTGTTGCGCTCAATGCGGTCACGGAGCTCGACGAGCTGACGGTCGAGGTCCTCAAGAGCGTCGCGGATGCCCTGCTCGGCAGCCTTGGAGATCTGCTTCTTGATGATTCCGGTAGCAAGAGGACGGAGCACCTTGATGAGGGTGTCGTGCTTGCTGTTGCGGATGGCAAACTTGAGCTTGTCGACCTTGGCAACCACCTGCTTGACTTGGAAGATGTGGCGGCTCTTCCTGCCCTTGGGAGCGTTCTCGGCCTCGAGGTGGACAGTGACGGTCAAGCCCTTGCCACCAAGGAAGACATCGGCGGTACCGCGCTCGTTGAGCTTGGGGAAGCCCATCTTCTTCTTGAAGAAGAAGTGAACGTCACGCATGTCGGTCTGGATCTGGTGGAGGGTAAGCTTGAACGAGTGCTGGTGACGGTCACCGAGCTTGTCAAACTGCGAGAGCTTGAAGTGGTTGCGGATGTCCATCTCGACCTGCGAGGGCAGGATGTTGAGCAAGTCGATGGCGAGGTTCTCAATGACGAGGTCGACCTGCTTGTCGGTGTACTCGATACGGGGAAGGGGAACGAGACCGACGTGGCTGAGGAGCTCAGGAAGGATGGGGTCACGAATGTCGCTCCAGAGGTGAGGCTTGAAGGTGAGGTTGCCATCCGAGTTGAGGAAGAGGTCCTTGGTGATCTGGGTGATGTTGTCACCGAGCTTGCGGTTCAAAGGGTCCGAGTTCATCGACTTGGCAAAGTGGGTGACCTCACGGAAGAGAGCGTCCTTGTGAGGGACGTACTTGCCCTGCGAGCGACCGTCAGCGGCAACGAAGAACTTCTTGCCAGACTCGGTGAGCTGCCTGGCCTGAGTGTTGGCCTCGTCCTTCATGATGAAGCCAGGCTCCTGCAGACACTTTCGGATGTAGGTGCTGAGGCGACGGAACCAGTCCTTGAGCTCGGGGTCGTTGTTGGCATCAGTGTAGAGCTGGTCAACGGCATCGATGATGGGCTGAGTGGGAGCACCGTTGGCGAAGCGCTCGATGAGGCGACGGAAGGTGGTCTCAGCGGTGGCGACGTTGCCCTCGGAGCGAACGTTCTTGGCGCTCTCAGCCGACTGGTTGGCAACGTGAGTGGCGTGGCCCTTGTACTGCTCGAAGAAGTTGAGGAAGTAGTCCATGGCATCTTGGTAGTCCTTGTGACGCTGGCACTCGACGACGACCTTCTTGAGACGGTAGTAGAACTGGTCGCGACGCTCCTGGGGGAACTTCTCCTTGAGGTAGTCCTGGGCCTTGTCGCGCTGCTCCTTGGCCATGTCCTTGTGCTTCTGGGGGATCTTGTCAGAGAGGAGCTGAGCCTTCTGCTTGGCAACCTCGGCAACGGCAGCCTGGTTCTCCTGACGGCTGGCGTTAGGGTCAACGGCGGCCTGCAGGTCCTGAGCGTGGTTAGCACCCTCCTGCTTGGCCTGCTCCTTGCCCTCCTGGGCGTCGGCCTTGGCCTGTTCCTTCTTCTTGAGCAAGTCAGGAATGTCATCGTGGAACTCGTCGTGAGGAGCAGGCTGGTCAACGCTGGCGAGACGCTCCTCATCAGGACGAGCGACCTCGGCAGCCTTGGCGGCACCGTCAGCGAACATGTCGCGACCGATGTAACCAAAGTCCTGAACAATCTTGCGGAGCTCTCCGTTGCGGAGGAAGAGGGTAAGGAGAGTGCGGAAGGCCTCACCGGCGGTCTCACCATCCTTCTTGGCGTCCTGGCCGGAGATGGGAGCCTTGACGTTGACGTTGCTGGCTACATCAGCCTTGCGAGTAGCGTAGAGGAAGTTCTGGAACTCCTCCTCGCCGTTCTTGTTGATGACAACCTGACGAGAGGTCTCGATGAGCTCACGAATGTCCTGGATGAGCTTCTTGCCATCGGGCGAGAGCTTGTTGGTGTCAACAGGCGAGTTGGCGAGCGTGTACTTGAGGGTATCGTCAATCTGCTTGTTGTCAGGGTATCGGCCCTCACGGAAAGCCTGGATGACACCGAAGAAGCGCATCTTGCGGTCGACATCGGCGGCCTTGTTGTGGGAGCCAACGGCAGAGGTGACAGCGTTAGCTGCGGGGTTCTCGGAAACCTGAGAAACGGCGGCGGGAACAGTCGACATGGTTGCGAGAGTTGTTCGAGTGGCTGAGAAGGTTGAAGAGAGTTTGTTTGCGTTGAAAAAGAAGATTCAAGCGAATTCGAGCCAACAGACTATTGATCGAGATCAAGCTGAGATCTGGGTTAAGCGAGTCGGAAAAAGTATCGCAGGGGACCAAGACAGGTGTGCGATAGAGAAGAAAGTGTTGGTATGATGTTGAAGCAGATAGTGGTAGGATATCTGCTAACTGGTATCAATGGTATGTGGTAGTTGAAGGGGAAGCGTCAAGGTGACAGCGGCTCCAGCTAAAGATCTATATACTTTCACAGATCGAGAGGCTAGAGGGCGGAATGAGCTGAGTTGCAGTCAGAGTGTCAGCTGTCGGTCCATCCGATGACGAGCTAGCGAGAGGGAGGTTGAATGTTGAGCGAGATGACCCAAAAGCCAGATTTGGAAACAGTCGCAACCACAAATGGAAAATGGACAGGTGCCAAACGCTGGAATTCTGCAGGTTCGTGCGTGAACGCTCGGCAGAAGAACAGTGTGAGCAAGAGATGCATGTCAGCGCGTCATTCCTGGTTTAGTTTCATTCATGTTGCATTACACTTGGAAGCATTCTGGCGTAGACAGTGTGGACAAGCGGAGTGACCTGACTGATTGACTGACTGACTGACTGACTGACTGAATGGAGTGAGAGGCCGACGCCAATTCCTTGCAGCTTGCAGCGCAAAAGGAAGCAGGACTACGCCGATGATGAGAAAGCATGGTGGAATCGAGGCCTTGGAGCAGAGAAGAGCCACATCTGCATGATAAGTCACTCAACTGACTATTGGAACCAAAGTTACGCTCTTCTGCTTGGAGAAGTTGCCGAAAACGGTCAAGCAAAGCAAAACCAAAATGTGGAGGTTAAGCGCCTTTTTTCTTTTTCTTTCTCGACGATTTTCAAGCTCAGACCAACAGTGGCACCTGGAGTTACAGAGTGTGAGTCGAGCTGCAAGGAAAAAGTTGTCTTAGTTGGAAGTGATGGAAGAGTGTGATGATGTTGAAACGGCGATCTGCAAGTCAAAATAGAAATCGCATGCATCAAGGCACTTTGACAGAGCCGATGCGTTTGGCCAGACTGGGCTTGAACGGTGAGTAAGACCACGCAGCTCCACCGTCACTCAAGTAAAGCATGGATCGACGCCGTTTACGCACTCACATTCAACTCTCGAGCCTGTCTGATCAAGCTGTCGACTGGACTTTTTACTAGCCTCACTTCTTCTCGGCTGTTCGAGCTGCTACCACTGTGCGCTCAGACGTAGGATCCGACATATGAATTGTTGCGCTCGGTGTTTCCGCCTTGGCAATTGATCCTTCTTCTGCACACATACAGGAAGTCGGCTTTGGATGGGTACGCTTGAACCCTTCATTTTCTCCAATCGTACAACCTCCCAATCACATCACATCACATCACATCATATCGCATCACATCGCGTCGCATAGCAGAGCATCACATGGCAACAGCCTTGAAGTTGCAGCCACACACGTCGCGTTGTGAAGATCACACACTCAGACCCATCATCGGCTACGCCAGTCACGCCGACATGACCTTGAGAGCATGATCGGGCGCATCCGAATGGAGCTGAGTTGAGAGTTAGGTGAACCTTTTGTGACTGTAAGGAGAAGCACCGGCGACAGCGACTCAGCTTGGCTCTGATGCAGCCGCAGTGAGAACCGACCGTCCACTACAGTGCTGTACAGTACACCGTCATTCGCCGTCAATATACGGTAGCATGCGGACCCTGTAGAAATCAATTGGCCGAAACGCAGCCGCGACTCTTTTCTTTCCATCTTCCCCCCGACTGTTGGGGACCCCGCTGAGCTGCGAACATGGGCATGACGTGCTCGATGACGATGACACGTATTCTACTCTACCGCTCTCCATCCTTTACTCAGGGTCTTGACTTGAGCCTTGACACGGCAGGACATCCACCTCGTGTCTGGCACTCTTATTCGTCATAGCGCAGCTTGCCACAGAGCTTGATACCCATGTGAGCTTTGTTTTCTTTTCATGTCTAACCTCCAGGATCACCATATCGAGGGCTGGCGAGCGACGAAAAGCGCCAGTGGGTGCAAGCGGATTGGTCTCGAACAACCCGGCCGACGGCCTTATCTCAAGCGAGATGATCGACCTCGAACTGAGAGTGAAACTGGAACCCGCCTATCCCTTCCTTAGACGGTTACTTGAATCACACCCACGACTACTGTATGGTTCCAGCTCCAGCTCCGGCCCTGACTCGGTCAAGTCAGATTGAGTCCATTCTTACGTTTCACTTGGTTGATTCGGTCAACCTGACTTTCGTTCGGTCTACCGCGTGACACCAAGATACGATATACAGTACGGTCACGCTGACTTTTCACAGGACATGGGTCAGTTGGAGTCAGTCAGTCAGTCAGTCAGTCAGTCAGTCAGTCGCTCGCAGCGCTGCTACGACTTGGGACTGCAGGCCCGTTGAATCCATTATTTTGAGCCTTGAACCCATCTGAGCAACAAGGGTTGGCGGCAAAGGAGCTACCAATTTTGGCAACCATTCGGAAAACCAACGGCGACCCATCCTGGTAGAATGAATGCATGGCGTTTCCGAAACGGCGTTACACAGGCGTCATGTATTGTACGAGTTTGACCATCTTCCCCAGGGTTTTCCGCTCGCTTTTCCCTCATTTCTTTGACCCTAGGGCAACTTATTGCATACAGTACAGTACTGTACAGTTAGTGCGAATTCTCTCGGCTGTTCCCAACAAGTCGCGCTGCTTTTGCACGTCTCTTGTTGCGCAGGTCGGATCTTGATGCACAATGTCGTCACTCAAATGCGCCTGTCAAAATCTCTGGCATTTCCGAAAAAGTCAGGCCCTCAGCTCGATTTCTTTTTCCTGGACCCCCATCTGTTCGCCAGCGAAAGATCGACAAACTGTCTCTGTACAGTACAGTAGTTACTTGTATTGTAGTGTGGATGGGGGTTTGTCTTTCCGGTTGTATCGCCGATTTTGATACTTGGAGCTTGATCGAACTCGATTTGCCTCTCGATGGCACCCTCGCACTTCAATCGGTTGAAGCGGTCGAATACCGCCTGTTGCTGTCTTCAACACACTCTGCAACTTGTCTATTGCAATCGAGAATTCTTTATTTTTTCCCCCTTAGTTTGGGAAGGCTGGTGTGGATCGATTTGATTGTTGATTATTTTTAGCATCATCCAACACCATCCAGTACATGCCCAAAAATAAACCCCTACATCCCCTCGCCATGCGATCCATTTAGCCGCCAAGCTACAGTAGTACAGTAGTACTGTAGCTCGCATTATTTGGGTTTGACAACCAGCTCCACGCACCACGGATCGGGGAAAAGCCCTACATACACCCGATTCACACCCCAAACCCCACACCCCAAAACAAGATGAGAGTCCGATTGATTGATTGATTGATTGATTCCATATGTGGTCGAGCCTTGCTATCACTACAGTACATGGGGATGCTGTCTCGCTTTTTACTCTGTCTCTGTCTCTCTCTGTCTCTCTTTCGAGGGAGAGAGAAAATGGGGGCCGATATCAATGCTCGATCTCATCCTCATCATAATTGCCTAGGATCGCTGCATCTTCATCCGTCGACAGATGCCTATACCCACCATACGCTCCCCTTGATCTATTCCACCTGTTCCTCAGCAACGGAACCTTGTCCCCTGCCATCTCGCTCACCCGCGCCCAGGCCGCACTAACCGCCCCGACCACAAACCTCGGCACCAACGCCAAATTCTGCATCCACTCGGAATCCGCACCGTACAACCGATTCGAACTATCCGGCAATCGAATCCGACCCGAACCCAGACTACCACCGCCACCACCGCTAGCCTGTTTCTTGGCCCACCAATACCCCACCAACCCTGCCAATCCAAACGGACAAAGAATCACCGTAGCCCACCAAACGAACCCATGTCCCGCCAGATTGTTGCTGCAAACATGCGCGGTTCCTCGATCCGGTCGCATACCTCCCTTGCACGCTGACAACGGAATCTTGCGAACGTTCGTCCGTTCGTACCAGTATCCATCGCTCTCGCTCGCCCAGCACTGGCTCGCCTCATCCGTCGCCAAGGGCGACACTCCAGGGTACAGCACGCACTTGCCGTTCGCGTCGCGGTAGTGGTTGAATTCGCACTCAAAATCCGCCTCGGTACAGGCGCATTCCTTAACCACCGAATGAGGCTGCACAATTTTCTCCCCAACATAGCACTCGGCGCGCCTCTTGCGCCGGTAGTAGAACGTCTGCTTGCCAAACAGACACTTTTCCGCGCGTTCTTCGCTCGGCGACCACAGCTCAAAGTCGTCCTTCTCGGGATGGTTCGGGTCCAGCACGCATTTGCGCGTTTCCAGGGCCGAAAAGTCGAGGTAGACGGCAACCGACTTTGTAGCCGAGCCGTTGGGAGTGCCGATAAGGACAAAGCGTCGGTGCGTGTCTTCGGGATCGTTGAGAATCTGAGCGATGCGCATCTTTTCCCCAAACGCATACGATTCCCACGTCTTACCCTGGTCGAGCGAATACAAAACTGTATCCGTCGCCTTTTCGTCGTTGACGAGGATGATGATGGAGCCCTGATCGCCAAACTCCCACTTGTGCGCATCCTTGTGCACTTCCTCCCAAGTGAACCCACCATCTCGAGTCAGGAAAGTATCCGAATCGAGGTAAGGAGCGAGCTTGCGTCCAACATTGCCGACCCCCATCATCAGACCCACGGCTGAAGGACTGCTGTACGTATCCCTCGGATCGTCTCGCTCCGTGAAGCCGTGCAGATGCAAATCGCATCCCACTTGACTGCACTCGTAAGGCTGATCATACACATCGCGACTTGGAGGAACGATCGGCTTCCACCTTCCACCATCGTTATGCGTGATCCTCGTGACCAAATCCTTCTGCCTCGAGATGGATGCATCGTCAGGGTTGTTCACCACATTGACCACCGCTACTCCATCCAACCCGAGCATCTTTTCAAAGTCGACGAAACCTTGATCGTTGCGGTTGACAAAGTCGAGCGACTGTGCGTAGAACGTGCCGTTCGAGTTCGACTTGAGCAACGTACCCCATTCGGAGCCCTTCTCTTGATGCGTTGTAAAGTGCAGGAAGATGGCGTCCGTCACCGAGTCCAAGACGGTGTAGGCCTTTGTGCCCAGCTCCATACCCGGTGGGAAGTGAATTGGCGAAAAGTCTTTGCCGTTGAGCGACACCTGAAGCTTGAGGCTGGGAGTCGAAGTCGACGAATCGTACTCGGCAACCACGAGGTACTGCTCAAAGACTGCGAATCCGATGATCGCATCAAACATGGTCGTGCGCCTCTTGTAGAACTCGTCTCCACGTACCAGCCTTCGCTTGTTCGAGACCGTAAAATCCCTCTGGTTGCCTCTCTTGTCCTCGTAGCTCTCACAGAAGATGCTACGCACATCCATCTTGAGCTTCTTATCCCTGGCCCACGAGCACGTTCGAACGTAGCTGTCCAGCTTGTCCCAATTCCTACCGTTGTCGATCGAATACCACGCTTCCGCATGGCAGTCCTTGCCGGTTGAGAAGGTGCAATCACGGCTTCCGGTCCAGATGAGCCAATCCGACTTGTCCGGGTGGAAGTCGAGGATCGCAATGCCCAGGCCGTTGGCAGGGAGAGGCGCGGAGAACCAGTCCCAAGTCGCGCCTTGGTTGGTCGTATAGTATACTCGCTGACCTGCGGTGACGAGATAGCCTCTCTTCTTGTCGTATGCATGCAACGCCATTGTAAGGAATCGATCGTCAGACCCAGTCGGTGGACCATCGGCCACAAGCTGCTTCCACGAGTATCCATCGTTGAGCGACTGGAACACCGTGCCATCCGCCAGCTGCACCAGGACACTCGAGGATTCGGGGAAGTACATCTTATCCATCACCAGCGAAGGGAAGGTGAACGACTTGTGCAACACCTTTCCTTCCTGCGGGACGTTCTTCCCGCTACACGACTTTTGCGTCTTTTCGTCCTTTCGAATGCCTCGGCTCGGGTCGCAAGTATTGCCGGGCACTTTGCGGTAGCCTGACGATGCAAGGTACGTATCTTCTGGCTTGACGCAAGCTCCTGCGGGAATATGCTCTGCACCGGTTGCAACGCAATTTCCAGCCGTGTCGCGTGCAAAGCCGAAATCGCACTCGTAATCCGCATCCGTACAAGGACACGGATCTTCCTTACCCTCCGGATCATGGAACTTATCCTGGATAAAACAATCCGCATCCGCCTTTCTCCTCTTATACCACTGCTTATGACCCATCAAACAGCTACCTTCCTCCTTGGCCTGCACGTACCATTTCTCCATATCCCCCTCTCCACACTTTCGCTTCTTCAAGTCTGCAAAGTCGAGAAAGATGGCCAGATTCCTATCCTTGCCTCCTGCTTGGGTTCTTGTCTGACCCCCGATGAGGAGAAACTTGAGCGAAGTGCTGTCGGGGATCGTCGTAAGCACTTTGGCACGCATCTTGACTCCGAGGTTGAGCTTCTTCCAATCTTTTCCAAAGTTGGTCGAATAGGAAACGTGATCCGTCACATCCTCATCATCCACCATGACCAAGACTGATCCTTGATCGCCAAACTCGTACTTGTGCGCATCTTTGGTAACCATCCTCCACGTCCTGCCTGCGTCCGTGCTGAGAAAGGTATCGCACTCATCATAATCCTTGAGCGTCTTGCCAATCGTTCCTACCCCCATGACGAATCCGGGAGCGAACGAAGAGAACAGCTTGCCCACATTCGTCTTCCCCGAAACGCTCCAAAGGTGCAGCGCGCAGTTCTGACTATCGTTGGGATCGCAATCGATCTTGTTCCCCTCACTATCCACGCTTGGCGGCTTGATAGAACTCCAACTACTCCCATCATCGAAAGTGATTACACTCTTGACCGCATCGTCGGTTTGGACATTGGCAATGCCGACACCATCGATCTTGACGAGGTGCTCAAAATCCACCAACCCTTGCGTGTTTCTTCTCGTCCCTCGGAGCGATTCGACAAATTGCAACCCGGTCGAGTCGGACGTGAAGAGCACTCCTGTGTTGTCAAAGATCGAGTCTACGACGTCGATCATGATGCTATGAGACGTGGAGTCGACGACCGTGTAAGCGTTCTCTCGCAAATCCGAGCCGTGCGGGAACTGGGCTTTGTCCCACTTGACACCATCCCGTGTGACAAAGAGCGCCATCTCCGTCCCCGCTTTCGAGCTGCTCCCTTGCGAATCCTTCAACGCCGTCACGAGGAACCTCTTACTCGGGCCCAGACCCGCAAAATGTTTCGCATTCCTCCCCATATCCAACTCGACCATTCTTTTCGTCTTGAAAAAGTCGTCACTTTGGAACAACCTTGTCGCTCCGCTTTGCGCAATCTGTCTCTTGGTTTGGTCCTTGGCATCCTCCCACGCAATACAAAAGATCCTGCCCATCGCCTCCTGCTTGACCTCGATCTCCTCGGTCGCCTTTGCCCAACTGCAATGCATCACAAACTCCAACAACCTATCCGGGTTTGTCGCGAAGGCGTCTTTGGTGTAGTATGCTTCGTCATGGCAAATGCGGCCACCCCAGGGGGTCCATCTGCCGCATTTCTTGCCGGTGAAGATGATCCAGTCCCAATGTTTGGGATCTGCGTGGAACTCCATCGGCGCCCCCGCTCTTGTTGCGGGTGGGGCGGGGGTTAGGAATTCCTGCCAAGTCTTGCCCCTGTCGGCGGAACGCCAGTGGGTGGTCTCGGAAGAAAGGATGAATGCGGTTTTGGGGTCGTAGGGATGAGGGGTGAGCAGGGCGGCTTTGCCGGTGGAAGAGCCAGAGATGGGTGACCAAGTCTTGCCCTCATCGTCGGAACGGTGGACGGTGCCAGAGGTGGCGTCGTGATAGAGGGCGACGGTGGAGTCGGGAAAGTAGTGGATCTTGGAGGGGAGGTGAGGGAATCGTGTGACTGAGACGCCTGGGTCGGCGGCAAGGGTTGGTGTGCAGAGTAGGAGAGGGAGGAGGAGGGTGAAGATGGGAAGGAGGAGCAGCGAGCGGATGCTGCGTGCCATCTTGGGCGAGATTTGGTGGTTCGGCGTGACCAATGGCGGTAAAAAGAATCGTGATGGTGGAATGCAAGGAGCAAGTAGGTGAGAGGTGAGACTGCGATCAAGCGATCGAACGATGAGCGTAAAGACAGTAGTAGTAATTATTCGAACCGCCCGTTAGCAACTGAATGCGCATTCGTCCACTGTCGTAGTCGTAGGCCTGCGATCGATCCGTGCTGTGTCGAGTTGTTGACCTGGATGCAGTTCGACAGGCTAGTCGATGTGCCAAACAGCGTTGTAGACGAGTGCGAGAAGGTTGAGGTGAGAAAGCAACAGTCAAACCCTGAATACTGTGAATGCCAACAACTGGCTGACTGGTTCGTTGGAATAATTGCAACGCGGCGCGTGCACAGCCAGCTTTGACTCTGAGTGTGGAGCTGCAGTTCACGTATTTTATTAATCAATGCCAACTTGGCGCTATCATGCGATCCCCATTTTGCCCGATTGAGGCAACACTCAGACACACACACACGCACACACACATCCCACATGCACGGAGTCCAACCCCGCCGAGCTCATTCCGTCAACGCATCACACGGAGTACTGTGTAGTAAGATAGTGGGATAGAAGCTCTAGCATTAAAGCAAACAAGCAAGCAAGCAAGCAAGCAAGCAAGCAAGCAAGCAAGCAAGCAAGCAAACGATCAAGATAACAATTACATGTGTGACCTTCCTGGGGATACCGAGCCATATATAGATTCGAGTGACGAGCCCCGCTCATCCCAAGAGAGATAGAGGCGGGGCTTACTTTTTCTAGAACAGCTGCCAACGTAGCGTGTATGGCGTGGCAGGCCATTCCTCCTTCCTTCCTTTGAAATCCGGGAATACGAGAGAATGCTGGGTGTGTAAGTGTGTGTGTGTGTGTGTCTAGTGTCTAGAAATACAGTTTGTTGATTGGTGAGGTTGATGGATGAATGAATGCCTTCTTACTGTCCCACTGGGTTCGTGGGGAAGTTCAAGTCGAACGGAAGAGCTGAAGCGTTGATGGGGACGGGCTGAACCAGTGAGTTTTGCTGTCCGCCTTGTCCGGCTTTGGTATCCATATCGAGCCATGGCATGCTAGCAGAGCTAGGATCGACCTTCCCACCGTTAGTGGGAGGAGTGTCTTCCTCTGACGAGCTGGTTCCGCTAGCAGCCAGCGCGGAAGGGTATTGGCCTCCGCGTTGAATCAGTTCGGGAGTTGCCGAACTTAAGGGCGTTGCAGAGGCTTTCAGTTCCGTCGACGCGAATGGACTAGTTGCAAAACCTGCGGGGAGCGTGCCTGTACCGTTGGCATCGATCGAAGCATGCAATGGAGAAGCGTTGGCATGCATTCCCATGGGGTTGTGGGAACCTAGGAAGCCAGCACCGGGTGGTGCCAGGTGGGTGGATGAGGCGGGTGCCTCCAGATTAGCATTAGCGGTGAAAGGTCGGACAATGTGTGCTGGTGAAGCGAGGTTGTTAGCACCAGCTGCAGCGGCTCCTGGTGCAGCTGCAGAGTACGTAGCCTCGTTGTAAGTCGGCGCAACAGATCGTTGCACACCTGTGGAAGCTGGACGAGACATCATGTGGGAATGGGGACGCAGATCAGGGAAAGGCGATGCTGAGCCTTCCAGACCGTGTTCCATAGTACCCTTTGACGCAAACGCAGCAGATGCTGTCGCAGCCGACAACGATGCGTCCTGTGGTGGCTGCGGCGAAGCGCTTGGAGAGATGAATGTTGGCTGAGGCGCGGTCAGCCCGCCGAATGCATCCTGCTGCTGGAAGAAGGTGGGTGCCAGAAGCGAGTTGGCTGTCACAGGTCGCTGCATGGAAGAGCCCTTGGAGCCGCCTGATAAGGCATCGGAAAAGCTGAATCGACGTCCTCCCGGTGTGAAAACGGTCCCACCCGGGGTGATACCGAATCCAGGCGTGGCGGGAGAGACAAATATGCCCATACGATCGTTGTTGGGCATCGAAATGGACATGCTTGCGATCTGCTCTGCTCTGGTCGGATTGGTGGAGGTCGTTGCTGAGGCTGTAGTGTTGAGCTGAGTTGACATGCCATTTGAACCAGAAAGCGTCTGTTGGGTTGTAACACCAGGTGCCAATGCGCCACCGATCATGTGCTGTGGAAGAGCAGGATTTGCAAGGAAGGGCTGGGTGAAAGATACCGGATTGAAGACGCCCTGATTAGGATTCTGACCAGGAGCGGCTAGGTTGCCAGCGGATCGGATCTGACTTTTCTGTCGGATGGCCGCATTGACTGCTTGCTTGGCTGTTGGTGATACGCCCATTGAAGCGTTTGCTGAGCCAAACTGGATAGGAGATGCACCGTTAGCCATAGCGAGTTGGGTGGTGCGCGGTGGAGAGAGCGGCTCTGCCTTACGCTTGATGCCACTGGTTCTGCCATTGCTACTGCTTCGTCCGCCTGTGCCGCCATTAGATCCACTTCGTCCAGCAGAGTCCTCGTCCCGACCACTGGCGCTAGCATTGTCATTGTCATCTTCATTGTCGTCGCCATCGCCGTCGTCCGAGTCCTTGTCAAGGTTGAGGTAATGCTGAGGACCCTTCCTCTCTGCTGCCCCCTCATACTCGGTGTATCGCAAGAGGAGGAGATCGATATCGGTGGAGCAAAACTCGGCGAGCTTGCCGTTGTGGCCGAAAACGATTACGGCAACCTGCGAATCGGTCAAAACGGCCAATTCGTGCGCCTTTTTGAAGAGACCCGCTTTACGCTTGAGATAGGTTACGGAACGGTTGCGATCCTCCTTGATGGGCTGAATCTTGATCTTCTTGCGACCCATCTTGAGAAAGGCAGAGTGTATCCGTGCGGTTCTTGTGTGGAAGAAATCGACCGTTGTGAAGCGTGCTCCGCGCGATGTCGCTCAAGGCGTGAGCTGATCGAGGGCAGGTGAATTTGCGACTGAAGGCGAATCAGCGGTTCGGTGCTCGAAATGTAGAATGTTCCGAAGCGTTGCGTAGGGTAGGAAATGGAGAGCTGGGTGGGTCTACTTTACGCCAGCATCGACTGTTCTGTCGACTTGAAAAGAAGACGCTGCGATTGCTCCTTAAGGTCAGAGTGTCGATGGGTCGTGCAAGAGATGACCGTTTCGTGTGTGTGTGTGTATGGTCAGAGTGAGAGCGAACGGACGAGGGTATCCCGGAGACACAACTGATAAAAAAAACTGTTGGTATGAATGGCTGCCGTCAAAGGGGAAGATCGAAGCAGTAGACGGTGTCCGATGAGTCGCGAATGCAAAATTTACGGTGTGCGGGCTGTGTTTGGCGAACGGAGAAGATGATGCTCGTCGCGAACACGTATATGAAAGGCGGACGAAGGAGGTGGAAATGGGGCAAGAGACTGAATCCGAGATGAATGATGTAGAAAGGAGTCAAAGGTGCCAAGGTGTTTGAGTCAATGATGGAAAGTACAAACGGAGGTTGAAACGGGGATGTATGAGTATGTGTATACGCGGAGGGTTGAAAGAGGGAGGCAAGCAAGCAAGCAAGCAAGCAAGGAAGCAAGCAAGCTATGGAGCGGAGAAGGTGTGTTACTGCAGCTGTGACTGCGCTAATTTACACGAAAGGCGAGCATCACACAATTGCTGGTGCTGCCCTGCCCTGCCCTGCCCTGCCAAGGTGGGCTCTGAATTTGACCAAGAGAGACAAGACAACGGCAAATGAACGAAATCAAAATGCTGCTGTCCGAAAAGTGTCGGTCAGTCCTAAAGAGCAACAGCAGCATCATAAGCACAGATCGGAGGGCGAATTTCCAGCAAGAGCGGGGTCCTTTGATGAAAAGGATCAAATTGAATTATTAAAATTAAAAAAAATAACCACGTAATTTGATAATGTGGACATTTCATTTCCCTTTGCTCGCAAGAATGGCCTGCAAGACCGCACTTTGAGCGCTTCCGATCAACACCAGCTCTTAGATCTCTCGAGCTGTATTACCGCTGGTTGAGCCAGAAACACATGCAAAATTACAGTATTGTATGTGCGCTCGCTGTTGGTCGGCGTGGGCAGTGCTTGCAACCGAAACAGCCAAAGTTTAAAGGCCTAGCCGACGTTGGAATCGGCCATGCCGAATGCTGGCCAAGCCTTTTTCAACAACTGGACTGTATCGTACAGTACTGTAGAGTATGTGTATGATTGAACCAGGACGATTCACACCAACTTTCAAATGGATGGCCGTGCCACCTGTCAGGAAGCTCATCAAGCAATGAAGCGAGATCGTGACGTCTTGGGTCGCCCCGACCTCTTTCCGTGCCATTCCCATTCCCAGATCGGAAGTACCGAGCCTAGTTGAAGCTCTCACGTAGAATCTCTGGAATCGTGGCAGAATTTTTAGTTTTTGCCAAAGTTGTGATCGTGGGATGCTACGATACGAGATGTGGGCCTTACCTGACCGTACTGTACCGCATGATCTCACAGAAGCAGATATTGTACAAAGGAAAAACCCTGTCCAATGCAACTGTTGCATGGCTGCATCATCACGCCGTTATGTCTGGCCTCGATCTCAAAAAGCATGCCGCGGCCAATTTGGTATTCGGATTGAGGTTCAGGGCAACCCGGAAGAGCTCGGTTAGAGAGCGGCGAGTGTTATTCTTGATTCAAGCTTGCTGCTGTTTGCTGTTTGCTGTTTGCTGTTTGCTGTTTGCTGTTGTCGCAACTTGCCCAACCCTCTGCAAATTGATACTCCGTCGCGATCCACAAGTATTGTAGAAAGGGTATTCGCTCTTCCTAAGCAATTGCCGACCGATCAAGTTCGAGAGATCGTGGAATTCGCACTCAATCCAACCAACTCTATGATGGCCCTTTCTTTCCCCCTTCTCCACTCGCAAAACGTTGGCCCCTGCTGCAGCTGCAGCTACTGGCGCTAGCTGCCCACATCCCGTCTTCGCATCGGCGTATCCTCGTTGAAAAACACCGACGTTGACACAGTGTCATACAAGCAACCACCTTCATAGGATTCGGCTTTCCGATCTTCTAAACGTACTCTACTTTACCTTGACTTTGGTCATTTGCATACCTTTATCCAGCATCGCTCTGCACACAAGGTAAGGTAGCAACTTTCAGTCACCAGACTCATATAACTCTTCTGTCTTGGCTACAGTTCCAATTGATTTCGGAGTGTGGCTTCTGCCATCGTCTTGAGGTTGATCATCTGCAGTGAAGGAGACATCCAACAATCGAGCCACATCCATCCCAGGAAATCGCAACTTTTCGGAGCCAAGAGAAATGAGACAAAAAAAAAAGAAAAAAAAAAAAAGAAAAAGAAAAGAGAGTGAGGCGTCGACATAAGGTAATGCGGAGTGCGGAAAAGAGCCAGCCAGGGCTGAGCCTGATGAGCAGGGTTTCAAGGCTTTCGACGTGGCGCTGTCGGTCGACGTTGCCGACGCGGCTTGTGCAAATTTCCGATGGCTTTCTGAAATGTACAGTAAAAAGCTAAGCGAAGACATCACCAAGTGGCTCTAGAACCGCTTCAGGCATACACGCTCGCAATCGCAGGGCAACCGCAGAGAAATACTTTATATTTTTGTGGATTAGATTCTGATGGCTTCTTCGGATTCCGAACTTCTTCCTTTGAATTACCGTAGCCTTTGATATCATCACAATCACCGTGCTCCCGCTCGAGACGTCGATAAAGACTGGCGGTATTCGATCTTTTACAAACAGCGAAGTGCCGAGTCTCGCAGTCAAAGCTTGTGTGTTCCTGGCCTAGCTGTTTTGACAATATCGTCGATGCAGTACAGCTCGCACACAATGGCTCGCTCTAGTTGAGCTCCATTTGAGCCCTTGAAAACCTGCTTCTTAATCAAGATTCTCGCCGCTCTTCTGTCCGAGCTCTTGCCAGCCTTCACCATCCGATCCCTACAGTATGCGCTGACACTGTGGTGAGCATCAAGCTAACCATATGGGGCATGCGATGCTCTATCGGCCGTGGAATGAACTCCCCGAAAGCAATTGCATGCAACTAGCTCTGACAAGGCACGAAAGCCTGTACAAAGTTTATGCTCATCTGACACAAACATACTGTACCTTGATGGCGTCAAAATACCGGCGGGAGCTTCTGCTCACTTTGATCATGCCGAGCATCACATTGTTTCCATCCGAACTTGCATGACATTGTCTCTGTGCCATCTCGGTTCATATTGGACCGGTCCAGGAACAAGCCGAGATCGTTGGTGCTAACTTCAAGTTGACCGAAGTACTGGCAACCTCCTGAAACTTGTCGACGTCATGACGATTCGAAAGCCAAAAGCGGTGCGCTAACTTGCTCGACACAAAGTTGTCCAGTCCAAAGGGTGATGAGGGCGGGTGAGGACCAATCTGTTTCTCCCGAACGCCGAGACCAAACAGATCTACCGGGATGCTTCCGTTCGTGAGCCATCGGCAACAGCCTTTGATAGCACCTTACGTGTGTCTGCTTTGCCTCGCAAGTGCTTGTTGATAGCCAAATTTGAAAAAGAAAAAGAGAAAACGGTGTTGGAAGCGTCGAGGTGTCATCGGTCAGTAAGCTCTGTCTGCATGTCGGCGACGTCATCGCGCGTCTGCGTCTGTCTTTGCTCCTCGAATTTTGGGAATCTTTGTTAGAGCCGTTGAAACACTAACAGCATTCTGCTCGTTGAAATTTGATTGAAAGAGCCGGCCGGTTGCTCATCTCGGTGACTTGGAAACTCAAATTGAGGCGACAGTGTGGCTTCAGCTCTCTGCACCTCCTTCGCATGCAACCTGCAGGTAGAGAAAGACGCCGACTTTGCCAGCAACCTCACTGCAGAACTCACACATACGCACAGCACCTCGCAGCATCAACACCGAGATAGAGAGACATATCGAAACACACCCACACACTTACACTTGCTCACTCTCTGTCTCGGCACAGTATCGGCGAGAATGGTTCAAACGGTGCCATATCGAGTAAGTATGTCTGGTCAAGTCGGTCTTTGAGTCGTGCAAAGCAGCTGCAAAGATACTGTATAGGGTTAAAGGTAGGGCTGCGGCGAGCTGTGTGCTGTGTGCTGTGTCAAGATTGAAGCGGAGGGACCGACCCTTGAAACTTTCATCGCGCCCTGACCCCACGCCAAACCCACACGTCGCAGAATCATACTTGGGCGCCCCTGCCTGTGCCAAGCGCCGACTACTGCAGCCTGTCAACCTCGCAGAAGCCCCATTCTTTTCTCCTACCTGTAGTTGTCACCGCAAACTGTCCACTATGTACAATCACCGAGCAACATTGTGGTTTGAGTTTTGTTTCGCACGGCGAATTGACTGTAGGAAGGATCGAAACATGTTCTCAAGCTTACTGATAGGGTGGGTGATGCTTGATCTTCATGGCTTGGTTAGGCGTGTGGGTTCGTCTGCCATATGGCACACGAGCGCTCTGTTGTGCCTGGAGAGACTGGAGCAAAAACCCACGACACTCGCTTTGCCGCCGATTGAGAATTTTCTTGGCTTCTGTCTTTCCAAAAGATCGGCAACACCCTCTGCAATGACTGCCAATCAACTGTGAATCCACTTGGCCTCCTCTGCACTGCATTGATGCCGGCTTCGATTGATCTCTGAGTTACCTGCTAAAGTCACAAAATAATTTTCCGAGAAAAGGTGAGGAAACCCCTTTCTTTCATGTGTATGACTTTGCAGCCGAACTCTCGGGAGCGTGGTGACGCGCTTTTCTTACTGCGCTCTCGAAAGATTGCGACCAGCTCTCAAAATTTGTGGTGGTTTCGTGTGCCGCTGAGCCTCGGGGAACCCTCAAATCACACACACAGCACATCACACTCGCTTGTGATTTTTGAAAAAAAAAGGGCAGCACAGCGCAGCGCACCACGACTTGGCTTGCAGCTCGCATTCAAACCAACACCGAACAGCGTCGACTGCGCACGCCCATCTCACCCTTGACTTTCATCCATCATCATCATCCATACAGGTTGAGAGGAAGACAGGGACCGACAACCTTTCGTAACGTTGGTTCCTCTTGGTCTCACGATCAGACCCACCATCAATACTCGACTTCCGAAGACGCGATCAGTAAGCCTTAGCGTTTTTTATTCTTCCGTCAGCATCGGAAGGATTTCGTCGAGGCCGCATCAGCATATCTCTAGAGCTGCCTCGACGACTACGGCTCTCACATCGATTGTTGCGTCTCGCTTCTTACATCGGCCACCATCCGACCCCACGCGAATTCAGTCTTCTCATACATTCGGAATCATACCGACGTACCACACGCCTCTTTGTTAGTTCTAGCTGGTCTAGAGCTCATTTAGAACTACCGCCAAGATGACTTCACTCCCATACAAGTCAGCTGACCATATGGATATGGCCGACATCCCACTCAGCGATATCCAAACACCAGCTCAGCACCGACCTCGCACTTCCTCGACTGACTCCGTCGCTGGCCCTCCTCCTGCTCATTTCCTTCACCACCACCGCGAGGATGATTCGCACTACTTTGAAGGCATGGACACCGGCAACCAGGCCACGCACGAGTCAAAGCATCCAGCTCATGCCCACTTTACCAACGACAACAACAGCGCTAGTGCTAGCGCAAGTGGCAGCGGAAGAGGCAGCAACGGTGATTCCTCCAACGCTACCAAGAATGGATGGGGCATCAACGATACACTCGTAGAGCGTCCTGGACGACCCACCAAGATCGGTTTGCCTCCTTCGTCCGACGCCTTCGAGCCTCCTGTCGCTCCCTTTGCCAGCGGACGTCAGAGCAGGGCTAGCTCCATTGCCAGCTCGGCCGACGAGTCCGAAGACTTTGATTGGGATACCGACAGTGACGATGACGATGAAGTACAACCTCGTAAGGGCGCCAAGATCACGCGCGCCAAACGTGGTCGTAAGATCTATCTTGCCTGCCTTCGTCTTGCTCGTCCCGTTCGTATCTTCCTTGTCGCTCTCATCGGTACTGCCATCTGCCTGGTTCCGTTCATCGTCGTCACTTCCACCAACAGCTCATCCCCCGCTCGATCCGAGATCGTTGTGTGGAGTATCTGGATCGCAATCATCTGGGCCACCAGCTGCGCTACTTTCTTGGTCGTCGATTTCCTTCCTCCCATTGCACTTCGACTCGTCATCGCCGTCTATGGAAAAGCGCCCGAGATTGTCAAGACGTACATCGAAGCCTTTATGGCTACTACGCTCTACTTTAAGCTCGTACTCTGCATCACTTGGGCCTGGATCAGTCTGGGTGCTGTCTTGGCGATCCGCTTCAGCTCGGCCACGCGTCCATCGTACTTCCGTACCGTCTTTATGGTCATCCGTGCGCTCTTTGCGACGAGCATCATTCTCGTAGCCGAGAAGGTCGCCTTGCAGTCCATCGCGATCAATTTCCACAAGATCGCGGTCAAGGATCGATTGGAACAGAACCAGAAGGCGCTCAAGGCTCTTGACAAGCTCCACGAGTCCAAGTATCTCATGCAGAAGACGCCGAGGAGACTTGGGCGCAGCAGAGCCAACTCGCCAGGTTACAAGAACGCCTACAGCCATCATGCCGCCAAGCAGTCGAGGGATGGCTTGGGTGGATACTTCCCTCCTGGTCAGCAAGCCGAGAACGAGAAGCAGTCTCAGCATCATCACCACATGTCTCTTCATCACCACAAGGACGAAAACAAGACGCCCACGGAGCATGAGCAGCGCAAGAACGAACGCAAAGCCAACTTGGCTTCCCAAATCAGCGAGGCGATTGCCATGGCCACTTTGAAAGACAGCAAACTCTACAAGGGCAGTCAGCTTGGCTCGCAGCGATCGGCGAGGAAGTTGGCCAAGCTGCTCTTCACCAACCTCTCGGATCACAAGTCGACTTTGGTAGCCGAGGATTTTGTTCCCTACTTCAAGTCTGAGGAAGAAGCCAGAGAGGCCTTCAACCTGTTTGATGCCGACAAGAATGGCGACATCAGCAAGGAGGAGATGCGCGAAGCCGTTCAGAGGATCTACCGTGAGCGAAGGGCTCTTTCGACTTCGCTCAAGGACATGTCATCAGCCATTTCGAAGCTGGATGGTGTGCTGATGTTCATCGGCTTCATCATTGTCGTCTTTATCTGGTTGTTGATCTTCAACGGTGATTCGGCGGTGAGCAACATTGTTCCGCTTTCGACTTTTGTCGTTGGATTCTCGTTCATCTTTGGTAACTCGGCCAAGAACATCTTTGAGAGCATGATCTTCATCTTTGCCACTCATCCTTATGATGTTGGAGACTTGGTCTGCATCGATGAGGAGTGGATGTTTGTCAAGGAGTTTGGTCTTCTCTCCACCACCTTCAGGACCACTGTCAATCAGGAAGTTGTGGCGCCCAACGCTATGCTGGCTACCAAGAAGTACATTTACAACTCTCGTCGTTCGGGCGCGCAGTGGGAGTTTACTTTGATTCAAGTCGGATTCGACACTTCACTCGAGACTCTGGAGCAGCTGCGTATCAAGCTTCGCGCTTGGACAAAGGAGAACGATCGTGACTTTGGCGGGCCTTTGGACCTCAATTTCAACTCGATCACGCAGCAGAATGCGGTGGAGTTGGTGGTGGCGTTTGAACACAAGGGCAACTGGCAGGACTGGGGTGCGAGGTGGGAGAGGAGGACCAAGTTGATGAGGAGGATCAAGACGGCGTGCGAAGAGCTGGAGATTGTGTACCAGTTGCCGCCTCAGCCGATTGCGTTCCATCCCAAGTCAGGGCCAGCGCCGTTCAGGTTGGGTGCAGGAAGCGGCATGCAGTCGACGCCCGGGTTCTCTCAGGGGCAGCAGCAGACGTCGTTCTGAAGAGATAGTGGTGGTAAGAGGAAGGAGTAGATCCTACACTCGTCAGAGTTTTTCGCATGTTCTGAACACTTGGTACATTTATAGAATCAAAATCGCATTTTCGTACAGTATCAGTCGCATCATCTTGGCTGTCTCGTCGTGTGTAGGATGGACGCTTCTTCGCCGTCATTTTCACAAGGCAGCATACACACAGCAGCCTTTCTTCGTCACTGCAAAAGAGTGAAAGATAATCCGTTCCAGAATTGAATTAGTTCCGACATGTGAGATTGACTTGGCTGCACAAACTTGCCGAAATTGACTGAAGGACGCGTCCGTGCGTTGCCTCGCTTTGCCGCGCGCTCTCGTTCGCAAGATCAACACCTGGCGTTTGAAATCGATTCGGGCGAAAGAACTGCACGCGCACACATTCCTCTGCGCAAAGACGCGTGTGTGTGTGTGTATATGTCTGTGTTGATCTTCCCTTTTTGCCAAACACACACCAAATCGGGGGGCGAACGACGAGTCTTCTCTCTTGTTACAGTACTCTTCGAATCGGATCGGGGCAATTGTTGCTCCCGAGTCTTGCACCAACACTCACTACAGTACCGAATTATTCTCAACTCGACGCTTGGATCACTTCCACCATCCTTGTTCTTCTTATTTTCCTTTTCTTCTTCTTCTTCTTCTCCTTATTATCGGTATCATAAACACAACAGCAGCATAACCTAGAGAAGCCAAAAGTCAAGAGAAACAACACGATGCGCGAGCTTATCACATTTGCCGTCGGTCAGGCGGGTAACCAGATCTCGTCCGCTTTCTGGCAGAGCATCCTCAACGAGCATGGATTGGATGGAGATGGTGTAAGTAGATAACACACTATATCATAGCATATACAGACCCAGCTGACTGACGTTGACAACTTGTCTTGGCATGGAATTGCATACAGCGCTACATCGGTGACAACGAGGCAGAGCAGCTCGGAAGGGTAGGCGTCTTCTTTGAGCCTTCTGGTCAAGAAGGCAAATTCGTCCCTCGGTAAGTTGATGCTATCTAACAGCGCGCTACAATCTTCGACAGCATTCTCATACTGACCCTCTCATGTTTATGTCATCAGCTCCATCCAAGTCGACCTTGAACCCGGAACAATGGACACTATCCGCTCGGGACCTTTGGGCAAACTCTTCCGACCCGACAACTACATCAATGGCGAATCCGGTGCCGGCAACAACTTTTCCAAAGGCTACTACACCGAAGGCGCTGAGCTTCTCGACCAAGTGCTTGACGTTGCTCGCAAAGAAGCCGAAAAGGCCGACATGCTCCAGGGTTTCCAACTCGTCCACTCGCTCGGAGGAGGAACCGGTTCCGGTCTTGGAACCAACCTCCTCACCAAACTCCGAGAAGAGTTCCCCGACCGAATGCTTGCCACTTGGTCCGTCCTCCCCTCTCCCAAGGTTTCTGATACCGTCGTCGAGCCCTACAATGCCACGCTCTCGTTCCACCAGTTGGTCGAGAATTCGGATATGACTTTCTGTCTAGACAACGAGGCTCTCTACGATATCTGCCAGCGCACCCTCCGAACCAAGAACCCAACCTATTCGGATCTCAACTCGATCATCTCCTACGCCATGTCCGGATGCTCCACCACGCTCCGTTTCCCCGGTCAACTCAACTCGGATCTGCGTAAGATGGGTGTCAACCTCGTCCCCTTCCCACGCCTCCACTTCTTTACCACCGGATTTGCGCCCCTTGTTGCGCCGGGCTCGAAAGCCTACCAGTCGCTCAAGACTAGCGAGCTGATTGCGCAGGGGTACGACCCCAAGAACATCATGGCTGCCATCGATCCCCGTCACGGCAAGTATCTGACAGTGGCGGCGATCTTTAGAGGCAAGGTGAACGCGAGGGATGTCGAGAACGAAATGTACAATCTGCGCGAGAAGAATCCGGCAGGATTTGTGGAATGGATCCCCAACAATGTCCTCACTTCGCTGTGCGACATTGCACCTCCACAGCTCAAGATGTCGGCAACGTTCATCGCCAACACCACGTCTATCCAAGAGCTGTTCAAGAGGACGCACGATCAGTTCAGCCTCATGTTCAGGAGGAAGGCGTTCTTGCATTGGTACACGGGCGAAGGGATGGACGAGATGGAGTTCACGGAAGCAGAGAGCAACCTCATGGACCTTATCGCCGAGTATCAGCAGTACGAAAGCGCAGGTGTGGAGGAGGACGAAGAGGCGCTCTACGAGGGCGATTACCAGGAGGAACAACAGTATGCAGAGGACGGACAGTACGAAGGCGAACAGCACTACGAGGGCGAGGAGAGTGTTCAGTACGCCGACCAACAATGATGATAGTCTGGCTAAAAAAAAACGGATCCTGACGTGGCTGGTTGGTTGGTATGTAATGTGAATTATCTTGTCAAAACAGCATTCGTGTGGTCTTGCTCTTATGTGTCTAACCAACTATACTACTTTGGACTCGACTTTGACATCTGCTGATCATGGTGCGAGAGACAGGGTGGGAAGCTCAATTTTGGTGCTTGCATCAAGCACGAGGATTTTGATGCAACTCGAGAATTTCTGGGAAGAGAAATGTCTGGGTGGCGTACTTTGTCTGCAACGACTGCTTGGTCTCTTGTGCGATCTCCTTCAACCAGTCCCAAGCGTGCAATTCATCCCCTTCTTTCAAATGCACCAGCCCTACGGGCTTGATCTGTCTGCCTTTGTTGGCTTCTAACATCATGATGACGTTTTCTCGTTCCACCTTGATCCGTGACAATGCTGGCTGTCCTGCGGGTGTTGAGGCTGGAACGTGGCTGTACCTTGTAAGAATGTAGGGTGAGATCAACAAACAACCCTGGTGGATGTGTCGTGTGCAGCCGACAAGGTAGCGCGTTGAAGGATCGTTCACATGCGCGAGAGCACGGAGCAAGAGATGGTCATCAGCGGGGGTAACGTGCGAAATGTAGTGAGGCGGAAAGGAGAGGATATGTTCGACGTTCGCGGCATGATGGTGGGCCAGAGAAGTGGAGAGAATCGAATCCGCACTCGAAGCAGGGTCAAAGCGATCCCAGATCGGCTCAGCGCCAAACGCTTCACCAACAAACAGGACCAACAAGAACATAAAGCGTCCGGATCCAACAAGCATTGTGGAAGTCAAGCCCAACGAGGTAGGGTGTGTCGCGAAAACGATAGCTCTGCTTTCGCTTTATATCTGCAAGCACAGTGAGAGAGGGTCGAAGGCTGACAAGCACTCTGGCGACCTGGACAAAGATCATCGCTGGGCGTTGCGGAGCTAATCCCGCTCTCGCAGCAGCAGCAGCAGCAGCAGCAAGTTGTTGAGGGCCGGCAGTTGCCGTCCTTCCTCACATGCAGAGAGAGGCCAAGGTCACATGCTTGACACAAGCCCTCTTCATCCACAACGTCTGCCAAGACAACACATACATATGTGGCAAGCCCGAGTCGAGTCGTCAAAGTGTAACCTTGGGCACACTTTGTCTCATGATATGAAGGGCCAAGGATGTTGGCTCTAGCTCTCGATTCATCTCCAGGTTGGTGGCCAAGAGTCTCATTCATACTGATTTTGACGGCGTACAGTATGAGTTATATCATGTTGAACTGCGGCGGTTGATATGGTGTATCCAAAGGCTTTGCTTGCAACTCTGCATCGACCGAACCCACTCTTCCCCCGGATGACATTGCTCACACTCCTTGGCAACATCCACACTATCTCACCTTTCGAATTCCGCCATCAGCTGCTTCAGAACCTCAGCGCGAACCCGCCGAACCTGTGCACCAAATCTCTTCTATCCCAATTTGCATCTCTATTCAACCCATGCCACACCTCGATCCACCTCTTCTCCTCTCCCTTTCTAAAATATGCTTCGCCCACCACTTCTCCTCTCCACCCGGGGGTTAAGCTCAACATCAGCACTGCATGTTTGACCTCCCCACTGCTTTCGTGCACAAAACTGTACGTCGAATACGCCAGCGCACCCGTTGGATTTCCTGGTTCCGGGATGAGGGCGAACCTTGCCTGCGCGTTGGCCACATGCATACTGGCACGGTCGGCGATTTCGTCCGAGTAGCCCAGGATGGGCGAAAGCAGGTGTTGCGGGAGGCGCGCAGAGTGAGTGATGAGCGTGAGCGACGACGACGCGAGATCCGTGTCCAACAGTTGGTCCGAGATGGATGGGTTGACCGACGCATCAAACGCGCCATCCAGCTCCGCCGCCGAGACAAACGCGAAGTGAAAAATGAGGATAAGAGCGGGGAGGAGGTTCATGGTGACAGCCGAAGTGAGATACGCAAGCGACACGAGTGGGCGTAAGCAGAGTGGGCTTTATACACCTCATGATCTCAGCAATAAGAGTGGCAGCAGAGTGGGCGCGCTCAGATGTTGCGAATCTCGCATTGTAAGGCGTCAATTGCACCCGGAATGAAAGGTTGGAAAAGGCTTGTCACCACGTGGCTCTCGATGCTGGACGGATGAGGCAGCGGTCAAGATGAGCAGGGTGGGAGATGGTTGCGTGCAAAGTTGATGCCTTTCAACTGGCGTGAGCGTGCGAACCACCTGAAATGCGTGTCAGAAAAGCAAACCGTGTACTGTATATGTGGTTTCGAGACAGGACCGGAATCTCATTCGTGTCATTCTTTCTTCCCACACTTGACTTTGCAGTGCATGCCGCGGATCTATGCTGACCAAACCACCCGAATCGTCAACTCGTAGAACAACGGCACGAGTCTGCACGACATGCGAAGTGACAGCGGGTCCACCCGCAGGGGTACTACCCATCGCATCGTTGCGCAAGCACCTCCACCCGCTTCTACCTTGGTGGACGGTAGGCAAACCTCTGCACCACATCTCTAGCTCTTATCCTCGCCTCTGTATTCAACCACACCCAAAATCCCTCCCCTCCCCTTCCTCTGACCATTTCCCCTTCTCTAAACCCGGCATGACCCAGCGCTTGGAACCTGCCTCCTACGCCTGTTTGGCTCATCTTGATGACCAACACGCCTCTCTTCCTCTCGGTCTCTCCCGGCCTGACCGTCTCCCACGGCGACAAATACACCACTTCATCCCCGCGGTCGATGGCCTCCAAGTAGCGCGTGTCCGGGTGGGCAAGGTGGCGCGAGATGGGGACCGTGTTGGCGACATGATGCGGAAAAGCAGGGGAGAAGAATTGGGGGGCTAGACCGAGCCGGTGCTCGATCTCGGAGAGGATAGTGTGGAAGCGATCAATGGTGTAGAGCGGCGCATCGAGCGCGTATTCGATAGGCACGTGGTTGGGTGGGAATCGGTGGCGGTCGCCGGCACACCACACCGGACAAGACAGGGCCGTAAGAGTGAGTAGGAGGAAAAGCGAGAAGATCGAATAGCCATGCATGGTCGAGATCGCTACTCTGTGTTAGGACCGAGACCACGCTTTGAGCGCTGAAGGATGTGCCGTATATAAGCAAAGAACCCAGTCCGTCGCTTTCCTGATCTGAGCCGAAAGAAGGGACGAAGGAGCGTGAGAGGCGAGAGCAAGCACAAAGCCTTGTTGTGCGAGCGCAACGACAAGCTCAATGCCAACGCTGCATTCTCACGAGAGACATTGTTGTCGTCACCCCTTCACACTGCTCACTTCCAATCCCATTGTGACCACTATCCATGTCGCAATCGTGCGATCGCTTCCCTTTTTACGCGCACAATTTCTGCAACAGCGACACCAACGCACTTTACCACCTTACTGTTAGTCTACACTCCACAACACCAACTGGGGCGATACCGATCGACTCGCGCATACCTCCTCACCGCAACTACGCCGACTAGAGCTGGCTGACCACTCTCAACCTCCACACCTCACTCTCCACCCCCTCCATCGTATGCTTGGCCACGTGCTTCGTCGCTCCTGAGACTCTCTGTTCACCCCCGTTTTCCACCCTCGGATACCGCACCACCTCCACCTCGCCCCGCTTTGCTTGGCTTGACATGCATCAACAGTACCCATCGCTGCGTCCAAGACCTCACCACAAACCTCACCCCCTTCCACTCATTGCGTCGTATAGAACCCGCGAATCCGGACTGTTTTTTGATATGATCCACAGCGCTAGGCGTGGATGGGAGAGAGTGGAGTTCGGCGGGGAGGGGGAGAGAGTGGAGGGGGTGGTGAGAAAGGTCGGTCATGGAATGCACACATCGAGCGGCAGCATGGTCGTCGTCCAGGTCAAGACAGCATCAGAGCGCATGATTTAGCCCAGTTCGTTCGTTCGTTCGTTCTTCGCAGCGTCGTGGAAGAGGATGGCGATCCAAGATGCTCTAACTGACCAGGTGTCTCGTGTCGAGAATCGCGCCTCCATCGCATCGTAATTGGCATTGAGTCGCCGTTGGTAAAGCTTGGCAAAGGCACAGGGGCGTACTTCCAGCCGCCGCCGACTTCCTTCCTTGCTGGTGGTGGTGGTGGTGGTGGTGGTGGTTGCACGTTTATCTGCTGCAAATGCCAAATCATTCTGTTGCGGCCTTTTTCCGCACTGAATTTTTTTTTATTTTTTGTTTTTTATTTTGTTCTTCTTTTTTTTTGGTAGGTTGGGCCGCTCGAATTCAGCAGTGGCCGTTGCCAAGTCGACAGCGCTCCCCAAGCCGACAACGTCATGGTGGACGTCCAAGGTACAATAGAAGGAGAGAATTTCATCAAGCACATTACAATTCAAGAACTTGGTGAGGCCTGAGTTGAACGCAGCAAACAGAGATCCGCAGCACCACCCGATTCAAGAATTGCCACGCTCCGAACCCACCCCCAACCCTTGCAGCTTGATCCTCACCATCTGTTGCGCCTTTTACGCTGAGCGACTCAGACTCTACAGCTCTACAGTAGCGAGCACCGTCAAGTCTATCAAAAGTGATGCGAAACCACCAACCTTCCCACCTTTTCCTCCGTTTGCGCCTTTGTCAACCTCGTCCCACTGCTCAGTTTCTCCCACCACTCGCTATCCGCCACCTTTGCGTAACCTATCGGATTCACCTGATGCTTACTGACTTCGAATACGAACAGAACTCTTTTCTCTCCTACTTGTCCTCCTGGCACACCATAATATGCCAATCCTGGACTTTCGTGAAGAGGCAAAAACACGTGGGAAGGGTCGGAGAGAAACTCGTCGTACATAGCTCGTTGGTGCGGGAGGTAAGGCGCAAAATCCGAGAGAGAGCTGGGAGCAAGATGGTGCGAAGAGGCGATGATGGAGACGGCAGTGTTGACGCGAGAGAGCGACTCGGAATGGGCGACCGAGGCTAGGCCCCAATTCATGTCGTTTTGTTGGTACACATGCGGATAGGGAAGGTCGTCGTCTGCGCCGGCACAGAGACCTACAACTGTGAGTAGAAAGACGAGAAGCACATCGACTCGACGCATGGTGGTGGCGACGAAGCAAAGCTGAACGAGTAGAAAGACAAAAAGGATCGAGCGATGCTACGCATACTTAAACCGTATGCTCATGTCCGGAACTCGGATTCAAACAGAGCTCATTGTGTCGCCAGATGCACTCCAATCACTTATTCGCATCGACAACGTCACATTCAGACTGGAATCTTCCACGCTATTGTCACAACAGTAAACACGTCTATGCTTCTCAACGACAATGGAACAACACCATCCAACAGAGTGGCAAGACGATATTATCAACCGAAAAAGTGAGAAACCTCCAACCGACCTCCCGTTATTCTGCGCATCTCGTCTCTCCCATAACTCACTCGACTCCTCACCTCCTCCCACCAATCCCTCTCATGTCCCTCCGGTGGCCTTTCCTCTCTCACTTCGAACAATCCCAGCGGATTGATGTGGCCATCATTGCGAAACTTGTACAGCCACATGATTCGGTACTCGTGCCCGTTGGGAGCCATGTTGCCATCTGGGATGCCGTACAGTCGATACCCTGGCGCTGTGTACAGTGTATAGAATCGGCTATTGGGTTGATCGAGAAAGTGTTGGGCTACGTCGCGATGAGAAGGGTGGTGTGGTGCCCAGCGCGAGAGGAAGCCTGGGGGAAGCGAATTCTGGCGCTCGATCGACAACAGCGCTGAGACCGTGAGAGAGGAATGGTCGACTCGCGAAGCATGAAGCCGGTCGAGCGAGTCAAACATGTCGTTTCGGAAGCGATGCGGGTCCACCAAACTCTGACGTGAACCATGGGACGCTCTGCAGAACAGAGCAAGTGCGAAAAAGACAGAACACAAGCAGAAAACAGACATGGATACAGCGTCGTTGATCGCAACCAAGGTGACGCATCGTTCAAAGATGCAATCGACACAGTCTCAACATTCAAAGGGCCAACTTTGAGAGAAAAAAAAGCAAGATTGCATTGCATTGAGTTCAAGTCATCCCACTCTTGATAAAGAGCGGTGTCGCGTGACTATTCATATTACCGGCTATTGGTTGGGTCGAGTTCATCCCAAGATAGTCGCTACTCGCCGCCGGTAAGCGTTTCCGCTCTCACCCATATTTCGGCTAAGAAACGCATCAACTTGGAAAGTTTTGACATGAGAGCGCCTCAACTTTCTTTGCTTCGGACCAAGTATCAGCCTCTCCCTGAAAGTGCTATGGTGTAGCAAGATGTTGCAACACCAACTGGCCGTACTTGTTTACCATATCATTCGTAGTCAACCTGCTTTGCTCCCTCAACCTATTCCAAATCCCCACCTCCCCCTCTTGCAGCAACTCTGCTCTCACCCCGGCCCCACCTATGGGGACCACCTTGCCCTTACCCCCGTCTCTCTCCACCCGCATCAAGAACAACAGCTTTCTCTCATGTTCGGGCTGATGCGCCACCCTCGGTGGCATAAGGATTGGCGAGACATACAAGTCTCCCCCTGCAGCATCCGGAATCTGCATGAAGCGAGCGGTGGGCATCGAAAGGTATCGATCGAGAAGAGGCAGTAGGTGAGGTTGGAAGCTGAAGACGGGCGAGAGTTGGTTTCGAGCCAAACCCAGATGGTCTTCGAGAGCGTGCACGCTCGGACGCGCTCGTTCGACCGCAGGCCAGTCGTACGACGTCCAAGCAATGCTCTGTTCCAGGTCGGGTGATACCCAAGTATGGTCCGACGTACTCTGATACGCAGCTGAACACAAGCTGACCAACAGGAGGAGGGCGGTCGCGATGAGGAGCATGTGACGTCGAAGCATGTTTGCAAGCTTGCAGTCTTCGAACAGCGTGTAGGTGTCCAATGGAGGAGGCGGAAAGATTCGTGTTTGCCGTTTTGCAGCTCATGGTCTTCAAACAGACTTGCATTTATACCCGAGTACGCTCCATTCCTCGTCGTGCTAAGCATCTGTGGCTCCTTCAGGAGGTCATTGTGTCGCTCGAGACCATGCCTTCAGTCTCGACCACGGGGTGGGTGGAGGTGCGTCAAGAGAAATCTCGCATGGTGCATTGAATGGCAAGTCCACCCACGTCCAGACGCACACCAGAAGCCCACAAAGATCCACCACTGCACCACGCAACAAAAGGCCAATGTCTCGCAGACCGCGGCTCCCACAACGTACGAGTAGCATTGGAAGAACAATAACATCCAGCGTTTGAGCCGCACCAATTCCCGTATTTCGTCAACCGAGCTGATCAACGCATGTGGATGTGTCAGGGTGTTGCGCAACCACATGGTCCTGTCTCTCGTAACCATTGACACATTCCCGCGCTTTGGGAAAGCCAGCGTCTTTCTCTGTCAACTTGCGCTTCGATTGGGTGCATTCATGTTCGATTCTCTTCTCAATCAATGGCCGAAGAGCTCAGCTGCAATGTATTTGACCAGGATTTGCAAGCCTCCAGACATCAAGTCCAGCGACATAGGGTCAAATTTTGGATTGCCACATTGTACCGAAGCAATGCGTTACTTTGGGGAGCTAAACTTGTGATAATCTAATCAGTATTTGGTGCTCTTCATCAGCTTTCAACTAATCTAGAAGCGAGGCACAATACGAAGACTGCCATGCTTAACAAACAGACCTTCCGGCAAGATGTTTGCCTCACGCTGAATACTATCCCACATTTCGACACCGTGTCTCTTTACCCCCTTTGGAACCGTTCCCCACCCGAGCGGCATTGCATCTCCATTCTTCCTCACCTGGAACACCATCAGCCTATCCCTGTGTTCTCCCGACATCATCTTCATCGGGGTCGCATACTTGACCACGCCATTGACGTTGGAAAGCTCGATGAAACGAGCGTCCGCATTGTTGAGGTGGGCCTCGATCTCGGGCTGCAAATGTTGATAATAGCCGTGGATGGGGGAGAGGTGGCCTCGAGGGAGGCGCAGGAAGTCTTCGGCTTCTTGGACAGCTGGAGTGGCCTTTTGGACGGCTTGACGATCGTCCCAGAGGAAGTTGGTGTGTTGCTCAACCCGCGAGGAAGAGGAGGAGGGACCGGCAGGCAGCGCATGGGAGGTTGAGCAGGCGCAGAGGAGCAGCAGCAAGAGGCTCAAGATGAGAAGAGTGCGTCGAGTGAACATATCGCTAGATTCGAAACACTCGGTATGAGCTAGGGCAGTGGATGCTCAGGAGTAGAGTCGACATGATGATTGCTCAAGGAGGATCGTCGATGTTATATACAGTATCTGCATGTGCCGGAGCGAGCGGGTCACGACACAAAAGACCCCTCTGTCCGCTCGGTCGCTGAATCGTCTAGCCTGGCCAGAAGCATCATAGGTGGGAGAAACGAAGGACTCCTGCTGCCCACCTCTCTATTGTCAAAGGCTGATCGTCCCATTGTGCCAACACACAGTGTTGATACGCCTGGCATAGTACCCACAACGCCGATGGCAATGAGAAATCGTCACACGCAGTACGTATGTACGAGCGTAGGGGAGCAACACTCCATTCAACACGAAGGTGAATCTGTGTGGTTCAAGAAAGAATAGTGGGAGTAATGCCGAGATGTGTCTTTATATCAGAATGTCGTAACACAATGGGATAAGAACGAGTCGAAAATGCCAAACATTCCCTCACGGACGGACATCGTGGGCTGTTCGATTCATGCAGGTTGAGCATCGATTTGGCAACGCTCTCATCTACGGAGGGTCAACACCTTGGCCAACCGTATCCCGAACCCGAACAGTGGGCGGTGCCCATGGCGCTTCGCGCGCCTGTCTCGACTCAATCACCTTTCTGCGGTGGCAACCTCCACAGATTCACTTCCCACAATCACTTTTCACACTTTGGCTTTCGAATCTAGCCCTACCACTACAGTACACGACTCTGCACCGCCCCACTCTGATCTAAGCTACCACTTGCGACGGGGCTAAGCTGCGGTCAAAGTTGTGCGACACTCGCAGTTCACCATACATGCCCTTCAACGAAGCGCGCGAATAAATCGCATGCGTCTGCACCCTCGACCAAAATTCCAACGAATGACCTCTTGCCATCCCCGGTCTGACTTTTGTCAAGCCGAGAGGCAGGACCTCTCCATTATCCCTCACTTTGAACAGCACCAAAATCCTTTGGTGCGATGGCTGATCCTGCAAACGGCTCATAGCCGGCGATGCAAATACGATCGAATCCCCTTGTCTGTGCAGTGGCATGAACCGAGCTTTGGGATTGTTGAGAAGCGTATGGTAAGATGGGCGAAGAGCTGGATAGTAGGCCAAGCTGGGAGAGAGCGTAGAGTCGCCAAGACCGTACCGTCGTTCAATAATCATGACCGCTTCAGCAGTTCGACGTTGAGAAGCTTGTCCCGCCATCGACGCGAGATCCGCTCCCACTTCGGTGAGCAATGTACCGCCAAAGGCTGGAAGGTAGCTATACCCAGCACTGCACAAAATGATTGAACACAATAGCGTGCTTAAGTGACAGAGAAGGTGTCCAAGGGCTCGCATGTTGCTCAAGAGCTGACCGTCAAATTGCTGCATCGTTGTAATCTGTCGGCAGCTTGCTTAAATAGGTTCAGCTCAAGTCAGGGCTGAAAATCCACTTTGACATTCTCAGAAGCACGGCTATCACCGGCATGCCATGCTCGCTTCGGTAGCAGCGAAGCTCGAGCCCACTCCAACGCCACAAACTTATCGATGGTGGCAACGCAGTAGCGATACTAGCACAGAAGCCCAACCACAGCGGCTATCTATAGTTTAGCTTAGTAGCGCCTGCAGCTGCTCCGAGATGCGAGAGACGGGTGCCTGTCTCTAGGAATGAAGAAAAAACGGGGATGGGATACAAGCGGATCAGGATAGGGTTGGAGCATCGTTCGACAAAGATAATCTGGTTCCTGATTCTCGATGCGCCGAACTTGTGCCTTGTGCCAACTCTTTTCTTCAGCCGGAAGCAGAAGATACAGCCTCAGCTCGAATGCATAGCACGCTCGAACGTCAAAGTTTGTATCAATCAGGCTTGTATTCTTGTCAAGCTGACCATCAGTCTCCGTGACGACAAGGCGTACGGCCAATCAAGAGCGTGGAGATCGTAGAGTAGAGTCTAATGATACCGAAAGAAGGCCTGTGCCATCGGCTGCCCTTCCCGACTCTAAGACGCGGTCAAGGGAAAGCATGCGATATGTGAAGTCCCGGGAATCTCCTTCTCAAAGTCCGAACCGTCCAAGCTGCCTCTCTTTCCACCAGCCCAATAAAATCTGGTCGTCCCGGTCTCAAAAAAGTATGCCCCAGCGGCAGCGCTCTTCCATCCTGCATGATCTTGATCAACACCAGCGCTCTTTCGGGCAACACTGCTCCTGGTCTGAATCTTTGCTGTGGAGAAGCCACTACCACGGTTCCCAGCCGTTCTCGGTACAGCGGGTAGAACCTGGCGTTTGCATCTTGGATGAGGTTTTCGTAGGATGGCTTGTGCCGTGTCATGTACTCGTAGTTGGGCAGCAGCGTCTCTGGTGGGAGTCGGTGGACGCTTTCGATGTTGGAGATGGCTTCATCGATCCGTGCAATTGCATTCCAGCGTGCTGTCATCTGGATGTGCTCCAGTAGATCGCTACCTTCCATATCCTCCATCTCGGGCAGGTTTGCGTGGATAGCACCTCGACACATGCACATCATCAACAGCAGAGAAACCAAAACGACAATACGAATCGTGAGCATCTTGCAGTGTAGCAACTGGAATAGTCACTTTCCATCCTGCTTCGCAAACGACTCGATCCGATACTTATATACTTATACCGAAAAGCTGCCAGGGATTTCGGCCAACTCCATCCGCCTCGAGCTGGGGCTTCAAGCACCAAAGGCTGTCCTGTGTTTGGTTCCGGGACATCGTGAGACTTTCATCAGCCACCGGTAGCCATCACGCTCGATCCAACTCCCCACGGACCCAACCAAGTCGAGCAGATGCGAGGTGGCGGTGTATTCCAAACGGGGCTTTTACATGCTATGTCACACTGTCTCGATCAATCCAAGTCTGGGGTGACGGTTTGATGCGTCGCAAGCAAACCGCCGTACACACGCTGAAAAGGTCGTGTGCATGTATCACAATGCATAGCACTTCATACCGGCGTCTGTCAAGGAGCCAACCTTTCGTATCACAAGCTCTGTGTACCTTTGCAGCTAAGTCGCTCTTCAAAAAATAGGCGATCGACGATCGCAGCAATTTCCCACCATTTCGCAGCTCTCGGACACAAATACCCACATTACCACTATCATGGACCTTGATGAAACCCAAACTACCTTCGCCTCACAACCGTTACTACTGGGATATGTGTACTAGACTTGCCAAGAGAGAGTAAATCGTTTCCTTGAGAAAGCTTGAAGTAACGCGATGGAGAGTTGGAGTTGAAGCTTTACATTGGCGTTGTGAATAATTTACGCAAATCGATGCATGCGCTGTGTCTCCGTCAGTTAGGAGTCGAGGCACTATTTAGTTTCACTTTGGGCTGACCGATTTGCAGACCTCACGCTACCGGATTATACGGACCACACAACTCTTCGTTTCGTCTATGTATGGGATGGTACGCGATACTTGTCTTAAACCACCACAACAACTGTATTCGGGAAAGAGGGGGGAAAAAGATGCTCGTCAAGCTAGTGCCAAGGAGCTCTGATCGTCATCGGACCATGCCTGTTTACCACGTTCTGGATAGTCAAGCTTGCATTCTCCCATACGCGGTCCCAGAAGCTCTGACCTGGCGAGTCAAGTCCGAGATTTGTGATTCCTGCCAACCCGATCGGCTCCATGAACCATTCATTACCATCATGTCCGACATGCACGATCGCCAGACCCCTACTCTGAGCTTCACCTCGGAACACAGTGATCGGCGAAGCATAGTATACGCTGTTTCCGTGGTCCCAAATTCTAGCAAAGCGCGATTGAGGATCTTGGAGGTGTCGCAGGATACTCTGGTGCTGCATGGGAGTATGCAGGTAGCCTGGCATGAGGTGGCTCGGAGGGAATCCTTGGGCTCTGGCAATGTCGGTGAGTAGGCTGCGAAAGGCTTCGTTTTGAGCGGATCGACTGTTGTACCAAGCAAAATCTTCGGCAAGCGGAATCAGCTCGTACGTGTGACCAAGAGGCGGTACGTATTGATTGGCGGCCTTGCAAGTTGCGCTCAAGAGGGCCGCCACTAAGAGCAGGAGAAAGACGGGCGCCTTCATCTTGTGCAGATCGTTTTGGTGTTTGGGGATCGTATGTCTGAATGATGAGAGAAGCCTTGTGTCGTCTTGGACATCTTTTATAGACAGCAGATCCCCAGTCCTTTGCTGATATGTTGGCGAGTGGCCCGCGTTCTGTTCAGTCCTAAAACATTCTTCTGTCGGGATGGTGGGCTTGGTGAGATATAAGCACCTTCTGCCGGCTGTTGTGGTGTGGGAGAGGCGATAAAACCCCATCGCCAACAAGAGAATGGTGTGGGATACATAGATCCCTTTTGTTCGACGTGGTCGTGCAAGATTTCGAAGGTCATCGTTCGCATGCTGCTTTGGTGAAACAATGCCAGACCATCTACATGCCTAGAGCGCATGGGCTTGAAATGTGTTTTTCTCTGTAAAGCTCTGGTGGAGATATACCGACCGACACAATGGAGCAATGCTGAATAGTGGGCCAACAAACGACCACGTTCTCGTGTGATGCATCCGAGCCCATCAAAACACTACGTGGAGCCTTCTCGTGCTCTGGCCGTGCTGGCCATCTAAAGGCACCGCGAGAGAGTGCGCTTTCTTTCTTCTCTGAGCGTCACACACCTGCAGCAGGGGTGATGTCAAGGTGTATGCCATGGCGGAACGAATGTCAGGTGACCATGCTCTGCCTCTAAAACCTCTCATGTGATCTGTGCTGCTGCTATCACTCTGTTCCAGTAGGTCAGTCCAGGAGAGCCCGGTTGCATTACCGCCGGTCCGGCAAATCCAAGCACCTGCATGAGCGACCCGCCTGTACTGCCTCGACTGCGTCTGATACCAAACAGAATGACAGCATCCGACTCGAGCCCATGCTCTTCGAAACGAATGGGAGATGCATAGTAGGTGCTGTCACGATCCCGATGGATCTCTGCAAACCCAATCTCCGCATCACGAAAGTGGTTTCGAAACCCATCAATGTGCTGAGGCTCGACCAAAACTGTAGGCATGAGGTGTCCTGGCGGATAGCGATTTTGCAGCTCGGTTCGAAGAATGAGACGATGCAGGCGATTCTCTACGGCGGCCTCGGTAGCGAGGAAAGCGATCTCATCCGATAGATCACCGGGATCATAGGTTTGGCCGATGGGAATATGGTACCAGAAGACGGCATTGCATGTCGAAAAGAGTAGCGCGGAAGCAAAGAGGCCTACGGCGAGAAAGCATTTCCTGACCATGTTGTTGGAACGAGAGGATCAGCTAGCGACAAATGGCTGCCGAGTGTAAACTGGCATGACAGGAAGGCACGGAGGAAGGGTAGACGTGGAAGAGAGAAAGGCTAAAATGAGCTCTGCAAGCTGACTCGACTACGGCGGTTCACAAGCCCCACTTGCAGGCATATCTGCCGATCATCACTAGTCAAAAGATCCAAGGTAAAACGACAAAAGAAACTCGAATGCTTTCAAAGCTAAAGATAGACAGACGTTTCATTTTCATTATTGACTATGACAGAGTTAAGCACCTGGAAGAGAATGCTGCCAAGGCGGCTGCATCGTGATTTGACCGTGTATATTCTCTAGATCCTGAAGAGTCAATCTGGGCTGACGAGAGACCTGAGACCAAAACTGTCTTCCAGGAGTACTTGATGCTCGAAGAGTAGGATCGACCGAACCAATCGGCTGCATGACCATCCGTTGACCGTTGCGCTCGACCTTCATCAGTACAAATCCTTCCCTTGCATTGCCTTGATCGTCGTGGATAAAGATAGGACTTGCATAGTAATTTCCTGTGCCATCTCGGTGAAAGTCCTTGAACTGAATGTCGGGCAGTCGAAGCTGGCGCTCCATCACCTCGTATTGGTACGGGGTCAAAACAATTGCAGGAAACAGTTCGTCCTTGTCCAGATGATGTGTCCTGGCCAAGCTTTGGAGAAAGCGTTTGAGTTGATTCCGAAGTTGACTTTCGCTCGAGAGGTAGGCAAGGTCATGTCCAATATCGCCTGTATCAAAGACTGTACCCATAGGAGGTAGATACCAATTCACAGCTGAGCATTGTTCGCTGAGCAAAAAAGGCAGAAGCAGAGCTGGAAAGAGAAGAGTTGGTAGTAGTGATTTCACCATCCTCGAGAGTTGGATTTGTGTTTGGCGACTGCAATCTCGCCTGTGCTTGTACTAACGATTGGCATCCTATGTGCAAACTACTTATACGATTGAATCTGCAGCTCCCTTCTGAACGATTCACTGCGAAAGTTGCGCATCGGTTTGTTCAAAGAGGAAAACCTACCCTCCCACCCACCCACCCACTACTCGGACAGCCGCAACTCTGGCACAAGCCACATACAGGTTTGGGCAACAGAAACATGCATTGCATAGCAACTAGTAAAGAGGAGGCACAAGATACACGGATCCGTACCTGTCGTGCATGTCCTGTGCAGTCAGCCTTGCATTCTGAGCCACCTGTTCCCAGAACTCCGAGCCTGGCGACACTGCCCGTGCGAAAGGGAGTCCAGCCAATCCTAGTGGGTTCAACACAGTATTCTGGCCAATCCGCCGGACTCGCAGCAGCATCAGCGCTTTTCCATGTTGCCCCTCGGCGCGTAGATGCACTGAGATGGGAGACGCGTAGAATGTCGTGTCACCTTGTCTCATGAGCTCAACGAATCGTGTCGCCGGTGCTTCAAGGTGCGCTCCAACGTAGTCGTAGTATCTTGGTCGGTAGGGCATGTAGGGGTGGAGATGGTTGCGAGGAAAACCATGCCCTTCCTCTAGATCGTGACTCATCCTCGTCAACGTATCTTCGAGTTTCTGCTCATCGTTGACGCGAGCAACGTCGTCAATGATCGGTGTGTTTTCGAATATTTCGCCAATGCGAGGTATGTAGAAGTGGGCAGCATGGATGTTTCGTGTCAACAGAACAGTTAGAGCAAAGATCAAAAGTTGGGCTAGAGCGGCCATTATGACCACCAAAAGCGTGTGAATACGGCAGCCAGCAAAGCCTCGTCGTTCAGCAAAGTGATACAAGGTCAGCAACCCCAGCTGATCTTCTCACCAAGTGTTTGTGAGCTTGCACGTTGTCAGTGAGAGATGCAGCCCAGCTCCCTCGACGCCGCCCAACGCCTCTTGCTTTGAATCTCACAAGTGTAGATCCTTTGAGAGGCCAAGTCATGCTTCTTTCATCTTCCTCAGTCTCTTCTCGACCAAGGTGAATGAAGGATTCTGATGGAGTCGAGATCGATTGAAGTTGCCGCTCCACAGATTGATCGTCTGACGACCACATGGTCCGGTGCACCGTCTCATCCTATGACCGTGTCCTCTTACATCCGTCGCCTCAATGCTGCGCCTGGATGAAGCACATGACCATCTCATTTCATCTCGCGCATTGCTCGACAAAGTGACGCTTGACCGGCTCGATGGGCAACTACATGAGAGCCGGCACTACAAGTCTTTGTACATTGAAACGAGTTTTAAGGTCTTCGTTCGAATACCTTGCCGCTCGTTGGAGCGTCTCCCAGAACTCTTTCTTGTGACGTTCGGGCACCCCCTCTTTAATGTCAGCATATCCTAGCGGCCGAATATCACCTCCATGCCACACTTGCAGAAAGATGACGCCCTTGTGCCAGCCCGGCTCTCCAATGCGTTGAACATTCCAAGGAGAAATCACCAGCGTCCAGACTCGCTTGTACTTGCTCAGGATCGCATACTTTGATGTCGGCAGTTGGAGATGCTCAAAGAGAGCGTGGTTCTGGTTCGCTTCGTAGCCGAATACGGGAGAAAGGTGATTAGGTGGGAGCGCAAAGAGGGTCTCGATGAATCGAGCGGTGCTTTGTGCCTTGCTGGTTTCCGCAATGTGGAAGTGAAGGTCCGCAGCGTCGAATAACGGGCCTTCATGTCGGTCAGGGAAAGATGCATTTACAACAACGGCAGAGCAAATGATAGTTGCCAGCAAGAAGCTAATCAAAACGGCCATCTTCGATAAGGCCGTCCCTTTGCTGAAGGAGAGTCAAGCTGGATTCAGATAGGAGCCGTGTTGATGGAAATCGTTCTTATACTCTCTCTGTCGTCGAGAGAGGCTATGCTGCTTGACTCCACACTGACGCTCAGACTCCACATAGGTCAGCCAGGCCTGCTCACAGGCTCGTGACTCGATAGTTTGACCACATGATACTTCAACGAGCCACAGGACCTCATGTGAGGCTGACGACAGAGTCTAGAAGAGCGAGACGCTTTCGGAGCGAAGTAAACTTCATCGTTGGGAAGCCAAAGCGAGCTTCGATATGGCCTTAGTACATCATTTCTCCTGCTTCTTGAGGGAATTGGGATCATTCTGGCTGATGATACGCCACTCGCTGTACATCTGAAAGTCTGGGGACCATTCCGTCCTCCATTTCCTTCAGACTGGTCCTTGTTCAATCGTGGCTTTGAGCCTCCTGGCGGTCCTGACATCCGAGTGCCACAGAACTCCGACATATTCTGGCTCTTCGTTGGAAGTGAGCTTCATCGCCAGCAGCCCGTTTCGACTTCGATAGTCACGTAACCTGCCAGCGGCTGGCAGTATGCGTTCCATCAGCGTCGCATCTGGCCTGAAGTGTGCCACAGCGAGGCATTTGCTTTGATCCGCTGGGTCTGGAATCAGCGGCAGAATCTTTGGATTCCACTCTCGACCGCCTTCGAAAAGATAATTTGAGAGATAGTTCTGCGCGTTGACGCCTTGCAGATTGAAGGCAGAATGGAAGTCGTCGATTCCATGCATCCTGGCAAGTGCATGAGCAAAATGCTGCAAGCAAGCTGGGAGCGTGCCGTGGTTGAGCGCCTGCGATGCAATCAAGGGGCTCAGGAAGAGAAATGCGAGAAGCTTGAGCACCAACTTGTCCCAGAACGTATTAGACCTGCCGATGTTCATAGTACACCAAGCGATGGAGAAGGTCAATACTGCATGCGCCAGCGTTCGACCCTCTGAGTGGTTATATACAGCGTTTCGAGGGCTGCGTGAGCGCCACTGGTAGCCAGCAGCTCAGAGGGCTGTGCTCATCACGACTTGGCCTGTGTCATCAGCCACAAAGGAGGACATCTTCCCACGATCACTTGAAGCTGGTCTCACAGCCAGCGGGAATATCGGCGAGCAACTGTTACAGGCATTTCACCAAAGACAAAGCACAGCACGCAACATTCCGAGACGCAGACTAAACTATCTATGTCAAGAGTCAAAGAAAGCTTAGCTTTGGGGACGCGGACTTCTTACTACCGAACTTGAGCTGTATATTTTGCTACTCGTGTCAAGCTACAGGTTGGTGGTGTAAGACACGCTGAATATCTGTCAATCCCTCAACTCCTCTCTCTAGCTCGTCGAATCTGAGCTGATGCCTATCTTCCCTGATCCGCTGTGACACTCTGAGATTGCGGATCCAGATCACTCCCACAAACTCGGGCTCTTCGTGCGATCGGAGTCTCATGGCTAACAAGCCTTCGGCTCCCCTTACTCTAGGCAATCCGGCCTTGCGTGTATATTTTTTGTCGAATAACTCACCACGATCAACTAGATGCGTGACAGCCATGTGTGTGTCGTGCGAGTCAGGATCTCGTCCTAGGTAGACCACCTTTGGGTTGAAGTTCTTGCCGTCACGATAAAGATACTGCGTGAGCTTGTGGTGGTACTCGTTCGCTTTTTTGGTCAAATCGAGAGTTGAAAATGACATAGTGGATCGTACGTATCCGCTCGCTTGGAGCTGTCGAGCAAAAGGCCTCAGAGGGGCATCGATCTTATGGCCTTTGGGTGCCAGGATCTCGTGAATACCGAATGCCAGACTGATAACGAAAGTGATAAGGGCTAACTGGAGGATATGCATGTATGCAGGTTCGCTTTTGAAGAAGCTTGGATTGAAAAGACGTATGCTCAAGCTTGGCTTCCTTTTGAGCACGTTCTTCGGGCGCCTGTGCGTACCCTAGCTCACTGAAACATGAAAGCCTGGCTCGCTGGTGCGCGCTTTCGTTTAGAGCTTACCTGATTGCATCCAATAATAAGGTCATTTCGCTCACAGCAAAAGTGTCAATTCGTTCTGATTGGGGGTTGCCAGCAGCATGAGATGAGAAAGGAAATGCATTGCGACAAGCTTATTGAGGCGTTAAGCTCAATGAAGCTTCAGCCCGCCGTACAAGGCCTGGTGGAGCGCAACCGACTAGTGACAGAGACAAAGGCAGGAACTACCCGGGGGAAAGGAAGCTAGCCGGCTTGCCATGAAAGGCCTAGGCAGCTGCAAAGAAGAGGACGCTCATGGTGCTAAGCATAAGCATCGAGGTGAGACTGTTGTGTAAGTGGGGCAAAGTCAAAGTGGGTGGCAGGTCAGCTTTGTTCTCCCAGACACTCCGATCAATTTGTACAAGCTGCATGTACATTTCTACTCCTATTGATGCAATTTGGCGGCATGGACGGACAAAGGTGATATCTCGATGAAATGGAAGACCCACCCTTTTATCGGAGATAGTCGCCCTGCTCCGTCAAGCTGGGCTGACTATGTAGGCTTGACAATGCACCTCTTAGGGATGCATGGCGGGACGGATAATCTCTATCCCGTGCTCGGCTTCGACTTGGTTCAAAGGCTTCCTCAGCTCGGATCGCGACACTGCATTCCCCATCGTATCTCGCTTGAACCATACTATGCCCGCGATCTTTGGCGGCTGCGCATGCTGAATCTCCAGTAGAAGCAGTCCCGACTTTTTGGCCCACGTGTCCATATGGCTGACCTCTCTGGGTCTGAAGATGAGTTCCGCCAGCTCTCGATTCGGCAGAAAGGGGCTTGCGACCATGTGAGCGTTTCCATCTCTAGTTCTTCCCAGATCAAACACATCCGGATCACGATTGTGGCCATACCAGAAAAAGTGGTCCAGTAAAGGTCGATGCAGGTCGCTACGGTGATTCGTGTTTGTATACGATTGCGTCCAGAACGGCTTTGCGATCGATTGCTCGTAAATACGTTCGAGGTAGGCGTCAATGGGTCGCGGGTACACGCTGAGTGCGGAAGTACCCCTAGCTTTCTTCAGGTAAGGAGCTACAGACGGTGATGCAATCGTTGTTAGAAGCACGAGTGATCGTACCGACATGCACGCAACGAAGGCCAACAGCATCTTCAAAGGTAGCATGTGAGGGAATGGGTGCTGGAAAGCGCTGGCTCAGAGCAGAGTCGCAAGACCTCCAGATCAGTTGCGACGCTCTTGATAAAGGCAAAATCAGCAGGGATGCCCTCAGCAGCCAACTGCATTCCAATGAGTCCGTAGCTTGGCTGTACTGAAAGGTTACGCTGTCACTTGTTGCTCGTTTCCACTTCAGCCCACCACGAGTCTTCAACAGCCAGCTGTTGCGTGATCTTGAGCCGATGGTTGTCATGTGTTGACCGCTCCCCATATGCAAGAGGGAAAGACGCATCAGAACGGTGCAGTACTGCATCTCAACGCAATCTGTTGCAAGGGCAACCCATCAATCGTGGACACAAAAGACAAAAAGCTATGAGAGCACGCTCTGTGATCAAGTTGTCATAATTCGGGACAGCTAGACATGTGCATTTCTGAGAATGCTCTCCAACCCATGCACCCGCTCGAACTCATCCAGCGGCATCATTTCAGGAAGCTTCTGAAACCTGTTTCCAGTTGCACGGGACTTGAATCTAAGTAGCCCAATCACTTTCGGCTGCTGGCTTGGTCTTAGCTCTAAGAGCACCAACCCGTTTTGTACCGCCCATTGCCTTGTTCTATACCTCGTATGACGATACGTGAGTATACCCCAGCGATCTTCATCAAGCACCAAAGGAGAGACTGCGAGATGACCTCCATCGCCTGTTGGTCCCAGCGACATGACTCGAGGGTTGAGGACTCGACCACTGTCAAACAAGTAGGTGAGCAGAAGCAGCTGGTGATCTGGACGCCTTGATGTGTCCGACCAGAAACTAATCAGATGATCGGTGACAAGCTCTCGCTCCTTCATTCGGGTAATGAAGGTGTTCACTGGATCAGTGGCAGATCCTCAAGTGATAGAAGCCGTGCTGCCGTAATGCTGACGAACGAATTTTGGGGCAAAGCAGCTCACTGAAAAGAGCAGAGTTAGAAGAGCGAGGCGAAAGGCTAGTTTCTGGGCCATTGTTACAAAAAGTCTAGCCGGCGAGCAAAGAGGATGTGGAAGAGAGAAGTGGACGCCTTACGAAGGACAAGGCCGATACTGATGACGATGACTCGTCACGACGTTCGGAAGACAGACTATCCGACCGGCGACCTGACTTAGGCCGGGTGGATGAAGAAAAGAGCAAACAACATCAAGGAGCATGAAGGCCCTGGCGAAATGAGAGCATGGAGAAAGTAGCAATAGATCTCGAGGACAAAGAGTCGAACCTCGCTCTTTTGCTGTCAGTTACAAGTGTCTGAATCGCTGAATGTCCTTAATTCCGAATGCCTCTTCGAGCTGGCTCAGCTTGAACTTGAGAGATGCAGATCGGATCCTTTGCATCCGCCTTGCATCGTTATACCACATAAGGCCCACAATATGAGGCTCGCTGTGCGAGGCAAGCTCCACAGCCATGATCCCACTCTTCTGCCTCCATTTCATGCCACTTTGTCTCGGCCGCAGGTCGGCCAGACCACCTTGCCAGGAAAAAGGAGCCACTGCATAATGTCTGCCGTTCACATCGTCCCGTCCAAAGAGAATCACCGCAGGATCGTAGTCTCGGCCGTAATTATACAGTTCGTCGATCAGTCTGGGTTGAAGTTGCTCACCGGTCTCCAAATAGGACAGGGAGTTCCCGGAATCGACGAAGCCCCTTTCCTCAAGAAGAGCTATGAACGGCTGCAAGTTGCGAGAAAGGGGGGATCGAGGGCTGATTGGCTCGTTGGTGCTCTGAGAGAGTTCGAACGTAGGCCCAGTAGATCGGATTGGAGGTGCGGCAAAGGAGAGCTGGCCCAACACCACGCTTGAAATGAAAGCAATGAGAAAAGGATTAAGAAGCTTTGATATACTCGTACTCATGGCTATTGTTCGATGGTCAATGTAGAAACGTAGTCCCGGAGGAAGAGGACGTGGCCAGTGAAGTTTGAGGTATGACTCTATATATTGTGTGGGAACGGCACGTCGCCATTTTGCGACGATTTCCACTACGGACCATGCTGAAACCATAGTAGTGAGTCGTGCAGAGGTGGGTGGCTCCGGATATTACCTCGAATACTGACAACGCACACCTCACGCAACGATGTGCCGGCTTGTTCAAAAGCCACCAATGGCGTGGACACGTTGATCTGAAACATATGATTGCGTGCAACAAAGTGCAAAAGGAAAACAATATGCTTCACGGCCCAATGTTCTGTCCGGTCCTGCAAAAGCACCCACCCTCCTCCTTGAACCGAGCTGTCCAGAGCCTTCCCAGCGATCAGGGTACTCACATTGATCTGAGCCGACCGGAATCAGCGAATCGACCATCTCGGCGTCGAGCGTTCCCAGGCACCCATTTCCATTTCGCTTCTTTCGCATTGAGGAAGCACGAGACAAGAACCACAAGCTGGCCAACAATCGAGCTCGAATCGCAGACCCAATATGAGGATTTTCTTGTGGGTTCTTTTCCTGCTTTGCTCATGGCGCTGCATCGCAGTTGATGACCTCAACCTTTGGCGTGAGCTCTTGGAGGTGTTCAACACAAATCGACAGACGGCTGAGCAGCCTCTTACGGCTGCGCCGCATTCTCCCTCTCGACTTGTACCAGAGCAGCCTCTGTCGAATGATCTGGCTGCAGCACAGACCAGCCACCGCAGCTCGGTCGATCCTGGTCAGTCATCCTCTTCCGGCTTCTTTAACCTCGCCCCTGTGGACAGCACTTCTCATCACGGTCCACACACCAGCAATCAAGTTGCAGCAAGCCCTGTCTCAGTCGATCCTGCAATCGAAGCACGTGGAAAAGCGGCGCAAAAGCTCCAAGCAACAACCAGCAGAACGTTCCCGGCCCCTGCGCCACTACTACTGGAAGAGCAAATGGAGATTCTGGATCGGGTCAAGAGCCAGTTCTCGGCCAAAGACGACTCTGCGAAAGGCGGAGGGCTGATTCGACCTTACAGGGGACGGAAGCTCACCAAGAATCTCATCGAAGAAGCACTCGGCAATAGTAAAATGCTCATGCGGGAGTTCGAACCAGGTCTGTACCTCACTCAAGGCCGCTTTCTCAAGACGAAGCCAGTCTACACCGAGACTGACGGCGGCATGAAGGTCGAAAGAATGAGAGAAAATCACATCTATGTCTGGCAGCGATTTCCGCTCTTCACGGATGGGATGGGCTCGATCTTCCGTCTAGTGGGTCTGGTCGAGTCGAGTCTCTCCAGGCCATTGATGAGGTCAGATTTGCCTAGCTATAAGACCGGTCGGGTGGGGATTCGAGCCTTGGGGCGTGATTCGATCAGAGAATACTCAAAGTTCCTCCCAGCAGGAGTCAACAAGCCATCAACCGCGCCTTGATCCCATCTATCAAACACTGAAATCAACGTCATCTTTGACCGTGCCTAATCTCTCGCTAGGACGGGTGCATTATGTTGATGTAAGGGTGTCGTCATCGATGATGCCTCAATGACGCACAACAATGGTAGTGACTCAGGACAATAGGTCGGAGTTCCAACCTCACCAGTTTACTTAGAACGGGTGTATGTTCACACATGTATATATAGAGGCGACTTTGTCGCCGTCCTTCTTCTTTCGCCTCCCCCATCGAATTCACCTCTATCGCTCATACAGTACACTAATTTTAACTCTCCTAAGACGCTTTGGTCATTGCTTCATTTAGATGCGGCCGCAAAGAATGCTGGCACCAGTAAGACTAATCTCACTTGTACAGACGAAATGAATCGTTTGCACATATCGTTCGAAAACCTCATCGCTGATGTCCACCGCAACTTGAGTAGCCTACATTGTGTCCGCTATAGCGATCGACCACCTATGCTTCTCATCAATATAACAATGTGGCTTGCTGCGATGGAAGCAGCTGTGATACGAATGCCACCGTTGTCGCAATACCTGCGCCACTGAGTGACCGGGCACAACGGCAGGAGTGATAGAAAGCCGACGCTCGTTGGAACGTATCATTTACCGCACAAGCTTATCCTGCTGTCTATGGCGGCAAACAAAGGGCTGCTGTGCTTAATTCTTCTCGACACAGGAATGCTTCACACTTCCATCTCATGAATGTTCTGGTGCTGCATTCATCAGTACTGTATGAAGATCGCTCCTCCTCTCCTGATACTATTGCGGCTCATTTGCGGCTACGCAGTCGATGAGGACTCGTTTTGGCGATCGCTCCTGGATCTGGCAAATGAGGTTGAACGACAACGACCGGCTGAGAGTCTTCCTGCTTCATCGGCACCTTGGCATCCTAGCACTGCGCCTCAGACCGCGACGCGGCGTTACAGAGTGCGTCACTCTCTGACGACTGTCGAAGCAGGTCATCTTGTCTTTCCGGAATCGGATCATGAGGCGGAGAGTGACACAAGCAATGCCGAGCGCTTCACACCTCGCCCTCTCTTTCCGGAAGCTGAAACAAGTCCTTCGCCCCCAAAGCGTCATAAGCCACTCGCTTTAGATGCTCAAAGTATCTTAATTCAGCCTCCGCCGCCTCTCTCCTTTGAAGCTCGCAAAGAAATCCTCGACATGGTCGCAGACCGCTTGGGCCAACACCCAGCCTTCAGTGTCCATTCACGGTCTCTGCCATATCAGGGAGAGCAACTGACGCCCGGACTCATCGATGAGGCTTTTGGATCTCTGAGACTGCAACTCAAAAGGTGGTTTGAGCCAGGACTTTTCCTGGCCCTGGGAAGGGAGATCAAGTCGGCACCTAGTCACACCCTAGTCGAAGGCGGTATGAATGTCTTGAAGGGCAGGAGGAACCATCTCTATGTCTGGCAGCGCTTTCCACTTCCCGGGAGAGAAAGAGGATCGATCTTTCGTCTGGTGGGTCTAGTAGAATCCGGGCTAGCTAGAGCTGCGGCGAAGCAAAGGCTTCCAAGTTACACTACAGGTCGAGTCAGCATTTGGCCGGTGGGAACCGACTCGTTGATCGATTATTCGGATCTACAACCCACTTGATATAGGAAGAAACCGGCCACAACGTAGGGACCGAAACAATGAAATTGTGTCCCGCAACTGAGATAATGCGTTTTCGCACAGGTAGAGCCAGTGGGCTGAATCGCTTGACCGAGAGGCCAGGCCTCGTTCGGCCCGGTATTACAGATTGTGTCCATGTTTTGCGAGCGCAGCATTCCTCTCGAAACGATATTTTGTAGTGACTATGAGAAATTACCACAACTTGATTGGTGGACTAGATCCTACTTATTGGGTGAAGAACCGGGCACGAACATTCCACCCACCGGTCTCCTTCTTTCATGGGCGTGACAAAGCCCGCAATGATGTTGGTGGGCTTTGAACGGATGTTGCTACAATCCCCTCGCAGCTTCCAAAATTTTTCTCCGGTGCATCTCCAGCGGGAGCAGACCATAAGTCGCTCAGAATACTTTGCCCCCTCTGCATGTTTATAAAATGCTTGTCTGCTTGAGCGAAAGATATTGATATCCTCACCCCAAGCCAGTTCCAACAGCTCAAAATGAGGCTCCTCTACTTTATCGCCTTGATCATAAGCTTCAGCAGGAGTCTTGCTTCGTCTGACGCCGGCTTTTGGCGCTCGATGCTGGAAGCCGCCAATTCCAATAACGAACAATCCTTGGATCACATTCTTCATTCCGAGCGACATCGATCTGAAGGCGGTGCCGAATTTTGGCGCTCGGTGCTGGAAGCCGCCAATCCCAACAGTGGGAAATCGTTGGATCACGTTCTTCATCCCGAACGACTTCGATCTGAAGGGAGTTCGGCGGCGCGGCCTCTTTCTGCAGATACAAGCTCCTTTGTTCCATGGTCGTTGACGCCGGTTCAAGTTGGTGATCATGCCACAACTCAAGCTGCCAAAGCTGAAGCTGCGTCTTCGGGCGGACGCTCGCTCTTGGGAGGGCTGAGCACGGATCTAATGCATCCCAACGTTCCACTCTCATGGGTTCAGCGCTACTCCATCCTGGAAATTGTTGGTCAACGCTTTGAGCCTCTGCGTCGAAGTGGAAAATCCACCCCACGTCCTTATTCTGGAAGTAAACTCACCGAGGGTCTCATGCAAGAAGCTTTCGGTAGACCTTCAACGATTCTTTATGAATTCGATACGAATCTTTTCTTCACAGGAGGACCGCGTAATGTCAATTCTCCACCGGTCTTTTCCAACACTGATGGAGGCATGATCACCGAACAGAGCAGGGACCGTCACATCTATGTCTGGCAGCGATTCCAAGCCGGTCCAGATGGGAAATGGTCGATCTTTCGTCTCGTCGGTCTCGTTGAAACGGCCATTGCTAGACCTCTTCACGAGAGGAAGATAATGGACAAGTTCACGACGGGTCATTTTAAGGTGCAAGCTGTTGGAACTGACTCATTGCTTGACCATTCGCCTCTTTACCGTCAACGTTCCTCTGCTGCGGACGAAAACGCTTGAGTATGTCACTTGAAGCTTTCCAGCTTCTCTGGCTCTTATATCTTGCCCGCATCTGTTCTGTCAGATACTATTTGCGGTACTTGCAGTCCGTTTCTGCACTCTTCATGCTCCCTCTACACAGAGCGCGTCAATTATCACCCACTTCAGACCGAACATTGATCTTACTTTTCGAGTTCCTCGACACGTGACTGTGTGAGATCATCAGATGCCTCGCTCGATAAATGAACGAGGTCGCATGTGTCTTTAATATGGAAATTCGATCTTCGCTTGCAAACGAATGTGGTGCAAACGTGCAGAGCCTCGCATAGCTGGTAACAAAGCCATGTGCCGCCTCCTTTTCTTGCCTCATTTGAAGTGTAAAGAGACGCAAAACTACGCCATCTTCTCAATACTTCAAAGTCCCCGGTCGATCCTCGATCAAGTATGAACTTTTCGTCTTGTCTCGTATCGCTCAGAGAATTGGCCTGGCCATGAGAAATGTCGAGCCTCTTTGTCAGTTTTACACCGGCACGTCATCGATCTTGCAGCCCAAGTGACCTTTGACTTTCGGACTGAAGCATGTTTGCCAACATTCGGGTCGCAGTCTTTTTCTTCTTCTGCTGCTGCGCTAGTTGTCAAGCAGGTGATGACAGCTTCGTCAAGTCCCTCTTGAACCTCGCTCACTCTGAAGAGGCACAAGCAGCCGAATCACGCTTGGCGGTTCCGGGCTCCTCATCGTCTAGCGGCCCTCTCCCCCAAACCCGACATGAGGATCTTCCTTCCTCGATTCTTCCAAGCTCCATGAGCGGCTCGACATCCAATTTTGACGGCGTTCATACTCATCCGACTCAGGTCGAGATTTACGCCTCCAGAAGCATTCCATCCCAACCTCTCTCGCCGAGCGACTTCATCTTTGAGCCTTCCTCAGAGCGATTGAACCTCAGTCACGGCTCAGTTGAAGGAAACATGCTTCATCTACCCCCAATGAGCCTCGACGAACGTATTACGATCCTCGAAAAAGTCGCTAGACGAAGCGACAAGCTACCGCCCAACGGCGTCAGATCGATCATTCATCCATATACCGGAAAAGGCTTGACCGACGGTCTAATCGAAGAGGCCTTTGGATCCCCTCACATGGATCTGCGAAAGTTCGAGCCAGGCCTGTACATAGTGCGAGGCCGCACTACGACAAGCACGCCGATCCACACGATCAAGATCATGGACATTCAGAGGACGAGAAGGCATCATCTTTACGTTTGGCAGCACATGCCTCTGCCTCCAGGACAGATCGGCTCTGTCTTCCGACTGGTGGGACTGGTGGAGACTGGATTGGCCACGACTACGGTCAGGGACCGTTTGCCGAGCTACAGTACGGGTCGAGTGAAGTTGAAACCTTTGGGAAGCGATGCGCTGGTAGATCACTCGCTCTTGATATCGAAGGAGCGATCTGCAGACAGGTATGCTGTGGCAGACGCCTTGGAAAGCGACGATGATACAGCTCATTGAAGAGTATCTTGGCTCGATGGGCTCACTCCTGCGAGACAGTCTCAGTTAGTGGGTCTCTCAAAGCACTTTCTTCACTCTTGAAAAACAAAATATGTTGAGCCTCAAAAAATGCGGTCACAAAATTAATTAAAAAATAAACAAAAAATCATACAGAATGACAGCTGTCAGACACGTGATCGCGAGCGATATTCGACGTGACGCCCTCCTGCCTCCTTCCCTTTCTTCCTCCTTACTTTCACTTTCCCGGCCATGGCACAGCAGCAATCAACTTCAACACATGTTCGAAGGAATGCACGTTATTACTCTGTCGCCATCTCCACAGAAAGCTCAACGGATCCTCTTTCCCGTCCACGATCTCGATCCCCAACAGCCTATATTGGTCCATCTTCTTGGCCGGGTTGTGCTGGAGCTCGAAAATCAGCATCGGCTGATGTTTTTGAGAATGCTCATTGTAATGGAGATGCATGAGGTCGTACCAGTGCTTGTTGACCGGAGCGGGAGTCATGAGGTGCCAAGTGCGAATCGAGAGGGGATTGAGGCTGTCAGTGGCGGTAAGGTGGCGGTCAACCGAGACACGGGTAGTGGGGGATTGAAGGAGCGCCACTGATGCAGTGGCGAGAGCAGGGGGAACGTTGGGTGAAGGGCGAGTGACGACAATGGAATGAGAGCTCAGATGAGAAATAGAAAAGCCAGAGTGGTGACGCTCGCTCTTGAGACCGCGGATGATGTTGCGGTCCAAGACACGGACGAAATAGCCAGCACCTAAGTTGGTATTCGAAGAAGAAGGATGAGCATGACCCGAATCTGGTAGTCCTTCGATGATAGTAATGGTCGGTATGTTGGCATCGGAAGTGATCTCTGTGGAATCGCTGCCAGCTGGTGCTGGAATGCTGAGAGCGGTGTTGACGAACAAGATAAGAATCGCAAGAATTCCAAGAGCTAGCATCGTGCAATAGTAACACAGAATCAGCTTGAGGCTAGACGAGTATTCGAAGCTGACGGGTGTTCATGGAGTCTTCGTTTGTGGTGAGGATCTTATACTCATCCACCAAATTCAAAGGTGATGTTCCTCGACTCCGTCTGATAGGTCATTATCGTGGTTGTAGTTCTGAGTGGCACTTGGTAAGAACGCCCGTTGCCAGTGGTCGAACTCAGCCACAGCCGATGCCGTCATAGGCTGATACAGCTGTTGCGGATAATGACTCGATGGTGTGCTTCATATTTCTGCACCCTGTGGATTCGACCGTCGACCGTGCAGTCGTGGCTGATTCGGGAATGGCGACTATTTTAATGCCCATGAACCACGAATGAACCGCGGTGGTGTGATGACGAGCTTGATAATGAGCTTAATTACAGCGCTCTAAAATCTCACACTCACGGTGAACACTTCCGGCGGGTCATATACAGGTGGTTTGGCGTATAGGCTTTCAACCGTCAAGGGAGGAAAGTAATCGCCGCACTGCTGAGGAGCTCTTACATCGCATGGGTGAGACCACGAATCTTGTGCACAGTAGTCAGGCCAGGACTACTCATCCATCTCGTTAGAAAGCTGAGTGGGCTCTCACGCTTCTTGACCACTCCTGCCCCAATCAGCTCGATGTAGTACTTTGTAGGGTCTGACGAAGAGCTCATCCTATAGAACAGCAGCGGCTGCTCCCTGCTTGTATCGTGATTGTACGGGATGTTCATCATCCTGTACCACTCGGCATTCACTGGCGTTGGCGTCATCAGAAACCACGAGTGCTTCTCACTGCTTTCGAGCTTGTGCGCCTTGAGTGCCTCTGACAGCAAGTCGTGGACGTAGGCAACCTTTGTCTGAGGGCTATGAAGCAGCTCAATCGATTTCTGTTCGAGATCCGACGGAGCATCGAGAGGGATGGCGTGAGGCTGAACAAAGTCAATAACAAAGTTGTTGCGTCGACGTTCCCGAAGAATGCTGTCGATAAGAGTTGGTCGTACAAATCGCATAGGGGCGAGAGGACGGAAGCTGCTTTCAGCGACTTGGGAGAGTGGCTTCGGCGCTAAAAGAGGAGGAGAGTGCGGCTCGAAAGCAGCACGCACTGCATGATTGCTCGAAACTGGCTGTACGAGAGGATTGGTATGAGACTGTGCACTATCGGTAACGTGATCACTCTGTGCGGTGATACTTTCAGTCCATGTGCTGTCGAGACTGCGAGATTCCGAGTCTATGGGTGTAGGATATGCAACATTCGTCTGCACAAGAAGTCCAACCAGATAGCTGGCGATGATAAGAGAACTGGCGTTGTGATTGTACCTCATCATAATTTGCAGAAAGGCTCTTGCAGGCCAAACAATGCTTGGGCCAAGCAATCGTCGGATCGCAAGGGTAGATATATACCTTAAGCCTGACGGCAGATGAACCAGCTTCGAAAGAGAAAGGCAACCAAGTTGAAGTCGCCAATAGCTCGCACTAGGCGCATGTCGACCAAAAGTTTGTCTAAATTGAGTGTTTTTGACGGATATTGAAGTCTACTTCCCACCCCGGCGTTGTTGTGAAACCGGTGAAGCTTTGACACTGTTGCTCACCGGATATACGGCTGCCGAAGAATTCGAGGTGAGCAACAAAGATGAGCAAGGGTAATGCCCCAAATGCAAGCCTCAATTCATCTTGATCGCATTTCGCACTGAGAGCACATCCGACTGCACGTGTGTGGTGGAGACCGATGAGTCGACAATGACCTGCATCTCGGAACAACTTATCATCGTTAGAAGCGGCGACGATCAAACGAGCCATCTCTGATCATATCAAGTAATCGACTCATAGGCATCTGATGCCTGTTCGCTTGGAAGTTTCTGATAAACTCCGCCCTGTCCCTAGGAGTAGTCGTAGTCCTGAGCGACAGAACATCATACACATTCGGCTGATCACTCATCAACGCCTGCTTATTGATTCTTCCGATCATAATCGGTGTCAGCACGTCCAAACTGACCCCGGGCGGCAGGTCCAATATATGCCTCCACTTGACGAACCAAGAGTCGGGAAAATTCAAGAACGGCGCAAGAAAGTACCTTTGACCCTCGTAAGTGAAGGGCGAAACACTTGATTGGCGATGAGGGAGCATCTCGTTTAGCTTTATATGGAAAGTGGCTTGACCCTCCGGGCGAATTTCCAAAGGTACGTGATTGGACGAGTCAACACCGTGACGCTCCTCAAGTAAGTAGCGCATTACGGTGTCGGGAACATTGGTGCCAGGATAGTTGCCGCTGGGGTGGAGATGGCTGACAGCTTCAGAGCTACCCGGAGCTATAGGTCGAGGCTGTCTCTGGGGCCGTTGACCTTGGGATAGTGAGGATCCTTCGGACGGCCGGGCGGTGACGAAGGGAACTCCGCGACAGAGGAACGCGATGAGAGAGAGGACGACAAAAAATTTGATAGACCACATTGTGATTGGTTGCTTGTTTTGGATCGGAGTTGATTGATCACACTGCCGAGACTAAGAAAGCGGACGAAGTCAGTTTAAATATCTTGCTCTGAAGCTCGGACATCAGCTTGCGCACAGCGAATACATCGAGAAAAGGGCGAGACTGACAAATCAGCAGACGAGGTATCACAAGGGATCACGAGAGTGGGATGAGTGACAAGTACAGTACGTGTACTTGACAACGGATCAAAGGGTCACGAGACAAATGTCAAGATGGAGGTCGAACAGAAAGGAGAGCATGCGAACGTTGATGCGATTGTACACAAATTCGGTTGTCAACCAAGAGACAGCCTCGATAGAGCTAGCAAAAGCTCGGTGCAGCTTGTCTTGACTGCTGCCACACTGTGCCAATGGTGTCAGGGACCGTGATTAGATTTTTACGACGACCCAATCACTGAATCTCGAAGTTTTGGTCAGACTAAAAAGGAGACACGTGTTCGTGGATGACACCCATCCTGAGCTGGCTCGCAATGTCCTTGAGCTTATCACCCGTCCTCCATTCGTTGAGCAGTTTCGTTGCCTCACTTGGATCTTTGACTACCTCGATGCCTGCAACCTTAAAGTAGTTCTGCCTATCCCTTTGCAAGCCAGCTTTGTAGAATGCTAGCGGCAACCAATGATCCGTTTCCTCGTTTTTCGGCAGCCCAAGAACAGCTCTCCAATCGTAGTTGGTTATAGGCGAAGCGATGTACAGATGACGTCGATAAGTCAGATCAAATTGAGGCTCGTCAACAATGGTGTGCAACCAATTGAGGTCGTGGTGCGCTAGGTGCAGGTCGGCCATTGTGAACAATGCTTCGCGTTCAGCAGAGGAGAGAATGAGTTGGAGGGGCCGGTTGGAGGTGATGCCAAGGCGAGCGTTGAGGTAGCTATTGGCAACGTCGGTACGGACAACGGGAAGAGGTGCAAAGATTGGTTGGTAGTGGGAGAAATCGTGAAGAGCGGTGGAGGAAGATGCACCGCCGCTGAAGTGTGAAGAGATCTCCTGTGATGTCGGTGACGAAAAAGTGGGACTTGGCATGTCTCGGAAGCTGGGTGAGTTCGGACGATTGAGATCAAGATTGGTGTTGACGTTCGAGCCAAGGTTGGTCCCCGAGCCAAGGTTAGTCCCCGAGCCAAGGTTGGTCCCAGATCCGCTCTCGAGGTTCAACACTGGCACGGGTCCTGCAGCGGTCAGCATGGCGAAGATGGCCGAGAGGCAGGAGGAGACGCAGAGGAGTAGCATCTTTCGCATCGACGTGAATGCTGAGTAAGTCCAAGCTGGACGAAGTGTTTATGGCAGAGATGTTGCTCAGCGGTTATTGACCCAGCAAGACATCACTTCTGCTTTATACCTCTAGACAGGGGAGGCCGGCAGCATCAAGAGCAGCGGCGGGAGCCGTGAGCCAACTACTTAGCCGCTTCTTCGTCGCTGCTTCAAAGAACACCAATCGGCCATAGAGCCAAAGGGACGATCCACAAGCTTCGACGCTGGCCCCCGACTCAGTAACAGCCGCGCATTGAGCTCAAATACACGCGCCGTGACTCATCTGCACTCCAGACCCACCGTCTGGGTAGGAAGGTTGAGCTTGAGCACAAGTAGTATCGCGGAGATCCGCCAAAGACCAGAGACCGCTGTAAAGAGAAGGTCGGATATCACGGTGCAGAAGTCATTCGTTGAAGTCGAAGAGCTCGACATCGTTGGCAACAGAAGAGCGGCAGGAGTGATTCAAAGTGAGTCGTCAGAGCCGCGGGTAAGCATACTGAGCTGAAGCTGTCTCTAAGTTTTGACCGGTGTTCTCCATCTCGGTTCCTGAAGGCATGGGTAGGTCGCCGAGCAGGCACCTACAGGGGATCTGTCGATCTGTCGACTCGACAAATGCTCGCCGTTCAAGTGTGAGAGAATCAAGGTTGCTCGGAGGAGCGGTACAAGATCCGATGCTTTCCGCATCGAGAGATGCGTGTTATCGCTGTAGATTCGGTTGCGAGCCGGTCCATTCCAGCAAACTTTGTCCTTGCAAAACCGAGGCACGAGACGCTGCAACCAAATGAAGGAGGGTGGAATAATCACCGGTGATGAGCGGGACTGCATGCAGACAGAGCAGTGAAAAGTAACGGCGTATCGTCTGAGAAAGTACACAGATGAGACCGGCGAAGTGTCATTGCTCTCAATGTAAAGGTGTGCAAAGAATGGTAAGCCCATCGCTAACAAGACACGAAGTTTGGTCTTCTGCAAGAGTTGGCCGGCCCGACATCGGATTCGACGATGCTCAAGTGGTAACTTCTGCTTTCCAGAGTGATAGATATGAGCTGTTGTGTTGACGAACCATGCGTTCACGCTCTACTGTGATTGATCAATAGACGAAGGCTCTCCACTCCAAGCGATGGAACATTACGAGGCAGATACAAGTCTGGAGCCATATTGTGCACATGTCCGAGCTCCACGCCTACATATTCGACTTTGTTCGGCTTGCCAGCAGCAGCACGAAGCACCGCCAATGGCAGATAGTGGCGTTTCGCGATAGGAAAGATGTTTTTGTCGATCACATACACAGGAATTGGTTTGGCAAAGTAAACGTAGCGTTCTTCAGATCGAGGTGTGGCGTAAGCGTAGAAAGAAGAGTGCGGCATTGAGAGCTCTTCATGAATCCATTTTTCGATGGCGTGCTTGGTGGCGGCTCCGATTCGCCAATCTTCAAGTGGTTCAGACTTGCCTTCGAATGACTGCTGCATGAGCGCACCTATGTCGAGCCGGAAGACGTCGGGTTGATCAAGAAAGTTGACAGGGCCGATGATGGGCGGTCGAACTCCTGGTATCATGTATTGGCCCATCAGTCTGATTCCGCGTGCACCCCCTCTTTCCGACTCAGACGAGCCGTAGGAAAGCACGGGAGAGGCGGTCAAGAGTAAGAGCATTGCGAGGTAATGAAAGGAGTCTCTGGACATTGTTGATATTCGAAGAATGACGTGGGTGAGGCACTGCATAGAATATCGTCATTATACTTGATCGGCTTATATAGACTACAGCGCGAGACTTCTGCACAGATGAACACGGCAGACTTTGACCGAACGACAGGATGTAGTTTAGCATCTTTGGGGTTCGGAAGATCGCGACTTTCAGCTTCACGATTGCTGATTATGTACACACAATGTATGACATTGGCAATGCGAGCTCGACACACCCACACGCTCGATCAAGAACGTGACACTTGCTGCATCGAATCACTGAGGTCTGTCTGAACATGTATGTCGACTTCGTTCCTTGTGGTGTATTCGAACATCAGCGATGGCTGAATGAAAAAAGTCAAACCAAGAAGCGTAAGGTCACACGCGATTTGCCAACTTCACGATCTTTCACCAACGTTGAGCTAGCAGAGTGGCTTTCCGGTCTTTATCATGCTGTAAAGATTCTCAAGATCGACTTTGCGCTTATTCTTGTCATGAGCAAAGTCTGCCGCAAGATGTCCCACATGAGCGAGCATCAATCCCACCTATTCGCACCTTGTCAGGTGATCCGACTGGTGCATGCAGCAACGTTATCGGCAGGTCTCGTGTCGATTGCAAGAGCTCGAGCTTGTTGGTGCTGCCGAACCCTCTGCTTCCGGCATGAAGTTCTCGGCATCATGAAATGAGCTGGGCGTCAACTTCGCCAAAGCGCACTCGGGAAGGACTGACCTGAGCCGGAAATCTCGTCTGGCTTTCCCCTTTCGACGTCACAACTTCCTGAAACTGATCGTCAACAGACTGCGCAGGCTGTGATCGTTTAGAAGTGTGGCTTGGACACGTCGATCTTCATCAAGCCTCAAGTCGCTGTCGTATTCTTTCGCTGCTGTAGCCTAGCATACAAAGGGTTTCTCCTGGAATATTTCAGGGGTCTTTGAGACTGCGAAGCGGATTGTGAGGCTGTGATATTCTCATGATCTTCTGGATCTTCACACGAGAAGCTACTAAAGCGTGCCATGCAACATCAAGGTCCAGAGTCGTTCCATCTGCATCCCTGGTGCTGTTTTTGCTGAGTTCAGACTGGGCTTCTTGAAATTCTGATGCGCCAACTCCACACCCACATATTCGATTCGATGCGGCAGCCCAACTGGGGCTCTAAGCACGAGCAGAGGTGTGAAATCGCGCTCTTGCTGTGGGATTAGGTCTGTATCAAGAATGTCGTTAGGGATGGGTTTGGCGAAGTAGACGAATTGTCGCTCGGCAGGGGAGGTAACGTGGTCAGGGGCGGTAACGTGAGCATAGAACGTAGCCTTGGGATTGGAGAGCTGAGTGTAGGCCCAGTTGATGATGTTGTTTTTCATAGCTGGGGGGATGCGTGCTTCGCGAAGAGGGTTCGAAGAGCCTCGAAAAGCGAGACGGAACATGGTGGAGATGTCTTGGCGGTTAGTGAGAGGTCGAGCGAAGGTGCTGGAAGATTCAATGGTAGGAGGAAGGATACCGGGAGGAATGCCGGGAGAAAGAGTTTGACCCATCAATCGAATGCTGGCAGGTGGTGTGGGAGGCTCGTCGGGAGGTCTGACTGCAAGGACCACTTGAAGAGCCACGAACAACACCGTCGATGTCTTTGAGACTAGAGCTTTCAACATCATTAAGAGAGCTTGAGCGTCGAGACGAGGTCGTCGAGGAAGAGTGGTCTGTTTTATGCGTCTTAAGAAGACGATCATGGGGATTTTGCGAAGGAGTCCATCCCAAACTCTGGTGGGGCACGGCGGTCAAATTCGGCAATGTCGAATGAAGCCCGGTGATTTCGGCGATGACCCACGTCATCAATTCGAGCGAAGGCCTGGAGCCACATCACGGTGAAAGGCTGTGTGGGCTTTGATCAACACCTCATCGAGGCTTCACGAAACAATAGATGATTGTCTGCCCACCAAAGAGACAGTCGAAAGGTCTAAATGCAGACGTTGCTCAGGTTCTGCAAGGAGATGATGCAAGGCATGTGAAAATTGATTGCTCTGCGCTCGCATGCACTGACGCTGGCTAAAGTCACCATCGCTTCAAGGTACCCTGTCGACTTCTATATCCAAATACGATTGTGAACATAGTGAAAGATACTTCCGACTTCTTTCGTCGGCGCGACCTGCTCCAGTCGCTCATTGTCTTTCACATGATGGACGAGCTCAACTCCAGACATCTCGACTACACCCTTTATATGTTCCGGAATCCTCCTAAGCTGCACCTTGTAGACCGCCACCGGCATGTACAGATCTGGATTGATGTCGCTGTTGGAAAAGATCTCCCTGAAGCGCGGCCAAGGAATGATCTTGGAGAAGTAGAGATATTCAGAGCCGTCAGAAGCTGAAGGCAAGTGGACTTGAGCGGTCGATCGCGGATTTAGCAGCTCCTCATTGGTCCATTGTTCGAGGCGACTTTTGCTGGTTTCGTCGAAGTACCAATTACTGAGGCTTCTACTCTCGCCTCCGTATGCATTGCGCATCAGCGGCTTCTTCACTTGAGGTAGGACTCGAATGTTCCTACGGTAAGGAAAGCGCAAGCCTTTGTAGTAGTTTTGGTGGTTTGAGAAGCGAGACCCAATCTCGACGTCGCGCTGGGCTGTAGGAAGTAGAGATGGAAGCTGAGCATGCGGCTGACTGTCCGCTAGATAGATGTCGTTTCCGAACAGACGGAAAGCTGGACGAGGCTGAGGGCCAGACGATTCACTTGCAGCAGTAGCAGCAGCAGTGACTGGGCGTGAAGAGGAGGATGGGCCTACACCTGACGAACCTGGAGGGCCGACGGCAAACACACCGCTGCAGGTGAGCAGCGTCAGCAAGAGAAATTTTGAGATACGAACGGACATTGTGGTGACGAAGCACGAGCATATCTTTTGGTGTGCCTTCTTTTGCCTCTTGGATGATCAGGATATTTCCAGGGATTGCGTCGCTTCCGTCTCTCTCTAGCGGTGACGTGGAAGATAGGTCAGAGTAGCCGCGGCGATGAATGTAACTCTCAGCACTGATACTCAATCGCCTTATCATTGCAATCCTCACACAAGCGGTCAAGATAGTTGTCATCATAAGAAGTAGAGTGTGAGAAGCATTGAGTGAATCAGAGCCTTTGAGCATGGTTGGCCGCTGGCATGGTGACGACGGTCTGCGCTTCTGGAAAGTTGTCATTCAGCGAGAACAACACGACTCACGGCTTTTCAGCTCTCTCGAGTGTCCAGGACGGCAGTACAAAGACAGAAGATGGATTCGGTTCGTTGAGACGGTCTCGCCCTTCAATTCTCCCGCTCAACTGTCACTAAGAATTATCTCGGCCTTTATGTAAAAATAAGCATGAAATTGATGCAACACTTCTTCATCTGAATGATCGAGTGGAGGCTAGATACGAAATTGAGGTGCCACTTACTACCAAACGCCATGTTGAACATATCGAAGAATCTTACCAGCATCCATGGTCGGGGCCGTCTGAGCATTTCGCAAGTGATCCTGTACATTGTTCAGCAGCTCAAGCCCTGCAAATTCGATGATGCCCCTCGACTGTGGGTGAATACCAGTGAGTCGTGCCCTATAGATAGCTACTGGCGATCCCATACTTGGATTCAAATCTGGCCGTGGAACGACCTCGCTGAACTTGGACCATGGCATCTTCTTCGAAAAGTAGATAAAGTCAGAACTGGCGCTCGGGAGGTGCACCTCAAACTTCGAGTTTGGGTTCCCAAGCTGCGCCTCGCTCCAGTTGATAAGGCTGCTCTTACTGAAGACGTCAAAGTTGCTTGAGGAGAACGACGTTCCTTCACCCCCATATGCATTCTGTAAAAGGGGCTTTGCCATCCTCCATGTGACTCTGTTGGTGGCTCGATGGGGATATCGAACGCCTTTGAAGTTATGAGAGTGATCTGGGTATTGGGGCTGCTGTCCTCCTTCCGGTAAAGCTTCAGTACGATGCATCTGGGGCTGGTCTTGTGCTGTACTAGCTGGATAGATGTCCTGCCCAAACAGTCGAATGGATGGACGGGGCTGGAATGGTCGAGATGCTTCGTCCTGAGCTGAATGAGCCATCCCAGTGGAAGGACCAGCTTCTGCGTTAGACGTACCTTCGCCAGTGTTTCCTCGAGGCTGAACAGCGATGACAGCGTTCATCGCGAGTACAGCTTGATAAAAGCTTGGGCAAAGGCGAAAGACAATCATACTCGCGATCGATATATAACGTCAAACTAATGTGAAAGATTGCTCGGATCGATGAGCTTGATGTCTGCAAGTTCGAGCCCTATTTGTAGATGGCAGCGATTGAGGGAGGTCTCCAGCTGTGGACACCAAGTCACTCGGACCTGTATATCGTTCTCACGAGATGTTGTAACACAGTGTTGGTGCGCTACGTGATGCGACAAGCAAGTAGAGACAGTGAGCAGGCTCTTAGTATCGGCGAACAACAGCTCCCTCGACAACAGTGTCCGAAAAATCGTGCTGGCGGTTTGAAACTGTGTTGAGCGTGGTGTCAACGCTGGACGAGAGAACTGTCAACGTGCCTCACACAATGTCACTCCGCGTCGACTCACTTCAGGTATTTTTTCCCAACATCAATGGTGCGTCTTGCAGCCTCACATAAAGGAAAAAGAGCAGCGAAGAAATCTGTTGCGGGCAGGTGCGTCATGAGACTGCACAACGTTTAGGGAAACAGTCTCTACCAGCGACCGTTTTGAACGTAATCGAAGATGTTGTCAGCTTGCAGAATCATGGACTGACTCGTTCTGATAGCGTTAATATCCACATCGTGCACCATTTCGAGTCCCATGATCTCGAATTACCTTGTCTCGCCGTTCCTGGCTTTCCAGTGACAGCCTGATAGACCGCAACAGGAGCCTGTCCCCTCCTCGTATTGTCGTTAGTCTTGAAGATCACATCAAAGTCGCTCGGTGGAATTGGCTTGGAGAAGAACATGAAGTTATTGCCCGGCTTTGCGGAGGATAGGTGCATAAAGAACTCTGATCTAGGAACTTTGAGTCGCGACGCAATCCACTTGGCGAGCCCATCTTTGTTGCTCAGATTGAAGAACCATGATGGATCCAGCGCACGTATCTTTCCACCGTAGGCGCTGAGCATCATCTCATCCGCCAAAACGCGGACAATGACGTTCTGAGATCTCGTCGGGTAATGCACTCCATTGTGAGCCCCAGTGGGTCTCACTGCGACCGGGCTGACTTGAAGCAGCGATTCACTGGCGATGATGAGGACTGCTTATTTTGAGTCTTATCGTCAACAGAGTGTGAAAGTTTCGCCATGCAAAGTGGCCTTCAATTGTCAGACGTCGATCAAGTCTGCTGACCACAGCATTCACAGTTTCTGCAAGTTTAGGCTTTCTCAAAGGTACCAGAAAGCAGGGGCAGATGGGATTGCCGAATCGATGAGCGATAATCGCAACCGACCTTTTGCGGGAACTGTCTACCAACGACCATGATGAACATAGCTGAATATCTGTTTCAGAGCCATCTCCATCGATTCGCTCGTTCTCACTTTTTCCTGATCGGCTTGATGGACAAGCTCTATTCCGGTCATCTCTACCGCACCTCGTCGTCTTTCAGTGGAAGCACCTGTCCATATCCGGTACATTGCAACGGGAAAGTGCTGCTGTTCATTCACTCCGCTATTCTTGAAGATGTTCCTGAAACTAGCCCAGGGAATAGGCTTTGAGAGGAACATGTAATCTTGCCCCGGCTTGGCCGACGGAAGATGTACATGAAAGAGAGAAGCTGGATCTTTGAATTGCATCTCGCTCCAATGAGCATACGACTGTTTTGGGATGCCTCGAAATTGACTCGGGCTGAGAGGGTCAGTCTTGCCGCCGTAGACGTTCTCTATCATTTCCTTGGCAAGACTGCGATCGAATACGTGGTTGGCATTTATAGGGAACTTCACTCGTCTGTACTCGGCTCGTTGGCTTAGATCTTCCGGGCGGGTCAATTGGACCTGTCCAGGAGGAACGCCGGGTGCCATGTCGGTACCGAAAAGACGAATGGACTGGATTCTTCCAGAAGAGGACGCTCCCTCTTCCGGTTCAGGCCTGGCTGAAGGGCCTGCATCATCAATTCTTCTCTTACGACTGGGATCGTTCCCAGCAGCATCGACGATGGCAGCACCAAGGAGAAGAGCGACGAAAACTTGAGAGAACAAGGCCCTAGACATTGTGGGAGTACAAATAACCCTGCTTGAATGGAATGGTCAACTGTGTTCAAACGGATTAAGCTTGCACTTGTAAATATACAGCACTAAGTAAGAGCTGTGCTTGTGACTGTCCATCGAGATACAAGCCCTGTCGTTGGTACAGTGTGTTTGAGCGGAAGCGTTCTCAGCGACATAACTTCTGGGAGCAACTAAGCCAGCCAACGTTCGCATAGCTGCAGATGATATCAGCAACTTCGAGCTTGAAGAGGTGTACGGGTCAACATGGCCTGTTTCATGACACGAAAGCTATCTTCTGATCTTCTCTTGACCTTTTCGTATCGTTGAAACAATGGCTGACCTGATCTCACGTTGGTCAATGGCGATGCTGGTTGTTTGAATGCCTGTTCAAGAAATATCAGTATAGAGAGCAAGTGGACGATTCAGCGTTGAGATGCATGCACGAACGCGACAACAGTCCACGCAAGGTACAGGAGAACGACGTCTCTACGATTCAGTACCAACGACCGTGATATACAAAGTGAAAAATTTGTTGCAATGAAACCTTGCGGACGTGGGAAGTTTCTCTCCATGCACCTGTCGGTGTCACCAGCTCAACCCCTGCCACATCAAGCTGACCATGGTCTTGGTACCTTTCTTGTTCAATACGAGCTCGATACCACACGACTGGTTTCTCTGTGTGCCAGAGAGCTTCGTGTCGTGGGAAGATGTGTTGGAAATCAGCCGAAGGTATCTGTCTAGCGAAATATGCGTACGGAACGAGCAGACATCATGCCCCTCTCGTGCAGTACGTCCTCGACATAGTGGTAGTAGTATTCCGCAACAGGATCAGCTAAGGCTTGTCGACTCCATTGCAACAGCTTCTCCCTGACGTCTTGTGTGAATTCGTGTGATGGAATGGGGTTCGAGACACCATTGAAAGCGTGATACGCCAGATAGCCCGCATGAATGCTGCTCATCTTAAGCGGATGTTTGTCTGGAACGCGGATAAACCACTCTTGCGAAGGAAGGGAGAGTCGACTTGTGTGATGTACGCTCGGAGGTGGATCAATCGGAACCTGTGGCCCACGAGATACAGAGGAGGCACCGTACGGATAGCTAAGCGGTGGTGTTCTGGTCTTAAGAGGGCTGTGAGATGTCTCTGGGCTTGAAACGCGGTGAGAGAGGAGACTTGAAACTGGCGGAAATTCTCTCAGTGGGGATACTGATGTGAAGATGGGAATGCTCGAGGTGCCTTCACTGACGATCTCCTTTCCTTTGCCGTTCATTGGAGAAGCGTTTGTGGACAGCATTAGCTGCAAAAGACATAGTTCGACGAGAACATGCGCTCGCATGATGAGATCAGAATCATCAGTAGCTAGTGATTCTGTATCGGACGAGGACTGGTGCCTTAGTAGCAGAGAGTCGGCGTCTATCACCTTATGTCTCCCAGAACAGCACGTCCGCTTGCAAGAGCAGTCCAGCTGCACTGCGAAAAGTCACGTTGCCATCACTGCTTGGTGTAGCAACCGGTGGGTAAGCCCACCCGTTATCATACCACTCAGCAAGCTCCCTCAATTGTCCTCTGCTGGTTTGCTCGAAATGAAAGACCGACCAAATGAATGTAGTACAATCGATTGTACTCCAAGAGCACGCCTCAATCATTCATCCGACGAAGGATCTCAAACTGCCACGCTTCATGCCTCGGTAGCAAAGATCGACTCGCCACGACAACATATACTTTTTGACAAATCTGCAACATTGATATAACGACTCAAATTCTGGCAGACTGCATGTGTGCAGCCATCTATTGTGACGAGTGCGAGCTGAAGAGTGTCTCTAAAATGGATGAGCATCACTCTCGATGAGACCAACGATGTGACGGAAGGTAGCACTATCCTGATCAACGCTCTCTCGAGTGAGTGGATGCTCCATGTTAGCCATGACCTCCACGCCCATGAACTCGAGCTCTCCCTTCTTCATAAAGTCTGCCTGGGGTGTCCGAGCCCTGTAGACTGCTACCGGTAGAGATCGACTCCAATCCAGCTGAGCACCTGGAAAGATGTATTGGAAGTCGGGACCCTCGAGTGGACGATGCAGGTAAATGTACCTGGCCCAGCTGCTCTTCTGGCTTTCTTTGATGTGATGGTAGAAGAAGAGAGTATTGGGATTCGACGTCACCCAGCGGGTCCATTCGGTTAAACGGACACGGGTACCAGCGTCAGAAAAGACATTCCCAGGCACAGGAACCGGCTGGGCGCGGTAGATATTGGAAGACATGATGCCGGCGAGATGGCGATTCAGCACCGGCTCTCTGCCCTCCGCCAAAAATGTTTTCAAGCCAAGACGGTGACTTGGGCCACCAGTATCAATATCGATGGCAATACCGGGCAAGAGCTTCTGCCCAAAGAGTCGGATAGGTCGACCGAAAGCAACAGGCCGTCCTTGAAGGATGGGCTGAGCGTCGATAACTACCTCTTTCCCACGCGATGATTCAATACTCTCCTCCTTGACGCCAGCGGGGCCACTGAGTACGAAGCTCAAGCTCACCAGGATGGCTAAGAACCTATAGCAGAAGGAGGCCATTATTCGGAGAGGTGACAATGTGAAAATCTGATCAGTCCAAAAGAGAGACGAAGATCGATTGCAGACCGCTTATATTCTTCTCTGATTTGCCGAGAGCACGTCTTGGATCTCACGCTTGCAGAAGCTTAAGAGCGATAGCCACAATTACAGTCCCACTTCGACTTGCAGAGGTGGCTGAACGGCTTCATATGGCGATGTGACGGCAGTACAGGCGTTACGAAGACCGTGTCCACTCGCTCATCTCCGTAACTTTTTGGTTCTTTTCAAATATTTGGTCGAGGTGTAGTGTTTGAACGCTTCTCAGTCGGTCTCTGATAGGAAGAGGAACCTTTGTCCGAAGATCCTCAACAGCGAAGGGAGCAAGGTCCTTCCAGGCCGTTGCAAGAATCTGCGACTCTGCCAGACTTCACGTTGCATTACAATGTGCCCTAATTTTTTCTGTCAGAGACTCCGTCGCAATGTGTGCACAGCCAAAGTCAATGAACATGATCTTCAATTTGAAGCTTGCCTGCAACGCAAGCTGTAGCTCGCTACAATCATTTTCAAGTTCTTCGCCTGACCTGTGCCACCAATCGTTTTCGATGAAGTTGCTACCTCGGCCCGAATCAATTCTTTGCTGAGCGCCCTTATTGCTTTAACGAAGCCCGGCGACACGATTCAGATGCAATCTAAGTGCGAGACCTGTCGGCTCTCCCTTCAACAAACTTTTGAGCGTTGACGAACCCAGATTGTTTCTGACGGCATGATCAATCCTGGCGCGATCGGGAACGCTCTTTCCATACCCAAGGAAAAACAGATAAGGGTTCTTCGCGAGAGGATAGACTTCGAAGATCGCCCACATCTTCCTGAACCCACTCGATTCCGGCCAGACCGTATCGACAACCCTGCTCTTTCGAAGCGGGAAAGCCATCGTCCAACCGAGGTTATCGTTGTGATCCTTGGTCCAGCTCAACGGAAGGAAGGCCTTCTCGTCTTTGTACCGTTGAATTTGCTTGAATGTCTCCGCATTGAGGTTGCTCAAGGCAGGGTCAGTGAAGGTGAGCTTCTCGAGGCTCTCAACGTGAGGCACCAAGGCCGAGATGTGCGTGAAGAGCCACTGCAATGTTGAGTCCTCGATAATCTTAGGTAGAAGATCCAGTGGTGCTGCCTCGACTCTGGCTGGCATGTTGAGGTCGAGGAAAGTTGACTCGTGCATCAGATCTTGACTCTGTCCACTCTCTGGTGTGTGCTCGATTAGCCCTGAGCCGTGAGAGCTGCTGCTTGCACCAGAAGAGGACCCGACGGCAAGAGAGGCTCCAGCTAGGAAACAAATCGCGAAGCACGATTTGAACAGCATCATCATGGTCAGTAAATGGTAAGTCAACTAGATCAGGTTTGGTGTGAAGAGAACAGACTCTGTACGAACTTGAGCCATGACTCTGACAGTCGCGGTTCAGGTTCTGCTCGAAGACGGGTTTGAGACTCTCAAAGCGGATGCGGTCATTGGTGGGTGAAGCTGCAGGTAAGCTCTCCCGCTTTCACTTTGTTTGCTTTGTCAAAGGACCAAGCCCACCTTGACCCCTTTTGCGTACAGAGCTTGCCGGTGGTCTCAATGGTCAACGGATCGGCTACCGGCAACGTGCACTCATTCAAGCGAGTGCTTATTCTTTGCCGAAAAGTTAACTAATGCATTGACAGCAGAGAGCTCGTTCGACTGTCAGATTGGATTTGACGAGCAGAGCTAGGTACCAGCGTGAACAGGACTAAGCTACAGCTTTGATGGAAGACTCTACCGGCTCTTTGAAAATTATGCTTTTTAAAGTCTTCGCTTCCTTGTGGTGCCTGACGTGAATATCGATTCGCGACAGTTCTGGGACTGTTCTCCCATATCCAAGCACGTGCAAGTATGGATTGTGTTCCAGCGGATAAGCCTCGAAGAAGACCCACAACGACCTACTTCCACTCGCTAGAGGCCAGATCCTCTTCGGGCCATACTCAGAACGAAGCGGGAAGGCAACGACGGCCCCTAGCTGATTGTTTGCATCTCTCGCCGTGGCCAGCTGGAGGAAAGCCTTTCGATCTTGGACCGCTTGAAGCTGTTTGAAGGTCTCATACTGTAAGCGCTTCAGAGCTGCCTGATCGAAGGTCACGCTCTCAATGTGGTGTACTGGGTGCAAACTGCGTGAAGTCTCGGCAAAGAGTCTTTCAAGAAAGGAGTCTGGTATGGGCTTGAGCAACAGCGCGAGCGGTTTGTCTGGGGGTGGAGCAGGCTCATTGAGGTCAAAGCTTGAGGGCATGCTGAGCACGTCGTGCACGTCGAGTTTGTGAGGAGGAAGTTCTGAACGCGACCTGGCATTGCTCTGCTTCACCCAGTTATCTGCATCGTTGATTGGTGAGATTTGAGAGCTACTGCTTGCGACGGATGACTCCACCGCAAAGCAGCGAGCAATCAGGACAGACATAAGCCACCAATGCGAGAGTGTCATCATTTGAGCGATGTCGGAAAGCTTTTGTGTCGTGTCAAACGACAAAGTCGGCAGGTTTTTAACTCTGCCTACCGAATCTGGTTGATGAGAAAAGCCGCAGCGGATCATCTTACAGACTGGTTCGACTTCTGGTTACGCATGACCAGCAGCTTCGACTGAACGATCATAACCTTTTTTGCCATACTTAAGCGTCTTACATTGATTTGAGACCGACACACTAGTTGCAGGTATGACGATGATACAGGGCATGTGCAACTGCCGCTCTGCCATTCGTGTGGCGTGTGTACGCGCATATAGTCACCGAACTTGTTCTTTCGAAGAGGGCAGAATAGTATCGTCGGATTTGGTTTTTCGAAGCGGATCATGCTTCTGTAGAGCAGCATTTTCAAAGTCGGCGTCGACGTACTCCCAGCGCTTCAAACAGTGTTGTTCCCCACGAGCCCAATTTTCGCTCCAGCATCCATCTCACATGTTGAATGTCCGATCCTACCGTCTGAGCGTAGGATAACAGCTCCACTTCCGAAGGCCGACTGGGTCGGAACTCCAACAAAGCCCACTGCAGCGTATGCGGACCGCCTCTCTCAAAAACGCCAAAGACTTGCTCCATCTGCGGCGTTCTGACGATTGGGTAAGCGTAGATCTTGCCTAAGCTGTCTCGAGTACGTCCAAGAAACATGATTGGTTCCCGTTTGTTCTGCCAAAGCTGTGTTCGAAGCAAGTTCAAATGATCATCGCTGCTTTCTGGCAGATGTTCGAAGTGGACCAGCCTTTGCTTTCGCCCGACGGCGAGACCAAGCTTTATTTGAAAATCAGCAAGAAGCGCTTCTCTCGATTGACCAGGATTGTGAATGATAAGGGGGAAGTTGTGATCGTCGCGCGGAGCAGAAGCATATCCTCTTGATCCAACTGGTGCTTGCGCAAATGTATTTCTATGTATGACGGAAGAGGCAAGCATGATAAAAGGCAGCCGTGCAAACACTGCGATCGACGTGAAGGCTCTCATTGTGAGGCAGGTCGAAATATCGCAGGATGCAACACAGCAATGGTAGTCTGTTTCTTGTTTACTGGCGAGCGAGTGTGCAGAATTTTGCATCAAATCTAAATACAGTTTCATCTCATGTTACATCAAAGCTGACGGTTCGACACATGAAGTGGAAGACACACAGTTCTCACGCCTCGAGCCAGGACTCCTCTAGCTCGGTCTTCTGACCCTGTGGGACCGAAATCGGTCTTAAGACAACACAAAGCCGCGCCAATTAATATGTGGGTTGCAATGTAGTGGCATCTTCATTGCAAACGACTGCCGCGGCATGAGACAGAGCCACGTCTTGATACAGAGTATTGCGAGGGACTGGATTGTTCTCGACCTTTAATCTCGATAATTGTTCACTTTTTGCGACCACATTAATTTTGCAATTTATCAAATGAATTTACATATTTGCCCTTTTTTTTTTTTTTCATAGCACAACTTGACAGCAGGCCAAGTGCCTGCCTTTCGTTTCACAATTTTTTGTGGAAATTAAAAATTAGATTTACATGATCTAAAATATGAACCGTTGATGGCGAAGAGCAGTACAACGACTGCATGTGAGATTTCTGTGGTAGCAGTATAGCACACTATCGCTTCTTAGTGGTATGGCACCTCTCGCAAGACGTGTGCCAATTTGAAAGTATACCGACCTTCAGTTTGCCAAAACGCTGCGCGTACGTGTTCGATGTCCGGTCCGGGTGTTTCCAAATAGCCGAGGACGTTGACATGGGGGAAATGCCCAGCATGGACCTCGAGAACAGCCCACCGGACACGATCTCGCTGGAACCAGCTGAACATGTTAGTCATGCTAGGAGTGGCCTCGAGCATGTACGCATAGACTCTGCCGGTCCCATCTGGCGTCTTGCCTAGATTGAGGATCGGTTCGAGACTGTTTCGCTCGAGTTGCTCTCTGAGAGAGCTAAGGTGTGTCATCCCTTGAGGCGGATGTATCTGATCGACACTGTCTGGCTTGCGATTCATCACACGGCGAAGCTGTGTCTTGACCTTGTATCGAAGGGCTTTGCCATAGGCACTTCTCATGTCCCAGGGGGTGTAGATCGGATATGGCACGCCAGGTGAGATGATTGTTGTTGGCACATCAGCGCGAGGAGAGGCAAGGTGAAATGTGGTCCCTAGGTCTGCCGACGCGGCTGTAGCTGGATCACCGCTGTCACCTATTCCATTGGTAGGGACGGGGCTTGCAAATTTGCAGAGCAGGAGCGAAGGGAATATGTAGAAGATTCTCAGCTTCATCGTGTCTCGAGAAGGAAGGCCAAGGTTGTAGCGGTCTGAACTCAGTGAGTGATGGCAGGTGATGTTGTCCATTTATACATCATTGAGAGCTTTCAGAAAGAAACTCTGATCACATTAGTTCATGAGCGTAGGGGCTTCAGCGACAGCCGAGGTGTTATGAGCCCCATCATGAGGATACGGTCACGGGTCCAGCTTTTCTTCGATCGATAAGGAGGAAACTGCGCTCAACTTACGGGCAAGGCAACTCCCACTCACTCAGTCTCACATGTGTCTTGTTTTGGTCAGTGTGGAACTTCGGTTTTCATTGTGTTGGGATGGCGGTTAACAATAGAAGCTGTCAACGCTAAATTGGTCATGTGTTCAAAAGTGTTCTCTCGAACCGTTCGGCGCCGAGCAGTTGATTACCATAGCTTGCAGAGGGACTTCGCTTTTTGCTTCATCCCGCAAGTCCTCCAAAGCGAGTAAATTCATCAGGCTCGCAAGCCCCTGGGGTTCCACTCGACGACAAGGATTCTGGAGCAGACCTCGCCACGTTGTTCAAGATTCTTACAAATTACTGAAGATGCAAGTGGAAGAGCTGATTCACGTGAATGCAATCGCACGTGATAGCGAAAAAAATCAAGTATAATGAGGCGGACCCTATATCAAAGGTGCGGCATGAGAAAGCTGATGAGAGTCTTGACGTTAGCGTTTCTCTGAAGGTTCTCGACGAAGACTCTGCGATCTTGCACATCAAGCAGCGCATAACCATACCATGTCATTGACGGGCCTTCATGTGGTCGAATCCCAACAAAAGCCCATCCCACCTTGCCATTCGGCTCAGGGTCAATGAGAAGCTTCTTAACTTCATCTCGATGGATAGGCACAGCAAAGATACGCCCTCGGTGATCTTCAGTCAGTGTCAGATAGACGGCTTGTTTGGAATATATCTGACGCTCAAGCTGGTCGCGTAGCAGTTGAATCTGGTGTGGTTCCAACGGCTGACGCATCTCGAGGCTGCTATGGTCGACGTTCGCTTTCCGAAGTCTGTATTGCAGCATTCTTCGGATGTGGTAAAGCTCCTTCTCGAGCTCCGCTTTTTCGGGTGGGGAGTCGCCATACTCGGGTCTGATGGACCCTATAACTGTCGTTTGTGGCGGCGGAAGGGAAGGCTGGACATAAAGCGGAGGCGAGAAGGCAGGAGGAGATTGGTCGACAGGGAAGTACTCAAAGATGGGAGAAGGATATTGAAATGACGATGATGCGAAGTCAGGATGAAAATGATTGGCGGGGAGTTGATCTTCACCAGCACCGAAAGCAGTGTTTGCCAACAGTGAAATTGCAAGCAGGACGCCCGGGGTGCCGTTCAAGGCCAGAACGGCAAGACGCATCTTGATGCTTAGAAGAGTGCACAGCTAGATGACGATTGGCGGCATTGTCTAGCCATAGTCGAGCTCGCCTTTATACATTAGGTATCGGGTCTGAAGCATACCACAAGACTTTGCAGTCCAGCACGTTCGGTCCTGAGTCTGTCGGGAAGATCTCGTTCAATGTCGCTGTCTGTGGAGCCGAGTACTCGAAACGGTCAAGCAGTATCGACCGCTGACAACGGGATCACAGAAGCCGGGACAACTGCCGTCATTGTTCGCCCCTTCATGAGACACTTCAACGGCAACAGCAAAGGTCTCAACGTGGCTTGAAGTTGTTGCAAGACTACTGCTGTGCATTTCCATTGCTGTGCGAGTAGAAGACACTTGCCTAGAACTGCAGAATGTCGGTGGAGCCAAAGCTCGAGTTCACTTGTGGGTCTCGCCTGGAACTTGGCAGGAGGATGGAACGGAACCCCAACTTTATGAGACTTCTGGCTCACAGCGACACTAAGTACTGACCTCCTCCGACTCTAGTGTTGAGTTTACCCAAGGGCCTGTTCTGGCCGTCAGTGTTCTCAGGTTTCAAAGACAAGCTGCAGCGATGAAGGTTCATCGGGTCAGAACGCTGCTATTTAGGGTCAGTATTGCGAGAGACCCATAAGCTCTCTATGTCTCACGCCACACAGGCAGCTTACCATGCCTCCTTGCATCTTCCCTCGCAGCAGATTTGCGGTATCGGCTTCTTTTCCGTTAGGCTGGCAAGAGCCTTTCCCAGGCTGCCTCTGGACAAGTCGGAAGTCCAAAGTGCGCTAAGACTCGTCGAGGAGACGCCACCCGGCTACTTTCTGCATCCGGAAGAAGTCGCTAGGAGGCTGCACAACTTCGCATTCTTGGAAGGAGACCCGAATCGACCCTATGCTATCCATCTTCAGCTGCAGAGTCAAGCTTTCTATCGTATGATGGTTGATCGCTACGTCACGGTCAAGCTCAATGAAGCGCAACATAGGCAAATCAATCATGGAACCTCCTTGGCCGTCGCATTCCCAGATCACGAAGCACCGACTCACAAAAAGGACGGCGTGTCTGCATACGAGATCTACGACGCTCTGGTAGCCGAATTCTGGCAGAACTATGCACCGATGTTCATGGAAGCCTTCTTCAAACGGGTTCGCACCCGAGAAGAGTACATGGACCACATCGATAGGGGCTTCGAGTCGTTGTTCCAGGAGCTACCACCAGAGAAGAGGCAGGCCATGTCTCACTTAGCTGCAGGTGAAGCAAAGACCCGCTTTGAATGGCACTCTGACCGCGTACATGACTTGGCGTTCCCTCCGATGGATGAAGAGATCAAAAAGATGACGAGATCGGATACCGATCTCAACAGAAAGGTTCTCAGCGCCGGCGCTTCTACTTCGAGTCGCCGCTCTGGAGGTGCACAGGCGTCCACAAGCACTTGATCATTCAACAGAACGCCTATTAAGCGCAGTCTCGACCGCATCAGAGCACTCAACCAGAGCAATTCCTTCACTCCTTCTTAATCTAAAACAAGATGAGCTCCCAGCGCCTTCTTCATTTGTGTGAAGAAACACTTATGCTCTAGCCATTTGCGTCACCCGTGAGAGCAGGCTCACGACCCACATTCAGGCTGGCAAACGGGCTGAAAATCATGCAACCGATCAGACCGAATAATACTGAGGTGGGAAAGCACGGGGGTTGTCGAGGGGCACCAATCCCACATCCTTCCTTAGTAGCCAAAAGCTCCCACACAGAGAGATATTTCGGGTAGCTATCGACCCTCGAGACGCGAGCAGACATCCCACGATTCAGCTCTGCGCTAGCACACATGTAGGCAGAAATATGGTGTCTCCTTTTGGGTTCGCTGTCCCACAATCAGTTTATCAGTCAAGCTGAGCACGCTTTGTCGAGACAGAAGGTTAGATGAACAAGATACTGACTAGTGAAGGCTTCGGCATTAACGTGCGTCTTAGCGAGCGGTGAGATAGTCTTTCAAGAACCCAACATTGCGTCGATACGAAGCTACTTTGTCTTGAAAGGTACTCTTGGGCACATCCAGCAGCGCATAAGAATAGAAAGTCAACGCAGGTTCTGGACCACGATATGCTCCTACAATCGCCCAAGCGACGCCTTGAGTATTTGCTGGCTTGATACAGGTACTCTTGAAAGCATCGCGGAGGATCGGAATCGCCAGTATACTTCCACGTTGGTCTTCGGTGGGCGAAAGGAAGACCGCTACTCGTCGGTCTGTTTGGAAGTGCAGCTGATCCCGGAGAAGACGAAGATGCAGAGACCGCATTGGTGCATGGGGTGGTAACAGCTCCAGAGTCTTGTGGTCGATGTACATCTGATTCAGCCTGCTTTTGAAGGATCTTACGATATGCCACAGCTCGTGGTTGGAGACAGAAACTTCAGCTACGGGTGGCACGTGGGAGACTGATTCTGCTGGGATGAATTGAGGGAATGTTGCATGGTGGGTCTGAGGTGGCTCCACACGTTCTGGATGGCCTAAAGATGCTGGATTAGCATACAGAGGAGAGTTGAACATGGATGCGAACTCGTCACGAGCGTGCGAGTCGAAGGAAAGGTCTGCTCCTGGGTCGTTCATGCTTTGACCGAGGTGCGATCGACTAGAAGATGCTCCTTGGACGTAGTAGTGCTTTGCCGCGGAAAGATCGGAAAGCTGACTGAATGCGGGCTCATCTTCGCCGGCACTCAAAGTGAGTGCGGCAAACGACAGTAAGAGGATCACAAGTGCATACATGAGCGAAAGGCTGAAAAGTCGCATACTGAAAGATGTATCTTGCATGTGCCTGGTCCAGCAGCTATCATGAGTCGCGAAGGATATATTATCATTGCTGCTCAGAGACCAAGACCGCAAACAAGGTTCGAAGCACAAAAGATGTTCATCTCTTGAAGCTTTGCAGTCATCTTTTCGGTTCAGCGTGCGACAGAAAGGTGTCATTCGTAGCCGCCCATACCGCCCATACCGTTCTATCCTTTGTCCGGACCGGCGGCTAGAGAGTGTGAGAACGAAGCTTAACTCAAGGGTAGCAGCTCTCCTCCTTCAAATCCAGCCAGAAGTTTCACCGTGTATAATGTTGCGATATGAGATGCACTCTTGTGTATCATCAATCGTGGCGCACATGACAGTGACAAGCATGCGATTCATACGTATTGTGCATTGAAGATCGACTACCATTGCAAGCAAGGAGTAACACAGGAAAAACGAAGGATCAACTAGAGCGAATGTTGCAGGAAGAAAGTCAATCGCTTCGCGTCGTGTGACTGAGTAAGCCTACGAACGAGGTCTACGTGGTGCTTTTCGTCGTGAGACATGTATCCTATCCACTGAAGTCTAGCAGGAGCACCGTCCTTTGCAGGATAGGCTGCATAGATGGCCCAGGGAACACGATCGACGCCCCAGTTCGGGTCAAGGACCTGTACATGAAATTGCCGATTCAGGATAGGAGTGGCCAGGATTCGGCCTTGTCGATCTGGCGTAGGATCTAAGAAGACTGCATACTGCCAATCAAGCGTACTATCGAAATATTGCCGGAGTCGAACCAAGTGGGGTATGCCTGGAATTGGCCTCACACCTCGCATGCCTGCCAAGCTTCTTTGATTCTGACGAAGGCGGTTGGCGAACCTGAGGACCATGGCATTGAGAAAGTCTCTGCTCAAGGGCTCGTAGCGAATAGGAGGAAGCTCGTACTCATACAGTGTCTGCGGTGATACATGTGACGCAACCGGAAGCGAAGAAGAGCTGGAGTCTGCGACGGAGTCGAGGGCGCTTGCGTCAGAATGGAAAGGAGATGAGACGTCTTTGAGCTCCGAGGGCTCTTTGTCGTGTTCAAACTCTTCGTAAAAGTCTTCGTCATCGGAGAAATCGTCGGCAGTTAGCGCGCGATAGTTCACGGTGTTGGGATGCTTGGGTGGCTTGCCGAGTCTAGGAGTGACTGAAATGCGACTCGAGGATGGTTCTTCGCCCGCTGCGGCAGCCTTCTTAATGCAACTCGCAAGTAGAACAAGCAGAAAGCATGTTAGTGTTAGAAGAAGAGTTTTCGAGCGCATCGCAGAGAAGGATCGAGACGACGAGAAAGAGGTAAGCTGCTCATTGCGGAAACTCCAGAGCAGTGTTCATCTTCTTATCGCTCGAAGCCATACGCTTCGCTCAGCCACGGTTCACAGAGACGCAAAAGGCTGAGTAATGATCAGAAGAATCTTGAGCGGGTGTTGCACGCATGAAGGCAAACGTCATCGATAGACATGTTATGGCTTGGACCGGAATATGAAACTCGTCCTGTTGCAATATTGCCTCTGTCGGTTGATTGATTCTCGTCAAACTACGCCTCGAATCGGTTTTAGAGGCGCACAGGAACGAAGAAGATCCGTGCCCATAGCTGCCGTCAAGGAAAAGGAGTTTACCCTCGAAACGAAGCTCGAGGTGCGAGGCATTCGAGCGTCGAATGTCTCGGGGCGTGTGCGCTCAACGAAAGCCTTTATCGTAGAAACAAGCTTTTGCAATCTCATATGGCGCTTCTCTGGGTAAAATCGATTCTCGAGACTATTCTTTCAAGCACAAAACGTACCTGTTCAACAACTCAACCGGTCGAGCGGGGGATGGGGACGGCAACTCGCACTGATGGCTGGAAACCAAGCATGTTATTGCAACCAATGAAATTGCATCGAGCAACTGTGGTTGAGCTACATCAGGCTCAAACCAGTGGTAGCCACTCGGTAGCTGCTAGACTTTACACCTTGATACCATGATCGTGGATATTGCCCGTGACCACAGACCAGAAATCGTGCGAGGTGGCCCTTTCGCCATCAGCATCTCGAACGGCTTCTCGGAAAGCATTGGGGTTCGAATGATCGGCACCAAGGATGCCATGGAACTGCACCGGCTCTCTGGAAAGCAGATGCTCCAAGGGCACACTGAGCATACCCATATAGACTCTGTTCGGCTTGATGCTTAATCCGGCAGCCTCTAATCCGGTCTTTACAGCTTGATCGTTCGGCAAGACGTAGGCGTATTTTCGGTACCTGCCCTGGCTATCGAAGCCAAGCAAGAGCATCTGCTTATCGCGTTCGTGGCCTTGCAAAGTGCTCTTGACGGTTTCGAAAGCTCGGTTAAAGTCTGTAGGACTTTCAGGTTCTGGGACGACCAAAAGACCCGCCTTCTGGAGGCTGTCATAGGTGCGAGCGGTGAGTTCACCGTGTTCGTTGCTACTAGCTTGCACGGCTTGCCATTGAGGGTTAAGCGGGAATGCTGCGGCGAAACCCACGAGGGTCATCGCGGCGACAGTGGCGGCGAGAGCACGGAGCGAGAAAGTAAGAAGAGAGATCATGACTTTAAAAGAGATGCCTGACGACTAGCTTGTTACTTGGATCCATACGATGACAGGGATCGTCTGAACGCTCTAATATAGACGATTGGGTCACCGTGTCATCTCATACAGAGAAAGACAGCGCAGATCAAGCTGTGGCGCTTGTGCAATCTCGAGATTCTGAGAACCAAGAAGCCCAACATGCCGCCGGCGAAGATTCCCATAATATGCAGTGCTGTTGCAGGTGACGCTTGTTGCTGATTCCTGTCATGAGCGTTGCGACGCCAGCATCTTGACATTGATGCATGAACGTCCCAATGTCGCAAATGCAAGTCCCATCCTCACAGCATGAGGGAGGATTGTCGCTCATTACATTCGAGACAATGCGGCGGTATCCTGGAAACGGACGGATGGCAGACCCTCTCGACACCTTCTCCTCTCGTATAATTGGCGGATCCTCGTCCGATAGTAAACGCATGTCAACCTATCCGTGACATGGTTGATTTGCAACTCGACTGCGGCAGTCTTACGGCAGCGGTGAAAACGGTAACAAGCTTTGGTAGTTCTAGATCGTGCTACAGGCCGTGAGTGTGTTGAGTAAGAATTGTATACATGCTGTAAGATATTGGCGATGTGGGATGAGGACCATTCGCTTCGGTGATTCTACGCACGAGATCTGCTTGATCGATGACTCTGTTCACACCGAGGAGGCCGTGAAAGCGAACGTATTCATATGGATCTATACGAGTGTGGGTATCGTAAGCGCCAAGATCTGGCCGTGCGACTCCAATTAGTGCCAGCATTGCGTGATCTCTGTCCAGTGGACCATGGATGCGCTCCAGTGCTGGATTACGGGGCAGAATGAACGCATAGTGGTTGAACTCATTCCTCGCATCGCTGCCTAGATACAGCAGATGCTTGAAGAGGACTCGCTCGCTGAGGGAAACTTTGACTTTTCGCATCGCAACGTTGTAGGTCCCCGTCCCGACTGGGAATGGGTAGACATTGACATCAAGACCCATCTGGCCGAACTTGGTTTCTGCCGCCGCTGAGAGCTGTCGATAAACATGATCGGAAACGGGTGCAGAAATCCAAGGATGGACCGGAATGAGGGGTGGAATTGGCGGGAGAGTGGCAAGAGCACAGATGAAGCAGTGCAACACCGGAATGATGATGTAGTTTGCTCCAGCATACCTCATGGTGGAAATGGTCACAACGTGTTGGACTGCGTATGGTAATGCTGCACTAGCGAATCAAACCGGTTATATCCATTTCAAAACAATCGTGTGCTGCATGCTACAAAGCCTTGTTCTCTGCCGAACGAAGAGGAAAAATCCAGAGGCATGTCGCCGGGAGCAGGATGCCAAAGGAAAGCCCAAAGAAACGCATCATTCGAATGATCAGCTGCGGCTTGGAGCCGAGATCAAGGGAATGTGCATGTATAGACGAAGTCGCTCGAGCACCCACCGCTTTGCCGTTCCATTCGAGGCACGAACGTAAACTAGGTCCGTGCCTCAATACACACAAGTGTTTTGCAGTGTCGGCAGCTAATATTTCTCAAGCACCGAGGCGGCCCTCGCCTTTGGATATCGATGGCTTCACTTAATGATGGTATTGCATCTGCACGCTTGTTACAACGTTGCTTCACTCTCCGCCGGTCACATGGCCAAGCTAGATCAGCCCACAATACTGTTGATGGGTGGGAGAAGGACACTTGAGGGAACAAAGCCGCAGCTCTTAGGGAAAATCAGGTGATCAATTAAAGTCGACTGTCGAGCTTGTGCATCATAACCCACAATGATTACACGAGGATTGATAGGTTCGAAATCGAGGCGGCTGTCTAGAGCCCTGCGATTCGATTGCTTAGGAGGCTTTCCAAGTCGTGCGAGATTGGACCTGCCCTGCTTGTACCGCTACCTGCTCCCAATATACTCTGCAAGAAGAGACTCTTGTTGATAACGTCCACACCAAGAAATCCGTGGAAGTATCCCAATCGCTGTTGAGTAACATCTGCAAGAGGAATTCTTGGGGAGATGGTGATTAGGGCCATCTTGATACGATCGGGTTCTTTAGCGCCGGCGTACTTGCTGACCTCTCTGGTGTCCTCGAGGGGAAAGGCGTACATGTGACCTTGAATACGTCCGCTTGGAGTGGTTCCAAGGTACAGCAGCTTCTTCTCATGCATTCGATCACGGAGCTGGCTTCGGACAACTTCACCTGCAGGGCCATATTCTCCGATCGCAGGACGAATGGCATCGACGCGTTGTGGCTGAGCGCCGAGCTCCTCAAGACGTTCAAGAGCCCTGGAACCCAGCTCGGTAAAAGCCATCTGATTAAGTGATTCCGGTGAAAGCCGTGGTACTGGATTGAAGCCGCCGTTCGATGGCACCATTGGGTGAGGTGTTGGGGTGCCGAGCACAAGAGATGGGAGTAAAAGAAGCGAGCTGGCCAGCACGCCACAGAAGAACAGGGGGAGGCGAACGGAGACCATGCTGAAGACTTTACCGTAAAGGCTCTTCTGTTAAGAATGATACGCAGAACCTAAGGTCGGGCGTCCCACTGCTGACCAGTGCGCCTTTTATGCTCTTCGACGGGACTGCTTCCGGATAAGGCGGTCACCTTCAAGCGGAGCGAGATCAAATGAGCCTCGGATCCATTCGACTCACCGCTTAAGAGGACGACAGAGTCAGTCATAGCCACAGCCCTAAACGCCCACCGATCACGAGTCCAGTCTAGCGACTTCAACCCTGTAGTCTAGTCAACCCTAGCCCTTGGTGGCGTGACATACGGTCCGTTTCAAGCAAAGATCAGTCAACGCTCTCACACTTTGCACTTCTACTTTTGTGGTCTATGCAACTTGCACGCTTCAGATGGCGTGAGAACTATGATTGAAGTTAGGCGTGAGAGTATCACAAAGTCTTTATTCGCCGGAAGGTCATTCAGGCTTATGTCTGTGATGGTCTGTTTCGAGTTCAAGCTGCTAGAAGGACACACAACATGGCAGAAATGCGATCGATCTTTTGGATAGCTCAGTAAGCTCGTGGTATGATCGGCAAGAGAACGTGAGGATCTGCGTTTGCGACTATGTCAAAGAGTGATCGGCTTGACCTGTTCGTCTCAAATTGCCTACGAATACTGGCTAAGTCGACCGGGTACAGCTTTGCATAACCATGCAGACCTAGCATCATCGGATGACCTGGGTTCTGTTTCGCCGGGGCCGATAGAAGCACGAATGAAGGCGAGTCGATCCCCATGAAGTCTCGCCCTGTATCATCGATTGCTCTGGAGTTCTCGCCGCTGTCGAGCTGAGTCTTTAGAGGAGCGACGTAGAAATCTCGTAGTTTGTTGTGCAAGGAAGGTCTGCTACCCACATACATCAGCTCGCGAGCATGCTGTCGACTGAGGAGTGCAGATCGAATGATAGAGACGGTGTCCCTTGTCAGAGCTTTGACCGTCGAGGAAGGTGCCAAGATTGTTGAAGGTAGAGGACTGAGGTTCCAAGCACTGACCTCGTCGAAGAAGTTCCGGAAGTGCCACTCAAAGATCTCTGGCTGCTTTTCTTCCAACGTTTGCAAAGAAGGCGCCAGATACCAGTCACGAGAATGCATCTCTGCGCTAAGATGATGGTGGCGAGCTGAACCAGAACCAAGGCGATTATTGATCTGGGGGGCTGTGCATCCACGAAACCAAACGGCAAGCACTGCAGCGAGAGAGAAAAAGAAGAAAGGGACCATATTCGCCGTTTTGAATGTATGTGTCGCTGTTTGGCGCTCAGCAGCGGTGAAAGCACTGCGTACTACGTCGAGTGGAAGGTCACAGGTGCTGAGACTATCTCGACTGGAGATGCAGCGATGAGGCGACGGTACCACAGCTCTTTTATGGATGGAGTCGAGTCCATTACGCATGCAGCTCCCACTGCTTGAATCTCGCTGTGACCTTTTCAGATTGGCCAATGCCGGTCCTTCCGGTTGCCGTCTCGATACGAGACCGGAGTCACAACCGTTCATTCCATGTTGTCAACAGAAGGACAGTAATCGAGAAAGAAGCCGGTTTTACCGAGAGCTGAATTCAGTTCGAAGCTGTGTCTGGTGTAAAGTTGCTATTCAGGCGGAAATGGCAGTATCGTGAAGCAACAAGCCCTCCTAAGCTATCACAGCATAATAAGCGTGTCGGACAAGTGGCGATTGAGTAGTAGACTCGACAAGGATGTCGAGAATCTGACGCAGGCTGGAAGCACCATTTCTTCCGAGCACATGCGCGTCGATACTCCCCACGCATCAACGCAGAATCATGTAGATTGGGTTCATTAATAAATTGCGAGGCTAAGACAGCTGCGTTCACCTGAATACACCATGTGAAGGGAGAGAAGCTGCAGCATCAGAATTGATGAGCTATTTGTGCAAAATAGGCGTAGGAAAACGGGACAAGAGACTATCAAACTCTGACTGCGGAGTCTTTGGGAGCATCTTCTTCATCAGAGCATCGAGCTTGAAGCCCATCACATCCGACTGCAGCTTGTGATGAAAGAGGGCAGGGTTCGTCTTATCAACGTGAGCAAAGTTGTGCAGCATCATGCTTTGGTCGAGCGAGTTCCATCTAAGAGGAGCTGAAACGATGGCAGTGTTAGGCATGCCCTTGGAAGGGTTGTCAAGAAACATTGCGTAAACATCTCGCGCCTTGTCTTTGGGGCTAGGAGTAGTTGTCAGATATAGCAAGCCTTGTCGCTCTCGCTGCGAGACAAGCTCGGCATGGATCTGCGGAAGGCTGCTATGGACAAACTCAGGGCTTTGGACTGAGCTGCGTGCGACGGGATGCGGGTTCATGTTCCATTCGCGCAGACGCAAGTTGAGTTCCTTCGTATACCAAGCGGTAATGCGCTCGCCCGCGTGGTCTAGCTCTAGTCGAGGAACATAGTCTCTGTTTGGGTGCTTTGAGGAACCGGCCACCTCCTGGTCTTGGCCGGTAGAGAAGCAAAGCAGAGGAAAAAGTGCAATTGTCGAGATAAGAGCAACCGAGAGTCGGAGCTGAAGGAGAAGTCGCATTATGAAGAGCAGCAAAGGTGGTATCAATAGGCCGAAAAGCGGTATATCTTGCGCAGTGAGCTGAGGTCTGTTGGATCTATGTTCGAGAAGACACGCATGTCCAGCCATACTTATACTTTCGCTCGGTCAGGCCTCCTCTACAACGGGTTCAAACGCTTCGGTTCACCTTATCGTGACTCCAACTCTACTTTTGTGTGACGGTGTCTTTGATTCGGGAGAGCGACACCGAATAGGCAGCCCACTGCCCCTGACACTCTCCGCACTGCACGGGTTGCTCACTCTACTCTACCCGATTTCGGTGGTTGTTGCCATGTTTGTTCGTTGCTACCTGTCTTTTCATTCGCCGCTTGTGTCACTGGCTGCAATCGGACTACAACGTCGGTGCAAATGACGTCGGCGGCAGTGTAAATTTACTTGGTTGTGGCGTACGGCGTCTGCATGCAGACGGTCTCCTGGGCCACAAGCGTGATTGCTGTTATCGGCGTCTCTGCCGCTTTTCCAACTTTCCTCCCCTAATTCGTGCACTGGAACATTCAGCTTCCCTCTGTTGATGTATCCAAGGCTCGTAGAAGAGGGTTTAGACGCAATGAGGTTCTTGTATGGAATTGGCTCGGTGATAGGCAACAGTTTCTTCGGGTTATCAGTCTCTTGGAAATCGGCGTTCAAAATGTCACCGAGATCAATGTCCCACCTCATTTCAAGCCGGTTGGGAGCGACCCAACAACAGCCTCGAATGAAATCGACTGGTGTAGCAAAGACTGATCAAACAGGACACTCGGAATCTTGGCATTCGGTTTTGCTGCATCGTCAAACACCTGCCATCGATGTCACGGATGGGATCGTGGCGTACTATCTCCGAAGCAACCAGCGCTTTCCTCGATGATATGTCGATGAAGATTTCATCTCAGTGGATCAGCAGCTCGCTGAACGACACAAGCTGTTCCCAGCGTGCTGACTAGCTTCATACAAAGTGGCACAAGCTGAGGACGCCCAAAACAAACTCGAATAGATCTTCAAGACGAAAGCTCTCTCCGATTGACTTTACTGCCGGGCCGGTGATCCGGCATTGAAAAGACTTGATCATCCGATGCGATGACTTCTGGCACTATCGCTCGCTTGAAACGGCCATGCTTCCTTGTAAAAGCCATCGTCGGCGAGCGTGGCTTTGTGACTAATGGTGTACGCTCAACAATTGCGTCACGTCGTGATTCAAGTTCAGACCAGCGCCCAGTGTGGAAAGCTCTTGGTGCAGTCTAGGAGCCCCGATGACTTCAGCGAAACCGAGCAGAGAAAGTTGAACAGGTCTTGGAGGTTGTCCTGGTGGAAGAGGCCCCAGTTTCTGCACATCTTGAATATCGACGCTCAAAAGAGCGACAGACTGCTTCCCGTCCCTGCCCTCGAGGTAGCGTATACCATCCCTCGCATACTGCTCTCCCGCCAGCGGCATGGCATACATCTTACGCACGCTTCCGCGTTCTGCCGACGAACGATAGTTGAGGGGTATGAATTATCGCTTTGTAGCACCTCCATTGGCCATCTGAGCGCGAACCGAGTTGGAGAGGGCCAATTTGACTGGATGTGTCATCTCCTGGACTGTTGCCTTGACGCTCGGATACCCAAGGTCTCTAATTCTGCTCTCCAAAAGCCCGACCCATTCTTGGAGCGTCTTTGGGTCCATGTATGGAGTGAACATGGTGTCAGGTAGTGACGGAGGTGCGGGAGGTGTGAAAGCATTGGCTCCAGTTCTAGTGATGATACCATCAAGGTAATCAGCACGCTGACGTGAACGTGACGGCGTCGAAGTCCGGTCGGTCAGCTTACTGAAGGGCTTACCGGGTGTAGCTTCTACCTGCGTAGCTATACCCAATAAGGCAATAAATACGGTAATAGTGACAGCAAGCATGTTGGTGTGCATTGGAAACGTTAACACAGTGAAGACGTCTTTCAAAGCATCAGCAATGTCACGTCGAGCATGGCTTTTCGTCGAGCATGGCTTTTATATTCCACAGTACTCGTCTTAATCTCACGACGAAAGGTGCGAACTGTTGAAGGTATCGAGTCAGCGTGCGATGTTTTTGCTTTGATATCTGCTTGACGTGGGAGACACTGCCTTGAGACGACCGTTTGTAGCAACAAAATCGACCTACACGGATGCAGCAACGACAAAAAAGACAGCAACAAGAAGAACAGCTTTGTGGAAAGCAGGCAAAAGTAGCAGTGCGTGCGAAAACAGCGTCAAGACCAGTTCGATTAAAGCATATTTACAGGATAAGTTGCCACCTAGCACAACAATCCTGTTACAGTGATATTGTATGGCTCAAGTTGCGAAAAGGAGTCGAACTGATAGAATGCTCCTATTCGGAAGAAGAGCCTTGATGTCAACATAAATGTAGCAGCAGACTCAAAGGCGAATTCGAACGGTACTAGGTCCATTTAGGGTCCTGGCTTGAACGGTTGTAAAGAGTGAATTCGATGGGGAGCGAAATCTACATGTGAACAAGCTGCCTTAGGCAGCATTCTTGTTAGCTGACAGCGGTGACGTCGGTACATTTGGGATCCGCCAGATAAGGTTCTGTACGCCAGTGTGACATCAACACGACCAACCCAAGCTACAATGCTTCTGCACGCTCTGCATGAGTCTTCAGCAATCGTGAGGTTTCCCAAAGGAGGATCGCCTCAACATTGCACTGCGTTCAAAAAGCTCAGCAATTAGAAGATACAAGACGCTTAAGCAGTTAATCTGCCGTTAAACCTTTGAAATGGGCTGATAGCGCGATGCCAGCGTCGACAATTCAAGAAGCTCAAGCTGGATGAAAACTGAGGACCTGATGAACGTCATGACTGAGTCTTGTACCCGCTGGCAACTGTGGCAGCTCTTCATGCAAGCGTGGAGCACCGGTGACTTCTGCAGCACCAAGCATGACAGCTTCTGGCTTGAGAGAGCGCGATATGCCTGTTTCAGAAGGTGACCCCGCTGGATTCGGTAGACGTACTCCAAAAATAGCGACCGTCTGCTTTCCTCCATAACCTGCAATATTATGGATCCCAAAGTTGCGGAACTTTTCGCCTTGAAGCGGAATCGCGTATGTCTTCTGAGCATCTTTGAGCCCCTGCGGCCCTGGGCCTTCGTAAAGAAGTAGCTTGAACTGGCGTTTTGCGGGCCCTCCTTCTTCAATCTGCTCTCGGACCAAGCGCGAAAATGCGGTTCTGTCATACATGTTCAGGTTGAGAGCTGATGCCCGAGGATTTTGATAGCCTGTCTCTCTGAGACCTCTTTCAAGCAGAGTCACAAAGGGTGCGAACTGGTCTGGACTTCTTTCTAGAACGAGAAATGCCCTTGGAAAATTAGGAGGAGCGGGCGGAATCAAGGCATTGTCTCCAGTCCGGTTGATGATGCCATCCCAATAGTCAGAGCGATCACGAGCACGAGACGGTTTATTTGCCACCATGCCTCTGATGGTGTTTCCAAGCAAAGCATTCACCGTCATAGCTTCGAACAAGGAGATCCCAAGAAGCACCAAGACCAAGAGGGACGGCATGATCTTCACTGTAGACCGAAGAGTGATATGCTGCAGTTCTTGATTACAGTTCGGCACAAGGACATCGACTCCGTCTTATACTTGTAGGCTGAGCGTTTGGACGAAGCAGGCAAAGACTTGCGACCGTGAACCTACTTGCTGCCTTTCGTCAACCGACGTTGTTTCTCACAACCCCCCTCGGCTGTCAGAAAGATCAGAAAGGCGCCTCATAGAGCGTGGGGAATGTTGAGAGACACAAACCCGTTGCTGAAAGGCTGGTACTTTCTCATCGCTTCCACAAATGGTTGTGTCTTCTGCACAGCTTTGTATGGAAGCAAGAATTGCTGTGATTGTCGACATAGAAATACGCTTTACCACATCAAGCTCGGCGAAAAAAGGAGAACACCATTTCGCCGCCGGCTTTACCATGATGTATGCAGTGCTTCGAGGTTGCAGCATGCTGCCTAGAGTGATTCTGTAGCTACGCCGGGAGTGTTATTGTGGCCATCTCCTCGACATTGAGCTCTGTTGACAGTATCGCACCTCAATAATGTCTGACCACGGTTGCACCGATGGCTTTAGCTCGGCCCAAGCTTTCAGGCACGCCGGGTGCTGCTGCTTGCGGACTCAAGAATTCTTCAAGATTGTGAACAGCCCTATCGGGAGTTTTGCGCCTTTGAAGATCTACGTGAAGCATCGGAGCTCCTGACACCTCTCCGAAGCCATAAAGAGCCACATGGAAAGGTGGCTCGTTCGGACGATCGTTGTTCGTCAGACCAAGGATAGCGAGTGTCTGTTGCCCTCCTCTCCCCGCATATCGGTGAAATCCAAGCTTTCCATACTCGTTGCCAGCAAGAGGCATGGCGTAGACTTTAATAGGATTTGTGTAGTCGTAACCGTATGGATTTGAGAGGATAGGAATGAATTGTGGGGTATCTGGACCCGCTCTGGCCATCTGATCTCGAACCACGGCTGATAGCCGTAGCATTGTGGGTCCATCGAACAAGAGAGGGAGCGGATCTCGGGCGGTGTAGCCAGCCCGATGTAGGCTTTGAGGCAAGGCATTGACCCAATCGTGGAAGCCAAAACCGTGGACTTGAGGAACGAGCAGGTTGACAGGAAGAGTGCGAGCTGCAACTCGTTGCAGTGCCGATTGACCACTTCTCGTCAGCGCTGGGGCCGGTCTACTGCGAGAAGCACTGTTTCCTGGCTTTGTATGTCCAGTTTGGATGAAAGTAAAGTTCAAGGTCAAACAGAGGGCTACCTTGGCGAAGATTGAGAGCAAAGATTGGCAAAACATGTTCACAGGATCTCGAAGTGCGTATAGTATGTGCCGAGATTAGTGCGATGTATTTGTGTGAAGATTTGCGTATGATGTGTGAGTACCGATACTGAGTTGGTTCTCAAGGTGTCCTTCTTATCAGTTTCATTCTTTGAGCCTTGTCGCGCTAGCGTTCGACAGTGAGCGTGTGAACATTTTAGCCCGAGCGTCGATTCGAGACTGGAACTCGCAGTGTGCACCATCGCTTGTCCAGTTGGCGAAGCAGCAGGGCCTCGCAACATGACCACAACCTAAAGATGGATGGGAGGGTGAGGGTTGGAAGCTCTGAGTGTAACGAGCCAGTCGACTATTCACTCCGAGCAGCTCAGCGCGGTAAACCCCAATTGTAAGCACATTTCGTGTGCATCACTGCCTCTCAAGTACAGCGAGTGGGGCGGTTGTGGCTTGAACGTGGTAATGAGACAGGAAGAATGGTTATCACGTTTCAAAGTGTTATGCTGCACGATGATCTTGCCCGCGCCTAGGGAATCAAAGACCGATGGAACCGAATGTGTCACAATAGTCCTTGTGGTTGCAACTCATCGTCAATGATGAGTGGGGCGTGCTCGTTCCATTGCTTTTTTCGACTCTTCTCATGGACACTTGACAGACATATCGAAGTGTGACAGAGACCGTGTGTCGCTGTCCGGCCGTAGTACGTTCCAGGAATGAGTTTCTTATCAACTAATCTTATTTGCTTGCCAAGCACACCAGAAAAGGTCACAATAGCAGTGACACAAAGGCGACAGAAATTCTCCCATGCTTGATTCTCAGTAGCGCCTTACCACCAAACGGAACGTACTCCGACAGGAACGCACAGTCAAATGATGTGAATCCATTGCTAGCACGCGAAGAACGATTCTCACAGGCACATCTTGAGGCGTTTCATATGGAGGTAGGGACGTGCACATCAAAGAGAATGGAAGCATTTACAGCCGAACAAAGATTGTCAGCTCGACCTTCCCACATGGCGTCGGGAGTAAACGACACTAAACGGCGTATTAGATTTCTAGAAGCTGATGCAGATTGCGAGCGACTCGAGAATCGAAAGGCTGACTGGGCAAACGCTTGTGCAAGTCGTGAGCGTTGCTCAAGTGTGCCAGCCCATAATACTCTATACGCTTCGAGCCTCTCCAACCGTCTGGATATCGGCCTGGTCGACCGGCTCTTCGAGCTTCTTCAGGATGAATCACAGCAAACACGGCCAGCGACTGCCAACCTCTCTCTCCATGCATACTTCCGATCTGATCCCTTATCAGCTCGAACCGACGCGATTCCAAGGGCATCGCAAACAGCTCGCCTCGCTTGAGCGTCTTTAGTGGGATAAACTGCCTCTTGGTAGGATCATCCAGCATCTGAGCTCGAACTTTGTCAGCCATATCCGTCTTGATACCGACAGTAGCTCGATCAGGAAATACCATAGTGTTCGTGTAGCCGAGCTGAGAGACCTTTTGAGGGATGGGGGCGATGTATGATTTGAAGATACTCTCATCGAGCGGAGGGGTATCGAATTGGTTTGGCAGAGAGAGAGGTCGCAGCCGTTCAGGTACAGGTCGGTCGTCCTCTTCCTCGATGGGCCGGGAGAATCGACCACCGGCAAGGACATGACTTGCAAAAAGAAAGCCAGCACCAGTGAGAAGGATCAAGGTGGAGGTGAGGCGATGTCGAGTGGAGCGAAGCATTGAGTCTGATAGGCCTCGTCTGCGAAATAGCGAATGGTCACTGCTCTCGACAAGGCTGTTATTTGTATCTTCCTTTTGGCGTCTGCATCTCGAGCTGAGAAGGGAATTGGCCGACCAATCATTTGAAAGGTTCTTTGAAAACAGCTGCACACTCGTCACGTTGCCTTTGCAACGCATCACTGCCTGCCTGCGTGGGAGCTTTTGCGAAAATTATTGCAAGGACTAGGCATGGACACGATACCTACAACAGAGGTCGAAGATTGATTGAGTACGAAGCCGGCGCCCTTTCGCTCACCCTGACTCATTGACAGCAGCTGTAGGCTTTTCACAGAATGTCGCTCTCAAGTGTGGCAATCCGAAAACAAGGCACCCAAGCTCTCACGCTTCTCGCTTTGATCAGTGCGATGCCACTCTTTGATCTTTGCAGCGGGGTCCATCTGACCGAACCATTGCTAACGCACACGCTCCTTTTGACACGAAGCCTCAGAAAGCCAGAACTTGGTGAACATTCTCACCATACGAGAGCGTAGGAAGAAATTGGTGCAAGTCTGGGGCGTGTCGTATCTTTGCGACTCCTTGAATCTGCACCAGAGGCGCTGCGCCTGCAACCGGAATCGACCGGAACACCGCCACGATCGCAGCCTTTTGAGTTCCACCTCTTCCTGCGTACTTGCCAACTTGCGGGATATACTCCCCATTTCGAGGACGAGTGAGAGGCAGCGCGTAGATCTTGTAAGTGTCGGTCGAGAGCACGGGTATGAATTGCCTTCGGTAAGGTTCGGCCATCATTTGCGCTCTTACCAGAGGAGCGATGCTCGTCAAGTGAGAAGGCTCGAGCTGGTGGATTGATGCTTCGCTCTTTCGGTATTGGATGTTCCAGAGGCTTCGAGTTAGCATGTTGACGGATTCTTGAAGTCGAGTTTGATCCGGAGCTGCTATAGGAAGCACGCTTGGTAGGGGAATGGAAGGATCGTCCAACACGGCAGGCTCGGGGAGGGGTACTGGCATCGGTCCCCGATGTAGTGACAGTAGACCCCCAGCTCTGATCATGTTCGAGTCAATACAAACAAGGACGAAAACGAGAGCGACCGCTAGCGCAGATTGGGTTGCATGGGGCAATGACATGACGCGGAGCAATATTGACTGCGAGTCCCCAAAACAGTACGGTGATAGTAGTGGGTTTGCTGTTCGTCTTGAGGGAGCGGCAATCGCTGCTTGAAAGCTGCTTTTGAACCCTCCTGATTGTCTGTGGACTACTCTGAAGCCTCCATCTGCCGGGCCCTACACTGCTGCAGCATTGATATTCGCATTTCTCCTTTGACCCTCGATCACGTCGACTGCTTCTCACATCTTCACTGTTAGCCGCCTGTGTTATGACAATAACATGGGAACTTGGAGGTTCAGGAAACAGGACCCGGACTGACCGTCTCACTTAGGCCACAGGACTTTGTAATGCTGAGTTGCAACCTGCGTTCTATGTGGCATCATCACGGTAGAAAAGTGATAATGATTCACCGACAAACTCGTCGTGTCTGTGTGAAGATTTTGTATGCAAAGAGAATGTGAAAGACACGACAAGCTTGCGCGCAACGGCAACCGTGCGAACGACCAGACGACAAGGCGACAGACACGACAACCTCAAACGCGCAAAGCCTGGTGCAGGTTGACTGCCCCCGACGCTTCTGTGGGCAAACTGTGAAGGACTTGGAGCAAGTTCTGTGCGCCCGTAATCCTGGCCACACCTAGGAGCTGAACGATTCGCTTCACCCCTTGATTCGCTTCTGGCTGACCGACCTTTACGATTGCAGCCTTATGTATCCCACCTTTGCCTCCGAGTCTACCCAACTTGCTGGGATAAGCAATGTCGTCTCGTGTGAGCAGGGGCATTGCAAAAGTGGTTCCGTCGTGGGAGACCGAGATGAGTTGGCGTATGTCTCGCCAATGCGACTTTCCCATCTGATCATGCACAATCGGGGCAAGCTTCTGTAGAGTTCGATCGTCAATGTTGTGGATCTCTGCAACGGCTCCAGGGTAGCCCATGCCGTTGAGTCGGATGGTGAGTTGAGTCTTGTGCATGTCAAGCACAGGTCCTCGAGCTGCTTGCACGTGCAGTCGGTCAGGGAAAGGGTCGTTGGGATCAGGAGCGTCGGATGGAATGGCTGGAATCGATGGAGAGGCTCGACCAAGACGCAAGCTCCGACCCCCGCCAATCGGGATGTTGCCAGCATGCACGTTATTGGGGACGAGGCAGATCAGCGTGAGTAGAGTCGCGCCTAGCGCCAAGAGAGAGCTTCGTTTCGTCGTAATTCGCATCTTTGGGTGACAGTATACTGACTCGATGCTCTTGGGAGGGGAAAGGCAGTCTCCTTGACCAAGCCGACACACCTTCGGGCCTCTTTGAGGCTATTTATCCCCTTTGAGTGTCACGGACGGGCTTCCCTGCATGCTTGAGTTCTTGCACCCGCTCAACTTTGCCCCGATGGAACGGATGGTAAATCCGCAAAATAGCATTCATGCCCTGAGAGCCGGGAGCATGGCGACTTGGTGCTCGCCGTTGATGATAGCTTTCATGTTGCTGTCGAAGTTTGTAAGTATGGCACTGACCGTGAGAAGAGTACAGGACCGTCTCATTGGTTTCACTCACGTCGCTGCGAAAAGTGAAGGAGGTCAAAAGTGGGGTAGGTCATGATATGTTGTTCAGACACAGGGTTCACAGCGACTATCATACAGCGTGAGAGGATTTTTCGCCGAGCACCTGTTGCACTATCGACCTGATCAAGCTGGAGCGTCGACGAGTCGATTCTAGATCTGGAGATACCCTGGTAGCGATATACTCTCGACATTTGACTTGGTTGCAGCTCAAGATATCCGTCTTCGGAGTTGCCCGTACACTTCCAATGTGGACCAAGATATGAGTGTTGCGATGCTTGCTGAGCAAAATGGACTGCTGCGCATTAAAACCGGCTTTGAGGGGCGAAGAATTCTCGATGTTTCCAAGTCTATCTTTCAACCCAGACTTTCAGCAAGATCACCAGCCGCCTCGAGACATTGGCTTTTTTTTTCAGCTCCCAAGCTGACACTATCTTACATCTGTCTGAGCGCCTCAAAGACTCTATCTGCAGTTTCGACTTTGACGGGCCCGTACATGCTTGGCGGAGGATCCTTGTAATCTTGCAAAGCTTGTTCGATGTGGGGCAGATGCGAGATGCGAGTATACCCATGATGGAACAAAGTCGGATAGCATTCCGGCGGAGGTGCGTCTAGATTTCCAGCTTTGATCTCTGCAAACGCAAAAGTGGCAAAACTCGTCCCAACGTCGGCGGGGATGTTGACGGGGAGCGCGACAATGAAGCTTCTCCGAGGCAACACTCGACCAAGCAGGATGAATCGACGAAGTTGGTTATCTCGACGAATCTCGGTTTCCAGTTGAGCGTAGCTGAGGGGTGGAGCGGGTTGGGTGAAGATCTGCGCTGTGGAGACGAGATAGTCGTACTTCCAGCTTTGGAAAAAATGCAAGAGTAGGGGGGAGAGGAGAGAAAGTCGATTGTTGGACGCTTCGACGATTCGAAATGGCTCTTGCAGGTAAGGTGCCTGATTGAGGTCGAATGTGGTGTCTGCTGGGTCGGTATCAGTCGCTGCTGCAACAGTTAGGAGAAGTACACTCGTATATAGGGCTCGAATCAGCCCAAACCGCGGTACACGCATCGTCGAGGGAAACGTTGAGGGTGGTCCTGTGTTGTTGTTGGAGGACAAGAAGTGTGGCGCGTCGACAGAATGTGACGAAGAAGAAAAGAATCAACAAGAGACCAGTCGGAGTGTTCGAATGAAGCCGGATGGAGGGCATGTGGGTCTTGCCACGCCACGCAGCGACTCGACTTTGAATGAATGCAGCCTCCGGCACACAATCCCATCGTTCAGGCCATGCTGTATTTCCTTTTCTCTCCAAGTCTGCATGCGTCTAAAGGATAAAGATGCGACACTGGGCGGATGTGAGCGTGGAATCAGCTACAGGCGTCGAACATACTTGCGAGCAAGGCTGCCATCCTCTTTGCGGCTGTTGCAAACTGAGCTTAGCAACGCCACTTGATGCAGAACGTGGAACACGTGCAATGTTTCACAAGATCTCACGAGAGCTTCCAAGAATGAAATCCAGGATGGACGTCGAAGTCGAAGTCACAAGTGAAAGCAAAAAAAGTCGATCTTCGAAAACAAGACTCAACTTTGCATTCTCCAATCGGACTTGTGCCTGCAGCCTTGCAGAGTGCAAGTACCAGCATGTCGCTCAAGAAGCTCTGTCGGAACGATGCTTTCCGACTAGTAGCCCTCTGTTCAACGTGTGACCGGCAAAGAGCTTTCCTGCCTACTGTACGTCGTAGCTACGATCATCATGCAATTCCTGCTCCCTACCGCACTACTGCTCGCCTCGGCCTGGCTTGCGACGATCGCGCAGGCCTACATTCTTCCCAAAGATCTCGTCATCTGGCCAGCAGGCTCTTCGATCGCCAAAGCCAAAGAAGCTCTCCTCATCCACCTTCGAGTGGCCATGCACGACAATCCTGGTGCGTAATTCTCTCGCGCATTCTTTCTTTCCGCTGCCAACCCCCAGCCTCGTCTAACCCCCCCCCCCCCCCCCCCCCCCCCCCCCCCCCCCCCCCCCCCTCCCCCCCCTCCCCCCCCCCCCCCCCCCCCCCCCCCCCCCCCCCCCCCCCCCCCCCCCCCCCCCCCCCCCCCCCCCCC